>RYFJ01001203.1:0-501534 GCA_003991445.1 Oryza meyeriana var. granulata | reverse complement strand
ACCCCAGGATGAGTTCATCAAAAGTTCTCCGAGAGCACAACCTCGATCGCCATGACCAGGACGAGGTCGTCATCGCGCCTCCGCCAGGGAAGTCAAGGACGCCGTTCATGTGAAGTTCCGTCGGACACCCAGCCTCTGTCAGGGGCCTTCTGACATGGGAAAAGTGCTGCTCGGCAGACGCGTCGCCGCAGCTTCGACGAAAAAGGAGTCCTCTGGCAAAAGGCAAAAGGCGAAAGGACAACGAGCCATCGCAGAACAAGTCTGGCAGCCGCAGCGGAAGTCGGACACAAGTGTGCCAACATGGAGCGACTTGGTCGCGAGCCCAGGAACAACGAGTACCAAAGGGCTCATGAACGGGCCCTGCCCTTATCCCAAGGGCAAGCACGCGGCTAAGGATTGCTTCATGCTCAAGAAGTTTGTTCCGGCAGGCTTCATCGTCTGGGCGTGACAAAGACAAAGACACAAGCTAGAGCGGGCCGGCGATGACTTTCAAGATCCTAGGCTGCAGCTCAACCACATAAAATCGGCGGGAGCGTCTGTGTACGAGTCTAAGAGAAGCAGAAGCTAAGACGCGTGACGTCAACTCGGTCTCAAGCAGACACCCCATATTTGCGCTGGTCAGAACGCCCTCACTATGTCAACCGGCAGATCACTCCAGATCGGGTTTCACACCCGGGACGCTATCCATCGTCTGGGGCCCGGTCGTTCAAGAATCCATCAAGTTGAAGAAGGTCCTTCATAGACGGAGGCGCGCTCAACATCTGTTCGCAAGACTTGAGAGATGAAGATTCCTCGTTCAGAACCTGCAAGCGAGTACGGCCTCTTCCACGGAAATAATTTCTGCCTGTTTACCCATTCGGGCAGATAACGCCTGCGGTCACCTTCGCAGTGCGGGATAATTCGCACAAGAACCATTTGCTTCGAGGTTGCCCGACTTCGAGACCGCGTACCACGCGTACTCGGACGACCGGCGCTCGCACAACTTCATAGGATACCACACTCTTTATACCTGGTGCTCAAAGATGCTGGGCCCAGCAGGAGTTCTTCTCCCTCCGCAGGCGATGTCAAGCAAGCTTCAAACCTGCGACAGGAGAGCTAGCGAGTTGGTTCAGCTCCAAGAGGTGGCAGTCGGACACAACGCATCTCGGCAAGATGCTACAACTGAAATCGAGGAACGACCAAGTTCTGGCGAATAAAAGCAGTGAACGTTGGGACTTTCAGCGGACTCCGACACGAAGAAGATCCCCTAGACCCTTCCGACCCTAAGACTGCTTAGTCAGGACGCGGACTCGACCCCTAAATAGGAAGACGCGCTCGTCACCCTTCTCCAAGCCAAAAATATCTTTGATGGAAACCGTCCGATATGCGGGCGTAGAAAGGAGGTGATCGAGCACTCTCTACTGTCAAGCCAGCCGCCAAGCAGTCAAGCAACGGCTACGGAGCTTTGCACAGGACAAAGATGCTATCCAGGAGGAATAACCAAGCTCCTCGCAGCTCGGGTTCATGAAAGAGGTCTACCACTCGACTGGCTGGCAAACCCAGTTTTCCCCCCTTTAAAGTACGGAAAGAAACGGTAAATACGCATGTGTGTCGACTACACGTTCAACAAGGCGTGCCAAAGAGTCCATTTGTCTTCCAAGATAGACCAGGTGGTGGATTCAACCGTAGGGTGCGAGATTCTCAGCTTTTCCTCGACTGTTACTCAGCTATCCATCAAATCAGCCTGAAGGAGGAGGAACTGCTAAAGACGTCTTTTCATCATGCATTTGGAGGCGACTGCTACATCACCATCCGTCGTTTGAAAAACGTTGAAGCACGTATCACGAGCAATTCTTTTGGTGCTTCACCTCAGATCGAATATGCAATGTGGAGAAGCTACATTGACGACTGGTGATCAAGAAAAGTCAAAGAAGACTCATCGCTGACCTGGCAAGAAACTTCCAATCTTCAAAGATTCAATGAAGTAAACCGGAAAAGTGCGCCTTCGGTGGTGCATCCGGCAAAGCTACCGGCTTCATCGTAAATGCATCGCGGCATCAAGGCCACGCGAGAAAGTCAACGCAATCACAAAACATGGCCGCCCGACTAGCCGAAGGACGTCCAGAAGCTGACAGGCTTGCATGGTGCACAGCTCAGTCGGTTTATTTCCCGACTAGGCGAACGGGGTATGCCCTTTTTCAACTCTTGAAGAAGCAGACCAATTTCTATGGATGGTCGAAGCCCAGACAGCCTTTTGATGATTCAAGTCAATTTCTCACCATCACCACCCGTGTTGGCCGCCACTCATGCCCCAAGAGCCATTAATGCTATATCTGGCGGCAAAACTCAAGTAGTCAGCCGGTGCTGGTAGTTCGCGCGATCCAACCGGGTCATTATAAAAAGTTCAAACGGGCTAGTATACTTTGTCAGCGAGGTTTGCGACTCCAAGACAGATATCGCAGTCTAGACTGCTATAAACGGCCTACTCATTACTGTTTGGAAGCTGTGGCCTATTTTCAATTGCATTAAGTTCACGGTGGTCACATATATCCACTTAGGGACGTCTGCGTAACGCGAAGGCCACTGGCCGAATGCTAATGGGGCTTGAGTTGATGCATTCGCATCGGAGGTTCCAGCCACGAACACAGTCTAGTCGACTTCGTGGCCAAGGTGGACGGAAGTTCAGATGCCTACATCACAGCGAAGCTAGAGTACTGGAAATGTACTTCGACGGTTCTCTAAGGATGGCAGCGCTGGGGCACGGTCCGTGCTAACCTCCCACCGGCGACCAAACTAAGTATGTCCTCCAGATCCACTTTCCCGGCTTCCCACAATGTCGCCGATAACGAGGCACTCCCCGGGCTCACACTTGCTGATATCACTCGGCTCCACCGACTGTTTGGCGTGGAGATCCACACTCGGTGGTGAGCCAAGTCATGAAAGACTGGACATGTCTCGACGACACATCGGCGTTCGTACTGTCAGGAGGTCGAAGCTGAAACAAGTTCAACGCGAGATAACAATGTCCTATGACCATACAACGATGCTGCGGACAAATTGGCCAACATGGGTCAAGAGAGAAGTGGGTCCTGACTGGGATCTTTGTCGAGTAACTATGGAGCTGTCAGTCAAACTGAAACCAGTGCGCAGAGTAGTCGGGAGGCCGACCTACCCCCGGCAACCAGACGAAGTACTAAACATATGTCGAAGATTGGTGGACTCCTATCTCAAATTCCTCCTGGGACGATGAACTCCTAGAAGATCGCATTAAGCCGAACACATCAAAATGTCGAAGGCAAAAGTTTCAAGTAGTCGGCAGAAGACCTGTAACCGAAGGAGTGCTCCGGTGTTCTCATGCCAGTTGCGTCACACCGAGGAGGCAGCAAATTCTGTATTGATACCAATCGGCATGTGGCAACCCATGCACATCAGGACGTTAGTCGGAAGGCTTTACAAGCAGGGATTTTTTTGGCCAACAGCAGTAACAGATCAAAAGACATAGTTCTCACATGCGAGGGGTTGTCAGTTCTATGCAAGACAAAAAATCTTCTAGCCAATACTCCAAACAATCCCAATCTCTTGCCTTTTTGCAGTATGGGGGGCTTGACATGGTCGGGGCCTTTCAAGAAAGCGCCAGGAGGGTTCACACACTTATTGTCAAGTTGATAAATTCATGAGTGGATTGCAGGCAAATGTTGCTACCATAACAGTGGGCCAAGAGAAAGGATTCATAATGAGTATACTATTAACCGATTCGGGGTCTAACCGCCTCATAACAAACAATGGTACTCAGTTCCAGGCGGCGTCTTTCAGATTTCTATGCACGCTTTTGGCATATGATCTGTTATGCCGCTGTGGCACACCGACGAAGCAATGGACAGGTCGAGCAGCCAATGGCATGGTTTAAAGGCATCAGACAAGGATATTTGACCGACTACCAGATATGCGGGCCGGTGGTACAGAATCCATCTGTCTCTGTTCTATGAACCACGGTTAGTTGGGCAACAGGGCAATCCCCTTTCTTTTTGGTCTATGTGGCCGAGATCTGCTACACGAGGTTAGGCAGTTCGATCCCCCGATTCGGGTTACGCAGAGGACCATCCCAATACCGATTGGTCGCGCTAGATCAGTTGGAGAGAAGTGAGGATATCGGCAACAATCAGTAGCAAGGTATCTTCAAGGACCTGCTTCGCTATCACAAACGAATGTCCGTGGCGCGCTTTTTGGTCGGCGGATCTCGTTCTTGAGAAAAATAACAAACACAAGACCGGCATAAACTATTCCCAAATATGGGAAGGGCTGTTCATTATGACGCGGTCACGCGGCAGGCGCCTACCACTGAAGACCGAAGACGGTGCACTCGTCCATACAACTTCATGGAACATAGCAACAGCTACGTCCTTTCTATACCTGAGTTTTATACCATGTGTTAGTTTTCCTTTGATTACCACTTCGCTTTGTTCCAATCGAGTGTGAAGTCGGGGGCTGTCATGTATTATAATGTGCTTCATCAATAATATACGAGCTGTTTACTTAAAGTTTGACGTTTTGCACGACTCTGTTTTTTTGCACCGAGTACAGCTTTCTGAGATGAACACTTTTCTCAAGTTCCTATAGACAATCGGCGTAGACTAACGGTCGGGTAAAGCTAATGATAACTAAGGTCAAACTTAACGCTTGGCGGCAATTGCACATATAATTTACAATGTACTTAAAAATTTATATACACGACTGCATAAATGGACTATTCTTACATATCAATCCTGGCGATCACGTTTTGTAGTTGGCCTCGCCTTGGCTATCAACTCTAGAGCCTCCTAGTATCGTGCTCCTCGGCGACCCCTCCGATGGCTTCAATATTTGCCCTAGGGTAGCATGGACTTGGTCGTCGCAGGGTTTGGGGCCACGTCAAGCAACAATACGCTCATGCACCACCACACACACGCGAGTCGCTCTTAGGATACCGCGGGCTTCACATAGGTGTGCCGCACCTGGGTAGATCTGTTGACGCTGGTTCCACATGTGAGGGTCATTTTGACAGGTTATGCCCTTTCGCGCAAGGATATTCCTGTGACTCTTGACGGACCTTGATCTCCTCTACAAAAGCTTGAAATTGGATTTGGGCATTGGCTCTAGCAGCTACCCGGGTTCATGGACAAGTAAACTTGTTAGGCAGAATGGCAGACGGAGTACTTTATGGATTGGTTAAGATCATTGTCAGAGCGGAGACTTACTTTCGTAGTCGGCCTCCCATTTGGCTATGGTCTTCTCCAGTTCAGCTTCTTTCATCCTTCTCGAGCTTGGCGTTGGCCTTACCACGTGGCCTTCCTCTTTCTCGAGCTCGGCCTTGGGCCCTTGTCAAGTCAGCCTTGTTTTTTCAAGCTGGCTTGGCACTCTCAGCCTCCTTAGCATGGCTTCCCACTCTATTCGGGTCTTCAGCTTGGCTTCGGGGCTGACATCAGATAGTCAAGTACTCTCTCGTATTTGCAGTCAAAACACAACTGGGCAGTCGGGAAATAACACAGCTGGAGAAATACACTAATGGCCCGGTCAGGAAGGCGTATTCAGGGGACTCACCTTTGATCTTCTTGGCCTGGTCCCAATTTTGGTTCCTGAGCTAATCAACGGCTTCCTTCAGCCAAGTCTCTCTCCCCTGGCTGCGCCGCTCCAATTTGTCTTTTGCGGTCTGGAGCTGGTCCAATTGTTGGTGTTGAGGGGTGAGCTGGGTCAGGACCTCATTTATCTGTTCTGAACGGTCGATGAGCTTCTGCTCAGAGCAAGAGCATTACAAAGCAGAGTCAAGCGTCAAATAAGGAAGACTTACAAGAGTATGTCATGGCGAATATCTTACTCGGGCCCCCTGGGACGCGGCGATTGCGGCGCGAAGAAAATCTTCCCGCTCCCTCTCCACCGCTGCTTCATCATGCTTATACTTCTTCGCCACCTCGTCGGGTTCAGTCGGAAGGTCTCGAGAACTTGCGGGGTGGAGCTTCGAGCCTGGGAGGTTAGCCTTCGACGACGACGAGGTGACGGCGACCAGGATGGGCGATGGGTCCTGGCTCTCAAACTCGGCGGCCTCTGGCGCCCCGGATAATGGCTCAAGAACTAGAGGCAACAGCTTTGACAACGCCCCCTTGGTTGGCTGGGGTCGGTAGCCCTATAGTTAGGATGACCTCGGTCTCCGCAATTGGGACTGTCGCCGGCTCCGCAGGTGCGCCCGCTGGCACCGGCTCGGCTGGGGCTGGCTCGACAATGAGGGTGGCTGGAGCGGTCTCTTTGAGATCGATGTTGGCTCGCTTCCTGCGTAACGGGTCAAACATCAAAACTATACTTTGCTGAACAAGATATTCAGAAGATTCAGAGCAACCTACCTCTTGGAGAACTGAGCTTCTGACCGGGAGATCCGCAAGTCGGGTGCTGAAGGGCTGCTGGCTGTCAGGCTTGAGACACGATATGTCGGCGGCGGCGTTTCCATCTGGTTGGCCTCGTTCTGTGGAGTGGCTGGCTGGGGTGCTCGGGTACTCAGCGGCGCCATCCTTGGCCTCAATGTTATTGGGCTTGGTAGCGTTGAGCTTGACCTTGTATTCGGCGGCGCACTTCCTAGGCTCGATGTTGCTGAGCCGAGTGCGCTGGTCCCGGTCTAGGGCTTGCAATGCCTAGGGGCTGCGCTGGAGGTGTCTCTGTCTTGAGGCTCCTAGCTGCGGCACTCGTTTAATTGCCTTCTTTCTTTCCCTCATCTATGACAGGCTCTTCCCGCGCTTTTCTTGGAGTCGGGCTAGGAGGCGAAGGACTTCTTGGCCTCATTCTTCGACTTTCGTGGCCGACAGCGGACGGAGTCATCATCGGAACTCCTTGCAGACCACTACAAGCAATTCAACAATATACATACACAATGCGACGGTCGTGGACATACACCTGCAGGCATTCATCATCACTGATGAGAAGCGAAGGTTACCTCTTTGGGTGAGGCTGTTTTTCGGCTATAAGCCGCAACGGAGCGCTGCGTCCTCGTTTCGACTCACCCCATTGGAGAAATAGCTGAACACAATGTTTCAGTCACTTTTTGCTATCAACAGTTCTCGGCTTTCTCGGTCGGGGTCATTTTTCCCTTGGTAATCCCAGTAGAATTCGCTCCTCATCTTCAACGGCTGGATACGCCGGGTCAGGAAGCGCCTGGCCACCCAAGGCCCAGTCAGACCGGCGCTCCTCAGCTTCTCCAACCTTCCAAGCAATTGATGCACTTGTCCCATCTCCTCAAAGGTTGGCATTGATGACAATTGGATGAGACCACCGGAGGGAACCAGTGAATGGAGGGCAAAGAAGGTTCCAGATCAGAACAGTAGAACCACTCCTTATGCTAGCCTTTCAAGGAGGATTTCAAAGGAAGATTGATATAGATTCTCTTCATTTCACTCCTGAGCTGGATACCGGCCCCTCCAATCACCTGGACTTTGCTCTTGGAGGGTTGGGGCTTGATGTGGAACAAATGTCTAAAGAAATTCAAATGCGATTCCACACCCAAGAAGCACTCGCAGAGAGTTACAAAGATGGAAATTTGCAAAACCGAGTTGGGATTCAAATTCACCAACTCCAATCCGTAAAAGGTCAGAAGACAGCGAAGGAAATTAGAAGATGGAAGAAATAGACCTCGGTCGAAGAAGGAGACGAAAGCAACCGTCTCGTTGGCTTCGGGGCTCCGGAACTGATTTCACGCCTCTGTCGGGCGCCAGCAGATGATATCATGGCTTGTTGCAGCAGCAGAGATTTTCCAAGTTCTCAGCTTGGACCGACCACCAATCCGAAGTCGGCCACGCCTCACCCCGATGCCCCACGAGATGTGAGGCCCTCGGCATGGTTAGGGATGAGGAAATTTGGGGGAAAAGTTGTTGGGGGCTTGGAATGGATGGAGGAAGACGGAATCACTCGAGTTTCAATGGGGAAGAGCAAGCAATGGCGAACCCTAGTGAAGCGGAGGCGAAATTTCGGGCGGAGCTTGGAAGACGAAAACGATTGGTCGAGTGGAGAAGATGAGGGAATCTTTTTCTTCTCTCCGGCCTTTATAGAGCTCGTGTCGGGCTTATGGGCTTGGGCTTCCGATGAGGTAAACAGATATGCTTCATGAAGGCCTAACTGCTCAACACATGTGTTCAGGTATGTGTATTATCCACCAGGTATTGAGAGTATATTCTTATAAGGATCAGAAGCTGGTCCTGGGTAACATGCTTGGCCCAACATTTGCCATGAGCAAATATTCTCCCAGCTGACATGACGTTGAAGAGTCTAACTTCCGAGTGGGACGCCACTCGGGAAAGACTATAAACACCTTTTTCGGCTGACATGAAGCCAAAGAGTCTTATATACGAGTGGCATGCTACTCGGCAAAGACTATAAATTATTTTCCAGCTGACATGAGGCTAAAGAGTCTAATTTTCGAATAAGTATCTTACTTGGGAAAGACTATAAATATTCATTCCGGCTGACATGACGCCGATGAGTCTCATATACCGGTAGTATACTACTCAGGAAAGACTATAAACTTATTCCGGTTGACATGATACCGAAGAATCTTACATACCAGTAGTACACTACTCGGTACAACTATACAAGGTTAAGATCTTTGACTTTATGTTTAATTGTTTTACAATTAAGCACAAAGTCGACTACACTAATATGTGCGCTATTCGGCGCACACTATTCATACTTCAACATGGAGCCCTTCATAGCCTCGCTGCCAGCTGACATGAAGCAGGACTCGGGAGAAGAAGCACTCGGACAAAGAGTACTGGGGAGCAATGCACTCGGGACAACTTCACCGTGGAGGATGAGCACTCGGCATTGGCTATGACTCAACTATGAAGGTTATCAGGGGCTGCTGTGGAGGCCATGGGCCTCGGGTACCTCATGACAAGCATATGGGCCACTCAGATAGAGGATGGGCATGGCCTTGTAATTAGAGATATGATATAACCTGGCCGACTTTGCCTTGTATAATAAGGAATATACAGTCCTAGATGGGTGCCGTATATATCTCTAGAAGGAAATCCCTTGGCCGTAATCTTGGCTGGGGACTCTTACCTTGTATCCCTGTCCCCAGTATATAAGGGGAGGCAGGGCGCCCCCCTAAGGGCAGAATCATTACAGATCCACACACATCCTCAAAGGAATACCAACATAACTGGACGTAGGGTATTACCTCTCATCGAGGGCCTAAACCAGTATAAAATCTCCTTGTGTTACTTTGCAATCCACCAAGTTCCCCTTGCCAAGTAGCCCCTATAATTATATTGCCGGTGTAAAACATCGACGACCCCAACAGCACCGCCCCTAGGCTGCTCAGCTCAAGACCAGCACCGCCGAGGGCTTCTACCCCTCAGTCGGCCGCATCAGGCATGACGCCGACTGGGGCTAGCTTGGCCTCTGCGACTGCGTGTGCCAATGAGCCCAACAGCCGGCAGCTCTCTGCCGTCGAGTAGGCTGTCAAGCCCCTCGCCGACTTCCTTCGGCGTGCCGTTGTGGAAGTTTAAAGCTTCCAAGAGGTAATAAAAAAAATCTTCAATCTTTCGAGAAGCTTGGATATCATCATGGTATCTTGATTGTTGATGATTTTTGCAGGAAGCCAAGTGACGTTGATCCCAAGGGAACAGCGCCATCAACCCGCTTTGTAGAGCCCACCCGACTGAGCCCGAACAAATCAACCACAAGGCCATGCCAGAGGTCGTCCCAGCCCCGGAGGCTAAGGTGATCCCGACAGCCGAGCCGATACCGTCGCCCAGTCGGGATGGTTCAGTTGAAGCTCCAGCCCCTGAGCCCACCCCGGAAGCCACAACAGCAGTCGAACTGAGGCCCAGGACTCCATCGCCTATGTTATCATCATCTTCTAAAGAAGATAATCTCCCCCGGCTCGAAGCTCCCCCTCCAAACTTCCCAAGACTTTCTACTGGGTTTTACTCCAGAGGGGGATAACAGAGAGTTTTGAGCACGACGAGCAAGCGGCCCCGCGCGAAAGGACCAACTTGATGTATGCCGCCATCATTGCGTTGAAGGGGATCTAGGTACACGATTAATCTTGCTATGTTTGCTGATCGGTGACTTCTCAGAGTCTTGGATTCTTGCTGTTCATTTTGCTTGACTTCGGTATACTCTGAGCAGAAGGTGGTTGACTGCTTTGAGAAGATGGGCAAGGTCCTGACTGAGCTCGCCCCCCCCCCCCAGCTGCTCCAACTTCACCAGCTCCAGGTGGCCAAGGACGACCTGGAGTGGACCAATTAAGAAAGGGAGGCATGACTGAGGGGATCGGTGGATAAGCTCATGGATGAGAACTGGGCTCAAGCTAAGAAGATAAGATGTAAGTCTCCTTTCCGCCCGAGTGAACTTGAGCAAGTTTCTCTACATTGTTGAGTCTTGATTGTCTTGTGCTGTAGCCCTTGAGTCCAAGCTTGGCGCCCAAACTAAGGAGAACGAGCGCCTTAAGAAGGAACTAAAGGAGCTCGAGAAGGCCAAGTCAAAGGTGGACGCCGACTATGCCAGTAAGTCTCCTGCTCGACTATGAATTTGGCCCGACTGCATTTCTTGGTTAACTGATGCACTTGTTGGTGTGTGGGTAGCTTTCAAGGCAAACTCCCAGATCCAATTTGGTGCCTTTGTGGAAGAGATAAAGGTCATCAATGAAGGATGATAGATCATTGTCGACTCAACGAAGACCTTGCTCGACATCATGCAGCCGCACCACCCTGGGTCTAGCTCCAGCTCAATCACATAACTGGCGCAGCGTCTTGAGGAAGCTCCAGGCATCCGGAAGAAGTACTCAGACGAGTGTGTCGCTGTCGAGGTTGCCCAAGCACTAGCCATGACCAAGTCTCTCTACCCTAGGGTAGATATTGAGGCTATTGGTGAAGGCTTTGCTGAGGGGACGACCCAGGAAGAAGGCTTGGAGCTTATCAACTAGGTGAGGGCAACTGCAGAGGCAATATCCAAGGACCTGGTCATGTAAACAGGAAACAATTATGCAGTTGGTGTCCGCCAAAGAACAATATGTAAATGTTGTGAATATTTTTGCTGATGTCTGTCAGACTCTGCCGGGTGCTTGTTTGCTTCTGAGTTATCATCAGTTTTACCTGACTAGATAGTTCACGTCGAGTGGCTCGAGGTCAACCTAGAAAAAACGTTCACCTTGCAAAACTATACTCGGGCGAATTAGACGTAGTCATTGTAGAACTTCATGACTCAAATGGAACAAGCTCGGATTTTATTAACAAGAATAGGCATGTAGTAGCATGTAGCCCCCGATTCACTACTCGGTTGAGACAAGCGATGTAGTGAGTCAGAGTAAAAATCTTTATTCATATATATAAAAATAATACAAAACTCAGGTATAGAAAGGACGTAGCTGTTCTATATTCCATGAGTTGCGGACTAGGACACTGTCTTCTGTCTTCAGTCGGTAGGTGCTCAGACGTGTTACCTCAGCGATAATGAATGGCCCTTCCCATAAAGGGGATAGTTTATGCCTATCTTTGGTGGATTGTATTTTTCTCAAAATGAGATCTCCCATCGAAAAGGCGCGGCCACGGACATTCCGACTGTGATAACGACGTAGGCCTTGAAGATACCTTGCCGACTGCATAGTTGCGATGTCTCTTGCTTCCTTCAACTGATCTAGTTTGACCAATCGGTCTTCATTTGATTTTTCTTCAGAGTGGGCTCGAACTCGCGTTGAGCCAAACTCCAACTCGGTTGGTAACACAGCCTCAGCACCATAGACTAGGAAGAAAGGGGATTGCCCTGTTGCCCGACTAGCCGTGGTTCTTAAAGACCAGAGAACAGATGGGAGTTCTTGTACCCACCACCCTGCATATGGTTGTAGTCGGTTGAATACCATAGTCTTGATATCTTGTAAGACCATGCCATTGGCATGCTCAACCTGCCCATTGCTTTGTGGGTGTGCCACAGAAGCATAACAGATCTTGATGCTGAAGTTGTTACAGAAATCTTGGAAAACGACGCCAGTGAACTGAGTGCCGTTGTCCGTTATGACGCGGATGGGAACTCCAAATCGGTATATGATACTCATGATGAAGTCTTTCGCTCTTGCCACTGTTATGGTAGCAACGGGTTTTGCCTCGATCCACTTTGTGAGTTTGTCCATTGCGACAAACAGGTTTGTGAACCCTTCTGGCGCTTTTTTGAACGGCCCGACCATGTCAAGCCCCCAAACTGCGAAGGGCCAAGAGATTGGAATTGTTTGTAGTTCTTGAGTTGGAAGATGTGTTTGCCGTGCAAAGAATTGGCATCCCTTGCATGCCCGAACTATGTCTTTAACGTCCGTAACTACAGTCGGCTAGAAAAATCCCTATCTGTAAGCTTTTTCGACTAATGTCCTGGATGTAGCATGGTTACCATAGATACCTGAGTGGATTGATTGCAGAATCTGCTTGCCCTCCTCAGGTGTGATGCAGCGCATAAGGACTCCAGATGCGCTTCAACGATAAAGGTCTTCTCCAACTACCAGGAAACATTTGCTTCGACGTTTGATTCGCTCAGCTTCACTGCGATCTTCTGGGAGTTTGTCATCCGAAAGGAACTTAATGATTGGAGTCCGCCAGTCATGAGAGATGATTAGTACTTCGTTTATTGCCCGGGTAGGTTCAGCCCCCGACCGCTCGAGCACTTGTTTCTTCTTGACTGATGGCTCGAATAATTGCTCGACAAAAATCCCAGCTGGGACCACTTCTCATTTGGATCCCATGTTGGCCAATTCATTTGCAGCTTCATTGTATTGGCGTAATACTTGTGTTATTTCTAATCCATCGAACTTGTTTTCCTACTTGCGTACCTTCTGACAATATGTTGCCATGTTATCATCTAGACACGTCCAGTCTTTTATGACTTGGTTGACCACGAGTTGAGAATCCCCGCGTACTACTAGCTAGTGGATGCCGAGTGATATGGCGATGCGGAGCCCGTGAATAAGTGCCTCGTACTCGGTGACATTGTGGGATGCTGGAAAGTGGATCTGGAGGACGTACTTCAATTTTTCGCCAGTGGGTGATGTCATAACAACACTAGCCCCTGCTCCACCGATCCGTAGATAACCGTCAAAGTACATCGTCCAATATTCTAGCTTGTCAGTGTCTCTGGCTGTCTAAACTTCTGTCCACTCGGCCACGAAGTCTGAGGTTGAAAGACAATGTCAAACGCTATCAGCTCGAGCGCCCATTTAGCGATTCTGCTAGTAGCCTCGTGGTTGTGTAGGACGTCCCCGAGTGGATACAATGTGATGATGGTTACATGATGCGACTGAAAATAATGCACCAACTTCTGAACAGTGATGAGTAGGCCATACAACAGCTTCTGGACTTGAGAATATCTCATCTTGGAGTTGGCTAGGACTTCGCTAACGAAGTAAACTGGCCTTTGTATTTTTTGTATGTGCCCCTGGTTCTGCCCGCTCAACTACTAGCATCGTGCTGACTACCTGAGTGGTTGCCACCAGATACAACAATAGTGGCTCCTGGGGCATAGGTGATGCTACACTGGTGGTGATGTGAGAAACTTCTTGAAGTCTTCGAAGGCTTGCTGGGCTTCAGATGTCCATTGAAATTATCCGCTTTCTTTAGTAGCTTGAAAAAGGGCATGCCCTGTTCACCAAATCGGGAGATGAATTGGTTGAGTGCCGCCATGCAGCTGGTCAGCTTTTGTACATCCTTCTAGTTAGTCAGGGGTGCCATGTTCATGATGGCATTGATTTTCTCTGGATTGGCCTCAATGCCTCAGTGTGATACGATGAAGCCGAGTAGTTTCCCCGAAGGTACTCCGAAGACACACTTTTCCGGGTTCAACTTCATCTTGAATTTTTGAGGGCTTTGAAAAGTTTCCTCGAAGTCGGCGATGAGGTCTTCCTTGATTTTGGTCTTGATCACCATGTCATCGACATATGCCTCCATGTTGCACCTGAGTTGAGAGTGAAGACACCGCTGGATGGCATGTTGATACGTTGCACCAGTGTTTTTCAACCCGAACGGCATAGTGACATAGCAGTATGCTCCAAATGACGTGATAAAAGAAGTCTTTTAAGCAGTCCTCTTTCTTTAGGCTGATTTGGTGATATCCCGAGTAACAGTCGAGAAAATCGAGTAACTCGAACCCTGCGGTTGAATCCACCACCTGATCTATTCTGGGTAGACCAAATGGATCCTTAGGGGCACGCCTTGTTTAAGTCGGTATAGTTGACACACATGTGTCATTTACCGTTCTTCTTCCGGAGTAGAACTGGGTTTGCCAGCCAATCCGGGTGATAGACCTCCTTGATGAACCTGGCTGCAAGGAGCTTGGTAATCTTTTTCCAAATAGCATCTTTGCGGTCTTGTAAGAAGCGTCGTAGTCGTTGCTTGATTGGTTTGACGTCCGGCTTGACGTTGAGAGAATACTTGATCACCTCCGTTGGTACACCAGGCATGTCGGAAGGTTTCCAAGCTAATATGTCCCTATTCGCCTAGAGGAAGGTGACGAGCTCGTCTTTCTATTTGGGGTCGAGTCCGGTCCCGACAAGCACAGTCTTGGTGGGGTCAGAAGGGTTCAGGGGGATCTTCTTTGTCTCAGAATCCACTGAAATTTCCGACTTGGCTGCTTTTTTCGCCAGAACTTGATTGTCCTCATTTGCAGTTGTTGCGGCTAGTCGGATGTTGTTCCGCCCGACTGCCGCCTCTTGAGATTAGGCCAGCTCGCTGCTTTCCTTGTCACAAGTGAAGGCTTGCATAACATCGCTGCGTAGGGAAAGTACTCTATCTGGCCCTGGCATCTTAAGGATCATGTATGCATAGTGGGGCACTGCCATGAATTTGGCAAGTGCTGGACGTTTGATTATGGCGTGATACGCGGTCTCGAAGTCGGCAACCTCAAAACAGATGTTCTCTGTCCGGAAATTCTCCCGTGTCCCAAATGTGAATGGCAAAGTGATTTGTCCGAGTGGAGTGGAAGACAGGCTGGGGATTACCCCGTGGAAGGGCACTGTACTCGGCCATAGCTCGGATCGAGGAATCTTCATCTCGTCAAGTGTCTTGGCAAATAATATGTGGAGAGCGCTTCCTCTGTCGATGAGAACCTTCTTCAACTTGATATTTCTGATGACCGGGTCCAAGACGAGTGGATAACGCCCTGGATGAGTGATTCGGTTGGGGTGATCTGCGTGGTCGAAGGTGATTGCTATTTCTGACTAGCGCAAGTATTGAGGAGTGTCTGCTGAGACCAAGTCAATTTCGCGTGTGTTAGCTTTTGCTTCCTCTTGGACTCATATGCAGACGACCCTTCGAAGATGTGATTGAGCTCGGCCTGTGGATCTTGATAGTCACTGGCCGTGCCCGAATCCGGCTTGTCTTTGTCCTTGTTGTTGCCAGATGTTGAAGTCTGCTCGGAAGCAAACTTCTTAAGCATGAAACAATCCTTAGCCGCGTGTTTCCCCTTTAGGTGGAAAAGACATGGCCCGTTCATCACTTTCTGGTACTCGTCCGTCCTTGGGGGTCGTGGCCGGGTGCGCTCCATGGCAGCTACCACTTTGTCCGACTAACGCTTGCAGTTGCCGAACTTGTTCTGTGCTGCGTCATCGGTGTCTTTTTTGTCCTTCTGTCGGTGCTCTTTCTTGTTGTCCAGGGCCTTGGCAACAGCATCTGCCGAGTCGGCGTACTTGTTGGCCATGTCAAATAGAGCTTTGACAGAAGTCGGAGGCTTCCGAGTAAACTTGGCGATGAACGGGGTATTCTTGACTCCCTTGCGAAAGGCGGCGATGACAACCTCGTCTTTTATCTTTGGAATTGAATTCCTCTTCTCAGAAAACCTCTTGATAAAATCACGCAGAGACTCGTTCTTCCTTTGATGGCACTTATATAAGTCGTACTCAGAAGACGACCTCTCGTATGTTCCTTGAAAATTCACAATAAAGTGCTCTCGGAGTTCTCCCCAGGAGTCAACTGACCGCCTGGGAAGCCCTATGAGCCATGTCCTCGCCGAGTCAGCTAGGGTGACTAGGAGGTAGTTAGCCATGGCTTAATGATCTCCTCCGGCTGCACGAATCGCCAGAGTATAGACTATGAGCCAGGATTCGAGGTTGGTTTTCCTGTCGTACTTTTCCATTCCAGTTGGCTTGAAGCCAGATGGCCAGTCGACTTGCTGTAGTTCGTGGGTAAACACCGGTACTCCGTCGTCCAGGTGAGGGCTCCGACTCCAACTGCGGTGATGAAACCACTCATGGTGGAGGCCGAAGCGCTCATTCTCATCTTCTAGTCGGTGACGCTCATCTTCCTCATGTTCCCGGCATCGGGCATTGATGTCTTGCCGGAGATCGCGTCGTAGTCGCCTCGGATATCCCTGTTGTCGCAGCGGTCGTCCTGGTGTCGCCACCGTTGATCGTCGTTCTGATTGCCGAGTGACTTATGGCGCGACTCCGAGCGTGACTGACTAGAGTCAGCCGCCCTGTGTCGTGCTGAGGCAGACAAGATCACCGTGTCAGAAGCCATCCTGTTGGATGGTATGAGCGTATCTCCCGACTGTTGCCGCTGCTGGCATGCTGCAGCGGTGATTATGGCCTTGATCCTTGCAATCATCTGGGTGGCCTGGTGATCAGGCTCAAACTGCAAGGTATCCAACAAGGTGGCAGCGGCCACGACGTTCTGTTGTGGGGTCACAAAGATGCCATGGTCGCCGACTCGGGTTTGGAGGATCTCCTGTTGAGCCGTGTGCACAGCCTTGCGCAGATTGTCGTTGTGAGTGTCACGCTTGGCCTGTAGGCGTCTTGTGTCTTCCTCCTATTGTTCACGTAGTCGGCGGGCCTCCTCTTCTTGCTAATCGCGAAGTCAGCGTACCTCTTGAGTGGGAGTTGAGCCCTTGGACGCCATGAAGATTTCACGCAGCGGAGAGAAGCTTGCCGAACTGCTGTTTGACTGAGAGTCGGAGTCAGAGTAGTTGAGGGGGGTGATTACAACTTCGACCTCCCTAGATCCAACCTCAAGCTGCTCTGGGCCGTATCTAAGTTGAACTCCAGGGGATCGGGTCTACCGCATCAGATGCTGATTGAAGTTGTCCGTGGTGTTGTCGAGTCCGAGCGGGAGATTGACGATCTCCCCCTTTCTTGGCCCAAACTCGGTCGGCTCGAGGCTGAGTCCGAGTCGAACACCGAAAGGAAGAGTTGTCCCTAGACTCGGGTATCTTGGGAATCGCCGCAGCATGTCGCCGAAGATTGTTGCAGCGTTGAGTAGGCCAACTGGCATGAAGTTGGCTTGGTGTCTGGCCAATCGGATCAAATCCAAGTTGGACAGGGTGAGATCGGCAAATTTGTCGGCGACAAAGTCAAGGCTCCCGAAGCTAATTGTTTGCCCGGGGAAGAACTTGATGCCGTCGACTCTGGTGATTGGATCCATCAGGCTTGTCGAAGATGATCTCGTCGATGCCCCTACCTGACGCGCCAACTGTCAATGTTTTATATCGGCAATAATTACATGGGGCTATTCGTGAGACCTAAACTTGATGGATTGCAAAGGAACACGAAACAATTTATCCTGGTTCAGGCTTTTGATATGAGGTAATACCCTACTTCCAGCTGTGTGTATTGCCTTTGATGTTTCTCTGATGAGATTGTACGGGTTGTTCTTCTTTGCCCTCAGGGGGCTCCCTGTCTCGCCTTATATACCAAGGAGATAGGGTTACAGGGTAGGAATCTCAGTCGGACTCTGACCAAGGGATTTCCTTCTAGGAATATAACGTACCTGACTAGGACTATATCCTTGCCTTATCGTGCAAGGTAATGTGTGACGAGTCCTATTGTATCCCTAATTACAAGTTTAGACCCATCCTTTGTCCGAGTGGCCTTAATGCTTCTCATGAGGTACCCGGGGCCCATGACCTCCACAATAAACTGCAATTATGTAAGTTTCATTGTTGTGAACATAATTAAGTAGTATCACCTCCATACAGACTGCAAATACAAAAAGGTATGCTCTTCTTCAGTAGTTACAATAAAGAATCCAAACTACTAGATTAGATAATATAGAAAGTAATGTGGCCATTAAAGACGATAATTTGCACATATTTCTGATAACTATCCAAGGTATGTATTAAAAAGATCACTTGAGAGGCTGTTGTACAACCTGAGCTGATCATGATAATCCATAGATTCAGACAACCTTTTGGTTTTCATGCATTTTTGATGTTTAAGTATATATAACCATCTAAAGAGATTGAGTACTTCAGAAGCTGATGTAAAGACATACTTAAAACAGGAACACTGGATGGAATATTTCTCAAGATATTTGGATTGCAATAAAACAGAAGATCCATAGCATGCAGATTTGTAGATTAAGTATTTAAGTGCATAGAAAGAACTATAATTTCATGCATCAAATGGTCCTTGGTCATTGGTGCTGTATTTAAAAAAATATAGAGGTTACTTCATCTAAGAGCTTGGCAAGAAATTTCTAGCCTTCACAAATCCCTGCCAAGTATGCAGTTTGTTTATTTATCCCTATCACATTAATTTCAACCGGGCAAGTATAAATTGTCTGCTAGCAACAGCCATACAGAGGGATTAATGGAAAATAGCAGCAGCTGTAACTTCCTGTTTCAATATGTACAGGTTATAATAACCAATGCAATTTGGCTTAGAGTAGAAAATATGTTACAAAGCAATTAGGCTCATATCAAAAACCATGGCAAGCTGGTTAGGTTATGGTGCAAAATTGCAGCTTGAGAACTACTTTCATGTACGTTATAATAATCCAATGCAATTCAGCTTAGAGTAGAAAGTCTGTTACGAAGCAATCAGGCTCATATCAAAACCCATGGCAGGCTGGTCAGGTTATGATGCAAAATTGCAGCCTGCAAACTATTTTTATTTGCAATAAAACAAACCACCTTTGGCTTATAATCTTTGTAAGTAGGCCATGCAAGTCATTTTACACAAATGAACGGCAAGAGCAATGCAAAAAACTAAAGAGTATTCAACAAATGTGTGACCTTGAGAATAGAAGAAACTTCTATAATATGTAACTAATGGCAACAATTCTAATTGACAGCATGTATGGGCAGCGTGATTCAATCTCATATCAATAACTATCATTACTTGACATCTATAGTTGGCGATTATACAGATGGGATCACTAATTAGTTGCAAACAATTTTAAACTTTGCTATGTTAAATCTGAGAACACACATATATATAACTATTTTTATTTGCAATAAAACAAACCATCTTTGGCTTATAATCTTTGTAAGTAGGCCATGCAAGTCATTTTACACAAATGAACGGCAAGAGCAATGCAAAAAACTAAAGAGTATTCAACAAATGTGTGACCTTGAGAATAGAAGAAACTTCTATAATATGTAACTAATGGCAACAATTCTAATTGACAGCATGTATGGGCAGCGTGATTCAATCTCATATCAATAACTATCATTACTTGACATCTATAGTTGGCGATTATACAGATGGGATCACTAATTAGTTGCAAACAATTTTAAACTTTGCTATGTTAAATCTGAGAACACACATATATATAACTATTTTTATTTGCAATAAAACAAACCATCTTTGGCTTATAATCTTTGTAAGTAGGCCATGCAAGTCATTTTACACAAATGAACGGCAAGAGCAATGCAAAAAAGTAAAGAATCTTTAGGCAAAGGCTAAATTACCATATAAAATTTTTTTGTGTTCAAGTACTCAACAAATATGTGACCTTGAGAATAGAAGAAACTTTTATAATACGTAACAAATGGCAGCAATTCTAATTCACAGAATGTATGGGCAACGTGATTCAATCTCATATCAATAGCTATAATTACTTGACATCTATAGTTAGCGATTATACAGATGGGATCACTAATTAGTTGCAAATAATTTTAAACTTTGCTATGTTAAATATGAGAACACACGTGTACATACCAAGATATAATCAAATTTGATCACGATTAAGAAGAATCAAGTATAAAACTCGACTGCTGTTAAAATGCCTGTTTTTATTGGTAACTTTACGCACGGCAGATTGATACTAGAAACCAAGGAAGATTCCAACAAAAAAAAGATCATCTTTTTACACAGAATGTATCGATATCAAAGTAGCAGTATGTACATACTGTGGGGTGAAATTATATACCCATATTCTTTGACTCATCTATCTAATCTGCCCCGTTTCACACAATATTGAAGTGAATTAATTCGAAATTTTAGCGGTTGCCTAGCTACTTCCTTGAGACCTCTTGACTGTTCTTAGTTTTATGGGAAGCATGGAAGGCGGCCTTCACTTCTCCAGAAAGCACAGGGAAAAAATGAACTGAAATGAGCATCACGAATGGAAGGGAAAGGAGGCAGCTTGGTGGCTGCGGCAAGTAAAGGGAAAGGCAGACCAGGAAGAGGTTGTTGAGCTCGGCGACCTGGAAGGTGGACGTGGCTGCTGTACAGGTACTCGAACACCAGCACCAGCGCCTCATACCCGACCTCCACCGCCGCCTTCTCACTGCCGAGCATCTCCTGCAGCTCGAGCCTAGTCTAGGAAACAATGTGATAGTGAGCTCCACGAAGCAAAGCAGACGTAGCATTCACGTGGTTGGGGGAAAATTATTCAGCAGAAGCAGCCAGCTCTTTTCTTTTCACGGGCCGGCGACGGAACGACGGCCAATTTATTAAGATTTTGAGGGAAACAGTTGTTGGTTGATCTAATGGCCACCGAGCCAGGGTATAGCGTGTGGGCTCGGCCCACCCACTCTCACACGTCGTTAACGAACGTGGAACGAGTTCCACGCACGCGCGATGATCGGTAGCGCCGTTTTTTTCTCTCTAACGAAATCGCCCCCGATCTCCTCCGACGCAAAAGTTAAAAGGGGCTATGGCACGTGAATAGGTATCGATCTATCGCACGCTAAGCCAACCCCAAAAAACTCTAGCCAATCTTAAGTCCGCTGGAAGGAGACCGAATGTCGATCTCCTTCTCCATCGTCGGCCAGTGTAGGTGGTGGCCGAAGGGGCGACGCCACCCACAAGTCGACTGACGGCCTACTCTACCACCGACAATCTCAACCACGGCACCGATGGGCTCCGCCTCAACCGGTCAGTAATCTCACCCAATTCTGTAATGATTTAAGGTGATTATGTGTAGGCTAAGGATTAGAGTAATCCTAAGAACTAAGATTGTGGTATCAAAGCCATCCTTAGCCACCACATATATCTATCATCCCGGTTGAAGCCCTAAGGCCGTGGCTTTAGCTAATCGGCTTCGGTTTGGGCAGCAATTAGAAGGAGGGGAGTCAAATTTGGGATAAGAAAATTAAGAAATCCCCAAATCCCTTCGGCCGAAACTCCCAAAACCCTAAGAAAATTTCCCCTAAATTCCAAATCAAGAAATCCCCAAATCCCCTTTTCAGTCGAAACCCTAAGAATTTTTGCCCAAATCAAGAAAGAAAAGACTGAGGAACAGGACTAAGTTTCCATACCCGATTTAATTCCTGAAGCAGCGGCGCGGGGCATCAAGCTCACCTGCATGTGCGCCTTCACGTCCACGCCATCCTCATGCGATCTGGTACACGGCCTAAGGTCCGCCATGCCGCCGCTCCGCCGCCGCCTTGGACCGACCTTGCGCCTGCCTTTGTTGGCCGCGTGGGGTCGAGGCTCGCCTGGCATGGCCATGGGCCACGCTATGGAGGAGAACCAAGGGGGAGGGGCTGACCACGCGCGCCATGGCCGCCGCCGCCGCCGTTTCACTCGGCGTCGACGTCGCCGCTTTTCTCGTGCATGGAGATCAGGAGGAGAAGGGGATCGGAATGGGGATTAGGGTTTTGGCTGGCCGAGCGGCGTTTTTGTCATGAGCCCGTGGATTTCTGGCCGTTAGATCATATCTTGACGCTCGTCGCTCAGCCCGCGCCGCGCCGATCTCTTGCCTGTCTCCCGATCGATCCTGGCCGTTGACTGTGATCCAACGGCGATGGCGCGTGGGCCTGCGGAGGGAATTGGGCCGCCACGTGCTCTCGGCGCCCAAGCCGCGCGCATCACACTGTGCGCGCCTGGGGCATAGTAACGGACCGAGGGACTAACGGGCCGCAAGGCCGAAATTTGTTTTTAATTAATTTTTCTTCAGCATTTCCTTACTAAATTTCCATAAGTAAATTTAATTCTTTTAAGCCATTTCTTGATGCTTTTAAATTACAGTAAAATTATTATGATCTCATTAAATTTGTGTAATTTTTTCCCTTATATTTTATGTGTTGAGATTTAATTTCTTTAAGCCATAATTATTAATTTATGATTTATATATTAAGATTTAATTTCTTTTAAGCCATTTCTTAATGCTATAAATTTAAGTAAAATTTATATTTTTGCATTAGAATTAATTTCCAACTAAATGGAACCAACGGAAAATTTAGTTGGAATATTTTATTTATTTCCTTTGTTATTTCGACCCAACGGAGTTATGACTACGACAAATTCAAATTTTGCTTCATTTTGCCCAACGGAATTATGAAGTAGAATAATTTTTCTTGTACACGATTAACCAGACCAACGTAGGGTTAATTATACACATTTTTCACTATTTACTAATGTTTTGTCGTTACTTTCAGCTATTAATAACGTTGTTGCTCAAATAAACAGCATTGAGCAACTAAATGGCACTAACTTCCAGGAATGAAAGGAGAGGGTAAACATTACCCTTGGGCTACTTGATTATAATGTTGCCTTACGCGATGAAGCACCCATTCCCCCTCCTGCTAGTACCACTAATGCAATTAAGAAGGCATATGAGGAGAAGGCGGAAAAATGGGAGAAGACGAATCGCATGAGTTTAATGGTCATTAAGAACTCTATATCCCCTGGCATCAGAGGCGGCATTTCTGATGCTGACAATGCCAGGAGGTACATGACTAATGTTGAGCAAAATTTTAAAGGCTCATCTAAGACTTATGCCAGTGTTCTCATCATGAGGATACTCACCTCTCGTTACGACGGGAAAGGGAGTATGCGAGAGCACATCATGTCTATGACCAACATGGCAGCACAATTGAAGAGTATGGACATGGCTATCTCTGATGGCTTTCTAGTCCATTTCATCATGAGTTCCTTGCCACCAGATTACGGTCCATTTAAGATTAACTACAATACTCAGAAGGACAAATGGTCCATTGCCAAACTCATTTCTCACTCCGTGGAAGAGGAGGAGCGTCAAAAGGCAGAAAGGCAAAAGGAGCAGGCCTTCCTCGCTGAGTCTGATAAGGGAAAAAGGAAGGTTGATGAAGCTTGTGTAGGCGAATCTAGCAAAAGACCTAAGACTGGCAGGCCTAAGCCTAAGCCTAAGGGGAAGTTTAAGCCACCCCAAGGTGCTCCATCTGGATCTGGTACGTCTACATCCAATGACGTAATGTGAAAGTTTTGCAAAAGGACTGGGCACATGCAGAAATAGTGTGATGGTTTTAGGAAGTGGCTTGCTAAGCATGGTAATGTTATTATTGATATTATCTCTTATGTTGATGATGCACTCTATGTGAATTATGCCTCTGGTTCTTGGTGGATGGACTCAGGTGCAACTATGCACGTCACCAATTCATTTCAGGAATTGCGTTCCTTGAGGACTATCACAAAGGGGGAGTGACGTCTTAGAGTGGTGGATGGTAATGAACTTCATTTCGAGGCTATTGGAGATCTTCCTTTAGTTCTAGGAGGAGGCTTCAAACTATTATTACATAATGTTCTTTATGTACCATCTGTCAAAAGAAACCTTATTTCCGTTGCTTGTTTAATGGAACATGGCTTTAGAGTTGATTTTAGAGGCATTGAATGTTTTATTAAGTTTAATAATGAGGTTGTGGGCCTTGCTTTTAAGCGAGGAAAACTTTATTTGCTTTTTCTTGATGAATCTGCAATGATTTTGTGTGATATTGCTAATTATGTTAAGATAGATGAGACCTCATCGAAACTATGGCACTATCGTTTAGGCCATATTTCGAAGGGGAGGATGGAGCATCTCATTAAAGATGAGATACTTCAACCATTAGATTTCACTAAAGAAAATCCCTGCTTAGACTGTATCAAAGGCAAATTCACTAAAACAATTAAGAAAGGGGCCACTAGGAATACGGGAATACTTGAGTTAATCTACACGGATATCTATGGACCCTTCCCAGTGACATCAATAGACAGTTTTGATTCCTTCATTACGTTTACTGATGACTTTTCCCGTTATGGCTACATTTTCCCCATTAATGACCGGTCTGAAGTACTAGATAAGTTCAAGATTTTTAAGGCTGAGGTAGAAAATTAGCATAATGTTAAAATTAAAGTAGTGCGCTCAGACCGAGGAGGAGAATATTATGGGAAAAGTACTCCATACGGGCAAATTCCAAGACTATTTGCCAAGTTCCTATAGGAAAATGGCATAGTTGCCCAATATTCTATGCCCGATGAACCACAACAGAATGGAGTTGCTGAGCGTCGCAATCGCACACTAATGGACATGGTGCATAGCATGCTTAGTCACTCTAGCTTGTCTATGAAATTGTGGATGGAGGCATTAAAGACAGCCGCTTATATACTAAATCGGGTGCCTACTAAGTTTGTGCCTCAGACACCTTATGAATTATGGACTGGTAGAAAGCCGAGTATAAATTATTTAAGAGTATGGGGCTGCGCTGCTGAAGCCAGACCTTTTAATCCACATCTAAAGAAATTAGACCCTAAGACTGTGAGCTGTCACTTCATTGGATACCTAGAAAGATCTAAGGGGTATCGGTTTTATTGCCTAGACTGTGTCAATAAATTCATGGAAACAAGACACGCCGTCTTTCTAGAGAATGATCAAATCTGTGGAAGCTCACAGGACAGACAGTTGGACCTTGAGAAAATCCGTGTCACCATGCCGGTTATCCAACAGGAAAATCTGCCTATGTCTTAGCAAGTGCCACAGGCATCCTCTTCTGTGGATCCATCTCTAGTTGAGGCTACTAATGAACCTATAGCACAAAATGATGTACACACTGATGTGTAAATTCCTCAGCCCGCTGGAATTCTAGATGAA
This sequence comes from Oryza meyeriana var. granulata, assembly GCA_003991445.1. Classification (NCBI taxonomy): domain Eukaryota; kingdom Viridiplantae; phylum Streptophyta; class Magnoliopsida; order Poales; family Poaceae; genus Oryza; species Oryza meyeriana. The sequence continues at coordinate 476,515 of RYFJ01001203.1, read as the reverse complement.
CAACTAAGAAGGTCACAACAGGAGAGGAGATCTGCCATTCCTAGTGATTATGAGATCTTTACTAGAGAAGACATTGGGAAAGCAGATGATCCCACTTCATTTAAGGAAGCCATCATCAATAAGAATTTATCTAAGTGGCTTGACGCCATGGAAGATGAACTGAAGTCTATGGGCACTAACGATGTCTGGGATTTGGTAGAAATTCCCAAAGGAGTTAAAACAGTAGGCTGTAAGTGGGTCTACAAAACTAAGCATGACTCCAAGGAAAACGTCGAACGATTTAAGGTGAGGCTCGTAGCCAAGGGTTTTTAGCAGAGAGAGAGAATAGACTATAATGAAACCTTTTCCCCGGTCTCTAAGAAGGACTCCTTTAGAGTTGTCATGACACTGGTAGCTCATTATGTTTAGAGTTACATCAGATGGATGTCAGGACTGTATTTCTTAATGGTGACTTGCATGAACAGGTTTTCATGGCACAACTAGAGGGTTTTGTCATGAAAGGCAAGGAGCATATGGGATGCAGGCTAAAGAAATCCATTTACGGTCTTAAGCAAGCGTCTAGACAATGGTACCTTAAATTCGATGATATAATTAAGAACTTTGGATTTAAGGAGAATGAAGTGGATAATTGTATTTATATGAAGTATAAGGGTGGCAAGTTTATGATCTTAGTACTCTATGTGGACGATATTCTATTAGCAAGCAGCGGTAAGCATTTGCTGCATGAGACTAAGACATTTTTGTCATCTAAGTTCGATATGAAAGATCTTGGTGAAGCCTCTTATGTTTTGGGTATTGAGATACATCGAGACAGGTCTAGAGGAGTATTAGGGTTATCTCAGAGGCCATACATTGATAAAGTACTTGAAAGATACAACATGAGTAAGTGCTCTGTCACGCCTGCGCCAATTGTCAAGGGCGATATGTTTGGTTTATTCCAAAGCCCGCGGAATCAATTAGAGAAGGATCAGATGAGGTCAATTTCGTATGCTTCAGCTGTCGGAAGCTTAATGTATGCACAAGTCTGTACGTGACCGGACTTGGCTTTTGTGACCGGAATGCTTGGCAGGTACCAGTCTAATCCAGATTTAGACCACTGGAAGGCTGTTAAGAAAGTTATGCGTTATTTGCAAGGCACTAAGCATTGCATGCTAATTTATAGAAAGTCTGATAACCTTGAAGTTGTTGGTTATTCAGATGCTGATTTTGCAGGGTGTGTAGACACTAAGAAATCTACATCAGGCTATGTCTTCACTCTTGCAGGAGGAGCCATTTTATGGAAAAGCTCCAAACAATCTCTCACTGCAGCGTCGACGATGCAATCTGAGTTCATAGCATGTTATGAGGCAATCGGGCAGGCCGTATGGCTTAAAGGCTTTATTCCGAGACTAAGAGTGGTAGACAACATTTCTAAACCACTCACTATATAGTACGACAATAAAGCCGCAGTGTTCTATTCGAGTAACAACAAGTCAAGTGGTGCTGCCAAACACATTGACATAAAGTATTTCGTTGTGAAAGATAGAATCCAGGATCAAACAATGAAGGTTGAGCACATAAGCACTAAGTTAATGCTCGCGGATCTGCTCACTAAAGGCCTACCACTCAATTTATTTAATGAGCATATTGCCGGCATGGTATTAGAAGGTAGCCTATAAGTGTGATTCTAGAATAGGGGCATAAGAATCAATCAACACCCTATAAGAGTAAGTTGTTTCCTATCGAGGTAATTTGGTGACTATAGATACTGTTGTTGTAGTGGCGTTTCATTGACCGCTGCGACACATTATCTTAGTTCACTATACTACTTAGACTGGACTCGTTAGCCTTAAGATCAAGTGGGAGAATGTTGGTTGATCTAATGGCCACTGAGCCAGGGTATGGCGTGTGGGCTCGGCCCACCCATTCCCACACGTCGTTAACGAACGTGGAACGAGTTCCACGCATGCGCAATGATCGGTAGCGTCGTTTTTTCTCTCTAACGGAATCTCCCCCGATCTCCTCCGGTGCAAAAGTTAAAAGGGGCTACGGCACGTGAATAGGTATCAATCTATCGCACGCTAAGCCAACCCCGAAAAAACTCTAGCCGATCTTAAGTCCGCTGGAAGGAGACTGAAGGTCGATCGCCTTCTCCATCGTCGGCCAGTGTAGGTGGCGGCCGGAGGGGCGACGCCACCCACAAGTCAACCGACGGCCTACTTTACCGCAGATAATCTCAACCACGGCACCGATGGGCTCCACCTTAACCGGTCAGTAATCTCACCCAATTCCACAATGATTTAAGGTGATTATGTGTAGGCTAAGGATTAGAGTAATCCTGATGGCAACGGGGTGCCCGATCTTCCGTCAGGTAAGGATAACTCTCGATTTGGTGAAGAACTGACACTCACGATCTGGCTTCGAATCACCAAGACCCGAACCCTGCAATCGTAGCACCACGTCTCCTCTTGTTATCAACCGTGCGCTGCCCGGTTGACCTCACCACGAAGGCTAATCTCTGCATGCGAATCGAAGAATACAAGCAAGAACAAGGAAGATTTCAACTCAACTTGCAGATGAATGATTATACTCTTGAAGATGGGGTCTCACAAACTGATAAACAGCGAAATTGTTCAAAGACAGATTAATCTAAGCAAAACCCATCTAAACAGTGGCGGCTACTGAATATATATGAGTTAGGATATTCTAGGGTTAGGGTTTGCCCTGTGAGGGGCACACTCCTCATGGGTTTAGCCCACGACACAAATACAAAGCCCAAAGGCCCAAACTGACTCGGATAGGAAAAATGATGCAACTTGTTTCGATGATTCTGGATAGCTCAGAAGAAATTTTGGGGTGAAACCAAAACCATCTGAAAGTAGACTTCATAAGCTTTCCAACAAGTACTTGTAAGCCCTGTAACTCCTTCTAGATCAAAAGTTATGGCCATTTGAAGTTGATGCTGTCTCCCAGTCCGAAACTGAATCGGTCTCAAAAATAGGAGTTTACTTGCATTTGTTGTCTTCACTTTAATATTTGGTTTCTTGAGCTATTTTTCATTGTCTTCTCCTAGGTTCCTAATAATAATAAAATCATCATAAGTATTAAATAGCATGTCATTTATAGAAATATTTCTATGTAACCTTAGGAACACATTCACCTGACGATTAAATTGACGGGTACGTGCACGAGTAATTGGTCCTTGAATCTGTGACACATCTTGTTCAACATGAGGAGGTTATAAGTATGTATTTAAAGAAATAATATCCTTATCAAATCCTAAGAAAACAGTTACATTACATTACAAGGCCAACAGACAAGGTTGTTGGTAGGCAAGTGCCGTGACCGAAGTCCGAGCGCTCACCAGCTTAGAACATGCGCACAGCCAGCTCCTTTTTTTTTTTTTTTTGCAGCCAAGGCCTAGGAGTGCCCAGCTTGCACGCGCAGCTGGGACGGCTGCGTGGCTCAGCCGGCGCCAGCTAGGTGCAAGAAGGCCGACGAGTGCACGACGCCTGCTCTAGTCGATTCTCGAAGGTGCAGACCATAGGATGCACAGACTAAGCGCGTCGGAAAGCAGAGGATGCTACAGAATTTCATCCAATGATTCCAATCCAAGTACCAAAACAAACGAACGTGCATAGCTGTTCTAGATTTCTAATCAAAAGCGCTGAGAGGATTTCAAATGCACTTCGTACCAGTGGTTCAAAAGTTCAATTCAACATTTCAACGCAACGATTTGAATAATCTCGAAGCTTCAAACTACTCACGTCCAGCGGCATGTAGCTGATTACGATCAGGACGAAAATGGAAGCGTTAAGCCACAATCTAGAGCTAGAAGATTCAAGCAGCACCAAGTGGATTAAGTTGCGACCCCGATCGCTTCAAAACCAAATGCGACAGAATGGAAGTGTTAAGCCACAATTCAGAGCTGATGATTCAAACAGCAGTACAAACTGCTTAAGAACCAAACTGAAATCACAGCAGCGAGATTCAAATCACCGCAATGTAAACATAGACAAGCAATTTATATGGCGTCATCACAGATGCTCAAATCCATCCCGAGGAACTTAAATCCAAGTTAGTTCAAACCAATTCCCTTTCTCCAATCCACCAAAACTTCCAGAGACACGCGCACACATCGAAATCACACTCAAACTACGAATACACGCAGAATCCGAACCAATTCAAAAGTGCAAGAGCTTCGAAGTTAACTCAAATTCACCACCTCGATCGAAGCCACGCACGCACACGGAGCATATTACAGTGAACATTACAGCAACAACAAACCAGTGCGCGTGTGCTGCTCTGCAGCCAGAGTATCAGGGATAACCCACCTGTTGAGAAGCGAGGAAGACTTCCTCTTCGAGCCGTCTCCATGGTGGCTGTGGTGGGCGCCACGGCGGTGTGGTTCCTCTTCGAGCGCGCGGGCTACAGCTTGCAGTCGGTCATGGCCAACGCCCTGCTCCTCCTCGTGCACAAGAACAATCAATGGTAGCCACCTCAGATCCCAGCACATGTCAAATGCACCAAGCAAAGACTATCATATACAATCTCTGCATACCTCTTGGCTTATTTTCCCCTAAGGTTACAATTATCGCTTGTTAACGACTATGTTTTACCTCGTCATCAAGATTCTTCATAAGATCAATCCAACAAACTGTGTCCTTGTCTAAAGCCCAATTAATATTACGAGACATATGAAAATGCAGTCTACTGTTCTCATCAAACTGAACGTATGGCCCAACCCTAACAACAACTCTGCAAGCTGACCTATCATCCATCCTACGCAGCAAAAAACAATAGAAATAACACACACTTTAAACAAGTCCCATTTCAATCAAGACACACGTCTACAAATCGAACACCAAAATGCCACAAGAAAAGTACAACTTACCCATCAGGAACCCATGACATGTTGATTGGCTTCAATGGTGCTGCAGTTCTCATCAAATGAACCGTCACTTTCTTCCCCGGTGACTTCTTCCAGGGTGATTGTCACACCCGGAATTTCCATCCAAAAATTTAGGTGCTTTATTGTATGTAAATCCTCATCCAGGATTTAACCGAGACACACATGACAAAGTTGATAACAAAGTAATTATTTACATAATGAAAGTATTTATTACAGAGATGAATGGCACCTCTCAAAATAATAAAGTCTAAGCAGCGGAAATAAACTACGGACGACGTGATGACTCCCACTCCACGCACTTGAACAGGCTCTCGCTCAGTCCTCCAAGAAATCTTCCTCGCTATAGTACTCCTCTGATGACGATTGTTGATTGCAAGGTAAGTACATGAAATACTCCGCAAGCCACACAGCAAATATGTAAGTGCACAGGATATCCAAAGAATGGCATAATATGGCTCAAATTGCATAAGCTGGATTTAATAAAACATTTAAAAGAATAATAAAAATATTAACCATTAAACAATATTAACCAACACTATACCGCTCTCTGAAGCAATATAGGCCCAACATCTCCAACCTGGAGATAGCAAGGTTCCATCATTCATTATTAAAGAAGTATAATGTGGGACTAATCACGAAAAATATTGCTAGGTCACCATTAACCGCGGGCACGGCTATTCGAGCAGTTTTACTCTGGCCAGAGGTGTACCAATTTACCCATAATACACAACTCCACAACACATCACTGTGCGCCTCATTACCACCATGGTACCTCGGAAAGAAGTTGTGACAGGACCCTCTATTTAACCCGCACAACAAGAGTGCCACCCCTTGGACCACCAGTCTTCGGCAGGAGCTAATCAGGCCCCCAATAGGGAAATGATCCAACACCCAAAACATGAACTTATTGACGCAGCCATGGTGGTCTTATTGACACAGCCACAACACACCGTGGGGCCTCTGGTTGAATGGATCACACTTTAGTTCCCGCCATTACCCATTCTGGCCTGTGGTTAGTACGAGTATTACTTCACAAAGATAGCTCGCGAACCGGTCCTTAAGTATCATGAGCACCTTTAACAACAGTCACAATCCTGATGCTTACAACCCACCATTTAGTCAAGTTTTAATGGACCATTAAATTAAACTCCCACGACCACAGTCGTGAACTAAACCGTTATTTCATGTGAACTAGACATTGTAATTAGGGTTTAGACAATTGCCCAAATATTATACTATAGTTTCTATGCAAGGCTAAGCAAGATCCTAGAATTACTCTAGCTAACCAATAATTAAAGCTAGCTAGTCACATTACTCCCATAGGCACAATGATAGGTAATCAAATCAACAAGGCCATAATCAAGGGTAAAGGTTTCCCTTCCAGATGACATTATAAAAATAAATGCACAGTTGAAGGAAAATATAGCTTTAAACATAGGTACAACATGCTCAAGGGGTTGAGGAATCTATGTGACCTTCCTTGCTGCACTACAAATGCTCCTGAACTCTCCTTTAGAAATCCTGACTCTTTTGGAATGTCGGCGGCTAAAGGCAATAAACAAAAACGAGCAAAACAGTACATAAGCACACATCAACAATACAATATTATATTTTTAATGGGTAGATCTTGATTTTTAAATAATTTTGCAGGTTGAATCACCCCAAAAGATGTTCGGATGAATTAGTTATGATTTTTAGAAGTTTAAACCGATTAATACCATTTATAGAAATTATTAAAACATTAATGACGCAATATTGAATTAATTTTGAAAAGAAAAATAGTCTTTGTTGCGTCACCAGGGGCTGGTCCACCATAGACCTAGTTCACCAAAGCGGTCTATGGAAACCGACGGTAGGGATCTCAAGGATCGGGATCGGACGGCTAGGATTAGATCAAGAACGATCCCACGGCTGAGATTGAATCCACTCGAATTAAACCTCTAGGGCTGACTCAGTGGCCGTGTAGGATTGGGAGGCCGAGGTGGTGCTGACATGGCGTTGGCGTGGCCGCCATGTGGGCAAACTGGTGGTGGCGGCACGGGTACCGATGGTCGATGGTGAACGGCGGCGCGGCGAGGCATGGCGAGGGCACAGACAGGTAGAGGGGACTGTGGTGATGCTCACCGAGACCGGAACGGTGACGGGAAGTGACTAGTGGGGAGCTCCAAGCGGTGGCTAGCTTCAGGGCGCCGTGGAAGGCGGTGCTCCGGCAATCCTCGACGGCTGCGGAGGGGCGACCGGGGTCCTCCTCGTTCAGGCGATCCCAATGACGGTGATGGCGAGTGCTGAGGATGGCTGGAACAGTGGGAAGCGATGGCTGGACCACAGCGGTGTGGCGGCGAGGGTCTGATCTTGTGGATGACGGTGAACAGCGACTCGGTGGCGGCAGCTAGGGTTAGGGTTTAGCGGCGGTGCTCTCAGGCTAACTATTTATAGCCCGGGGAGAGGGAATCTGCCCCGGACATGGAAGGATGGCGGCGGCGCAACCCTAAGCAGACGGCAGTGCTTATCTGAACACGGGTTCGTGTCGGATTGAAGGGGATTCGGCCCGATTGTTGAGGGGTTTGGTGGAGGAGATCAAGGGGAGTATTTTCCCTCATCCGATCGAAGGAAAACGTGATCGAATCGACCAGATTTCACGAGATTGTGGCGGCTTCCGAGTCGGGGATGAACAGGACTCCGTCCAGAGCTCAGAGATGAAGCTGGCAGGTGGGCCCCGGCTGTCATCGAGCGTCCGTGAGGAAAGGCCATCGGGCAGGCTGGGCCGAGGCGTGGCGCGGGAAGAGAGAAAGGGCAAGCAAGCCGGTGGAGAGGGAACAGGAACGGGCCGGATGAGGCCCATGAATAGGAAAGGGATTTTCCAAAGATTTTTTTAATTAAATGCTGTAAAGCTTGTTTTATTTACTAAAAATACTCAAATGTAACACCAACATCTATCTTAGGATTATCTACATCAGTGACATGAACAACAGACTCACAACCCTCCTCATCGTCAATGGCTAAGTCGTCATTGTCTTCATCAAAGCCAGGGTCATAATCAAGATCAACCGCCTCATCATCTGACACCAAGTCCTTCTCTTTCTCATCATCAACACCAACATACTCAACCTCGTCATTCTCACCAAAATTATCAACCTCTTATGATCTACTATGCTTCGATGCCACGACTTGGCTCTGTTCAGTTGCCAATACAATGTCTGTACAAGCAACTTGTTGTCCCTCCCCTTCATTACTAACCGGCTCTTGAATATTGCCCTTGTCTACACTAGCCTCTGTCTTATTTCATGGGTCATCGCTCACAAGAACAATCAATGGTAGCCACCTCAGATCCCAGCACATGTCAAATGCAGCAAGCAAAGACTATCATATGCAATCTCTGCATAACTCTTGGCATTTTTCCCCTAAGGTTACAATTATCTCTTGTTGACGACTATGTTTTACCTCGTCATCAAGATCCTTCATAAGATCAATCCAACAAACTGTGTCCTTGTCTAAAGCCCAATTAATATCACGAGACACATGAAAATGCGGTCTACTGTTCTCATCAAACTAAACGTATGGCCCGACCCTAACAACAACTCTGCAAGCTGATCTATCATCCATCCTACGCGGCAAAAAACAACAGAAATAACACACACTTCAAACAAGTCCCATTTCAATCAAGACACACGACTATAAAGCGAACACCAAAATGCCACAAGAAAAGTACAACTTATCTATGGAGGCCATGGGCCCCGGGTACCTCATGATAAGCATATGGGCCACTTCGACAGAGGATGGGCCTAGCCTTGTAATTAGAGATATGATAGAGTTTGGTAGACTTAGCCTTGTACGATAAGGAATATACAGTCCTAGTCGGGCAAATTATATCTCTAAGAGGAGATCCCTTAGCCATAGTCCGGCTGGGACTCCTACTTTGTAGCCCCGTTCCCCAGTATATAAGGGGAGGCAGGGCGCCCCCTGAGGGCACACAGAGATTCATCAGAATCATACTTCCTCAAAGGAATACATCACAACTGGACGTAGGGTATTACCTCACATTGAGAGCTTGAACCAGTATAAACTCCTCATGTTCCTTTACAGTCCACCGAGTTTCGATCCGACGAGTAGCCCTATATTCATATTGCCGGTGTAAAACATCGACAGTTGGTGCGCCAGGTAGGGGATTCACCGAGATCAATCTCAACAAGCTCGATGGATTCAACAACCGAAGTCAACGGCATCAACTTCGCCCCCGAAGACACGATCACATTCGGGAGCCTCGACTTCGTCACCGACAAGTTCGGCAACCACACCTTGGCCAACTCGGACTCGATCCAATCGGCCGAGGAACCAGCCAACTCCGTGCCAGTCGGCCCACACGACGCCGCAGCAACCCTCGTCGACTTGCTACGGCAATCTTCCACTTGTCTGAGTCTTGGGACAACTCTCTCCTTCGGTGTTCGACTCGGACTCGGCCTTGAGCCGGCCTAGATCGAGTGAGGAAGGGGGGAGATCGTCAATCTCCCGTGCAGACTCGGTGATGCCGCAGACATCTACAATCTGCATCCGACGTGGCAGACCCGATCCCCTATGGTTCAATTCGGACATGGCCCAGAGCTGCTAGAGATTGGATCTAGGGAGGTCGGAGTCGTCATCACCCCGATGAACTACTCAGATTCCAACTCCAAGTCAGACAGAAGTTCGAACACCAATTCGGACAGCAGTCTGGCAAGCTTCCTCTTGCCCCGAGAAATCTTCATGGCTTCAACGCCTCCACAGGAGGTGCACTGAGTACAAGAGCATCAAGAAGAGGACGCCCGCCGACTGCGACAACAAGAGGAGGCTGAACGCGAAGCCCGCAACGACGAGCTACGCAGGGCTGGGCGAACTGCTCAACAACAGATCCTCCAAACACGACTCGGTGACCACGACATCTTCGTGACGCCTCAACAGAGCGTTGTGGCCGCCGCAACCTTACTGGACACGCTCCAGTTTGGGCCTGATCATCAGGCCACCCCGACTATAGCGGGGATCAAAGCCATGAACACAATTGCTGCTTGTCAGCAGCACCAGCAGTCGGGCGAAACACTCATACCAACCAACCGGTCGGGTTCTCTAGTGGCGGTTTTGTCTGCATCAGCACGACTCCGAGCAGCCAGCTCAAGTCAGCCGCACATGGATTCATGCCAAACATCTCTCGGCAACCCTAACAACAACAATCGGCGGCGTCCCCAGAACGATCGCTGATTCAACCAAGATCTCCGAGGCCATTTGCAATGTGATCTCTACCAAGACATCAACGCTCAATGCCGTCAACGCGAAAAGGATGAGCACCGCTGACTGGAGGACGAGAATGAGCGCTTTAGCCTCCACCACGAGCGGTTCCACCACCGTAGTCAGAGCCGGAGCCCTCACGCAGACGAAGGCGTACCCGCCTTAACCCAGGAGCTACAAGAGGTCGACTGGCCATCGGGCTTCAAGCCTATGGGAATCGCAAAATACGACGACAAGACCAATCCCGAGTCTTGGCTCACCGTATACACTCTGGCAATCTGAGCTGCCGGAGGTGACCACAAAGCTATGGCTAACTACCTCCCAGTTGCCCTAGCCGACTCGGCGAGGACATGGCTAACAGGGCTCTCAAAACGATCAATCGGCTCCTAGGGGGAACTCCGGGAACACTTCATAGCTAATTTCTAGGGGACTTACGGTAGACCGTCTTCCGAGCACGATCTCTACCAGCTGCACCAGAGGAAGAACAAGTCTCTTCGTGAGTTCATCAAAAGGTTTTTTGAGAAGCGCAACTCGATCCCAATGATCAAGGACGAGGTCGTCATCGCCGCCTTCCGCAAGGGAGTCAAAGACTCGGCTGAGGTGGTCGCTGAGGCCCTCGACGAAAAGAAAGAGTCTCGGCAGAAGGACCAAAAGGCCAAAGTCAACAACGAGCTAGCACAGAACAAATCCGGCAGCCGCAAGCGGAAGTTAGAAAATGTGGTGGCAACGTGGAGCGTACTCGGTCGCGACCCCCAAGGAACAACGAGTACTAGAAGGTGATGAACGGGCCTTGCCCCTTTCATCCCAAGGGTAAACACGCGGCTAAGGACTGCTTCATGCTCAAGAAGTTTGCCTCCGAGCAGGCTTCAACATCTGGCGCCGACAAGGACAAAGACAAGCCAGATCCGGGCGCAGCTGGCGATTATCAAGATCCCTAGGCTGAGCTCAACCATATCTTCGGAGGGTTGTCTGCATACGAGTCTAAGAGAAAGCAGAAGCTAACAGTACGCGACATCAACTCGGTCTCCACGGCAGACACTCCCAATATTTGCACTGGTTAGAGACTCCCATCACATTTGACCGCGCAGACCACCCCGATCGGGTTACTCACCCAGGACGCTACCTACTCATCCTGGTCCCGGTTGTCAAGAGCATCAAGTTGAAGAAGGTTCTCATAGATGGAGGCAGCGCGCTCAATATTCTGTTCGCCAAGACCTTGGATGAGATGAAGATCCCTCGTTCAAAGCTGCGGCCGAGTACTGCGCCCTTCCACGGGATAATCCCTGGCCTATCTTCAACACCCCTCGGATAGATAACTTTTCCGGTCACCTTCGGCACGCATGATAACTTCCGCACAGAAAACATCTGCTTCAAGGTCGCCGACTTCAAGACTGCGTACCACGCGATACTCAGACGGCCAGTACTAGCCAAATTCATGGCTGTACCGCACTATACCTACATGGTGCTCAAGATGCCTGGGCCAGCCGGAGTTCTCTCCCTTCGCAGCAATGTCAAGCAAGCATTCACCTGCGACAAGGAGAGCTATGAGTTGGCTCAATCCCAAGAAGCGGCAGTCGAACGCAACAGCATTCGGCAAGCCGTCACAACAAAAGTCGAGCACAATCAACTTTCGGCGAAAAAAGTAGCAAAGTTGAGAATCTCAGCGGACTCTGACACGAAGAAGATCCCCCTAGACCCTTCTGACCCCTCCAAGACTTCTCTAATCGTGACCAGACTCGACCCCAAATAGGAAGACGCGCTCGTCACTTTCCTCCAGGCGAACAGGGATATTTTCACTTGGAAACCTTCCGACATGCCTGGGGTACCAAGGGAGGTGATCGAGCATGCCCTAAACGTCAAGACGGACGCTAAGCCTGTCAAGCAACGGCTACTGCGCTTTGCACATGATCGCAAAGATGCTATTCGGGAGGAGATAACTAAGCTCCTCGCAGCCGGGTTCATCAAAGAGGTCTACCATCTGGACTGGCTACCAAACCCAATCCTGGTCCGGAAGAAGAACGGTAAATGGCGCATGTGCGTCAACTACACCGACTTGAACTAGGCGTGCCCCAAAGATCCATTTGGTCTTTCGAGAATAGATCAGGTGGTGGATTCAACTGCGGGGTGCGAATTTCTCAGCTTTCTCAACTGCTACTCGGGATATCATCAAATCAGCATGATGGATTGTTCTTACACTGACTGCATGATGGATTGTTCTTACATTCCCATGTCCTTGGTGATCGCCTCTGCAGTCGGCCTCGCCTGGGTGATCAACTCCAACGCCTCCTCAGGTGTTGTCTCTTCGGCAAATCCTTCACCGATGGCCTCAAGATCTGCCCTGGGGTATATCGACTTGGTCATCGCGAGGGTCTGGGCCACACCGACGATAACACGCTCATCCGAGTGCCTCTTCAGGATACTCGGGGCTTCGTTAAGGCGTGCCTGCACCTGGGAGACCGTGTTGGAGCTGGTTCCCACATGGTGAGGGTCCATGATGTCTAGGAGCCCTTTCACGGACTTGGCAAGAATCTCCTGTGACTCCTTGACGACTTTGATCTCCTCTGCAAAGGCTTGAAACTGGGTTTGGGCGTTGGCTCTTGCAGCTGCTCAGATTCATTGACAAGTAAACTTGTTAGCCAAAACTGCAGTCAGAGTATCTAAAGGATTGGTTAAGATCATTGTCAGAGGGAAGACTTACTTCTAGTTAGTTAGGGGTGCCATGTTCATGATTGCGTTGACTTTCTCCGGGTTGGCCTCGATGCCGTGATGCAAGACGATGAAGCCAAGTAACTTACCGGATGGCACACTAAAGGCACACTTTTTTAGATTCAACTTCATCTTGAATCTTCGAAGATTTTGGAAGGTTTCTTCCAGATCAGCGATGAGGTTTTATTTGGACTTGGTCTTGATCACCACGTCATTGACGTAGGCTTCCACGTTGCGCCCGATCTGAGTGTGCAGACACCGCTGAATTGCGTGTTGATACATTGCTCCAGCGTTTTTCAAACCGAACGGCATAGTGATGTAGCAGTACGCTCCAAACGGCGTGATGAAAGACGTCTTTAGGCAGTCCTCCTCCTTCAGACTGATTTGATGGTATCCCGAGTAATAGTCAAGAAAGCTGAGAAGTTCACACCCTGCAGTTGAATCCACCACCTGATCTATCCTTGATAGACCAAATGGATCCTTGGGGCACGCCTTGTTGAGATCGGTGTAGTCGATGCACATGCGCCATTTACCATTTTTCTTCCAGACCAGTATTGGGTTTGCTAGCCAGTCCGGGTGGTAGACCTCCTTGATGAACCGGGCTGCAAGGAGCTTGGTTATCTCCTCCCGAATAGCATCTTTTCGGTCCTATGAGAAGCGCTGTAGCCGCTGCTTGACTGGCTTGGCGTCTGTCTTGACATTGAGGGCATGCTCGATCACCTCCCTCGGTACACCCGGCATGTCGGATAGTTTCCATGCGAATATATCTTTGTTGGCTTGAAGGAAGGTGACGAGCGTGTCTTCCTATTTGGTATCGAGTCCGGTCCTGACTAGAGCAGTCTTAGAGGTGTCGGAAGGGTCCAGGGTCTTCTTCGTGTCAGAGTACGCTGAAATTCCCGACTTCACTGCTTTTTTCGCCGGAACTCGATCATCCTCGACTTCAGTTGTGACGGCTTGCCGAATACTGTTGCGTCCGACTGCCGCCTCTTGTGATTGAGCCAACTCGCAGCTCTCCTTGTCGCAGGTGAAGGCTTGTTTGACGTCACTGCGGAGGGAGAGAACTCCTGCTAGCCCAGGCATCTTGAGCACCATATAGATATAGTGCAGCACTGCCATGAATTTGGCTAGTGCTGGCCGTTCGTGTATCGCGTGGTACGCAGTCTCGAAGTCGGCAACCTCGAAACAGATGTTTTTCATGCGGAAGTTATCCCGCGTGCCGAAAGTTACCAGCAAGGTTATCTGCCTGAGTGGTGTTGAAGATAGGCCGGGAATTATTCCATGGAAGGGCGCTGTACTCGGGCGTAGTTCTGAACGAGGAATCTTCATCTCGTCCAGGGTCTTGGCGAACAGAATGTTGAGCATGCTACCTCCGTCTATGAGAGCTTTCTTCAACTTGATATTTTTGACGACCGGGTCCAGGACGAGTAGATAGCGTCCCGGGTGTGAGACCCGATCGGGGTGATCCGCGCGGTCGAATGTGAAAGGCATCTCTGACCAGCACAAATACTGGGGGGCGTCCGCAATAGAGACCGAGTTGACGTCGCGTGCTGTTAGCTTCTACTTCCGCTTGGACTCATACGCAGATGGCCCTCCAAATATGTGGTTGAGCTCGGCCTGGGGATCTTGAAAATCGTCAGCTGGGCCTTGGTCTGGCTTATCTTTGTCCTTGTCGGTGCCAGATGATGAAGCCTACTCGAAAGCAAACTTCTTGAGCATGAAGTAGCCCTTGGCCGCGTGCTTGCCCTTGGGGTGAAAGGGGCATGGCCCGTTCATGACTTTCTGGTAGTCGTTGTTCTGTGGGGGCCGCGACTGAGTTCGCTCCATGTTGGCCACCTCATTGTCTGACTTCCGCTTGCGGTTGCCGGTCTTGTTTTGTGATGGCTTGTTGTCGGCTTTCGCGTCCTTCTGTCAGGACTCCTTCTTCTCGTCGAGGGCCTCGGTGACCGCTTCGGCCGAGTCAGCGTATTTGTTTGCCATATCGAAGAGAGCCCGGACGGAGGCTAGTGGCTTCCGAGTGAACTTCGCGATGAACGGGGCGTCTTTTACTCCCTTGCAGAAGGCGGCGATGATAGCCTCGTCCTTGATCATTGGGATCTGGTTGTGCTTCTCGGAGAACCTCTTGATGAATTCACACAGAGACTCATTCTTCTTCTAGTGCAGTTGGTATAGATCGTGCTCAGAAGACGGCCTCTCGTAGGTCCCCTGAAAGTTAGCGATGAACTGTTCCCTGAGTTCTCCCTAGGAACCGATCGACTGCCTCAGGAGCCCTGTTAGCCATGTCCTCGCTGAATTGGCCAGGGCGACTGGGAGGTAGTTAGCCATGGCTTTGTGGTCAACCCTGGCAGCTCGAATTGCCAGGGTGTATACGGTGAGCCAGGACTCGGGGTTGGTTTTGCCGTCATATTTCTTGATCCCCGTAGGCTTGAAGCCCGACAGCCAGTCAACGTCCTGTAGCTCGTGGGTGAAAGCAGGAACGCCTTCATCTTCGTGTGGGCTCTGGCTCCTGTCACGGTGGTTAAATTGCTCGTGGTTGAGGCCAAAGCGTTCGAAGTCGTCCTCTAGTCGGCGATGCTCGTCTTCTTCGCGTTCGTGGCGCCGAGCATTAATGGTGTGGCGGAGATCACGTTGTAGTTGGACTCGGAGATCTTGGTTGAACAGGCGGTCATTCTAGCGATGCCACCGGCCATTGTTGGTGTTGCCAAGTGATCTTTACCGCGACTCCTCGCGTGGCTGACTTGAGCCAGCCGCCCGGCGTCGAGCTGATGTAGACGAGCCTGCCGTCGGAGAACCCGACCGATTGGTCGATAGAAGTGTGTCGCCCGACTGTTGGTGTTGCTGACAGACAGCAGCTGTAATCATCGCCTTGATCTTGGCGATAGTCGGGGTGGCCTGGTGATCAGGCCCGAGCTAGAGTGTGTCCAGCAGGGTCGCGACGGCCACGACGTTCTGTTGCGGCATGACGAAGACGTCGTGGTCGCCGACTTTGGTTTGGAGGATCTGTTGCTTAGCGGTTCGCCTAGCCTTGTGTAGCCCGTCATTGCGAGCCTCGCGATCGGCTTCCTCCTGTTGCCGTAGTCGGCGTGCCTCCTCTTGTTGCTCCTCTTGTAGTCGGCGCACCTCCGGTGGAGGGGTTGAAGCCATGAAGATTTCTCGGGGCAGAAGGAAACTCGCTAGACTGCTGTTCGAACTAGTGTCCGAACCGGTGTCCAACTTGGAGTCGGAGTCCGAGTAGTTGATCGGAGTAAGGATGACTCCGACCTCCCTAGATCCAATTTGGAGCGGCTCTAAGCCATGCCCAAACTGAACCATAGGGGACCGGGTCTGCCGCGTGAGATGTAGATCCACGGCGTTGCCGGGCTCGTGTGGGAAATTGATGATCTCTCCCCTTCCTAGGCCGACCCGGGCTGGCTCAAGGCCTAGCGCGAGTTGGACGCCGAAGGAGAGAGTTTTCCCGAGGCCCGGCAAAGTAGAAGATTGCCACAGTAGATCGGTGATGGTGACCGCGGCGTCTTGTAGGCCGATTGGCGCGGAGTCGGCCAGTTCCTCGGCCGGTTGAATTGGATCTGCTTCGGCCATGGTGAGATTGCCGATCTGGTCGGCAACGAAATCGAGGCTTCCGAAGGTTATTGTGTCTCCAGGGGAGAATTTGTCGCCGTCGACTCCGCTTGTTGGATCCATCGAGATTGTAGATGTGAAACTCGCCGGAGCCCCTACGTGGCACGTCAACTGTCGATGTTTTACACCAGCAATATGATTATAGGGCTACCTGGCAAGGAGAAACTCGGTGGATTGCAAAGGAACACGGGGAAAGTTTATACTGGTTTAGGCCCTCAGTATGAGGTAATATCCTATGTCCAGTTGTGGTGTTATTCCTTTGAGGATGTGTGTCGATCAATGATCTTCTGCCTTTGGGGGTGCCCTGCCTCCCCTTATATACTAGGAGACAGGGGTACAAGGTAGGAGTCCCAATCGAATACGGCCAAGGGACCTCCTTTTAGAGATACTACTTACCTGACTAGGACTGTATATTCCTTATTGTATAAGACAAAGTCTACCGGGTGCTACTATACCTCCAATTACAAGACTCGGCCCATCCTCTATCCGAGTGGCCCATATGCTTGTGATGAGGTACCCGGGGCCCATGGCCTCCACAGTACCGGAACCTTGTATTAGCATATGATTCAGCTGGCGACCCTCATGGGGCATACCCTACCCAATGAAGTCATGGCCAAATAAGGTAACCGAACCTTGCATTAGCATAGGATTCGGCTGGCGACCCTCATAGGGTGTACCTTACCCAGCAAGTAGTACCTGAGCCCCGATTGGTGCCGGAGGTCAGTTATTAGCCCCCATGGGGCGTACCAAGGTGGAGGTGACATCCGTGTCCCGACTGGCGCAAGTACTCGGTCAGTAACCCTCATAGAGCATTCCGAGTGATTCTTGAAGCGTCGCACTCCAAGTGTATCATGGCAGACTGGTCCAGTTCCTGAGCGTAGGAGATCGGCTCGTAGCCATGAATTCCTATTACGCGTATCTGGAACTAGGCCTTGCATTATAAACATATTGGATGAATAGCATCTGATGAAGAAAACAATCACCCGAAGAAAATTGATCTATTTTACAATAGATGTAAATATGTGTTCCTTCTCTTATTGATATTAATTTCCTCGAGTAGTTGACCCCTTACGTTTAAACACTCTACCCGACTAGTCATAGCCCCCTAACGTCGGGTAGAGATGTCCAAATGGGCCGTGCCCCGTCGGGCCGGCTCGGGCACGGTGCTACAGTAACCATGCCCGGGCTGGCCCGGCACGGTTGGCCGTGGGCCGTGCCGGTACGGCCCGAGTAGCCGTGCCGTGCCTGGGCCGGCGGTGCGGCACGGCGGGCCGGCACGGCATGGCATGGGGCACGGGCACGGCACGGGCACGGGGGCATGGGCATGGGGCACGGGCACGGGGCACGAGCACAAGCACGGGCACGGGCACGGGCACGGGCACGGCGGCAGGCGGTTGAGGGGGCGGCGCGCAGGCGGGGAGGTGGCGGCAGGCGGCGGAGACCGGGGAGGCGCGCGCGGGAGGCGGCGGCGGAGGGGGCGGAGGAGGCCGAGGCGGAGGAGCCGAGGAGGCCGGGAGGAGGCCGAGGTGGCGGGAGGAGGCGGAGGAGGCCGAGGCGGTGGGAGGAGGCGGAGGAGCCGAGGAGGCCGGGAGCAGGCCGAGGCGGCGGCAGGCGGCGGAGGGGGCGGCACGCAGGCGGGGAGGCGGCGGCGGAGGGCAGCAGCAGGCGTCGGCGGACCGGGCCGGCCCGGGCACGGTGGGCCGCCGACGGGCCGTGCTGGCACGACACAGCCCACGACCTCGGCGTGCCGTGCCTGGGCCAGGGGGGAGGCACGCGGGCCGGCACGGCACGGTCTGCTACAGGAACCGTGCCTACATAGGCCGTGCCGTAGCGGGCCGTGCCGGACCGTGCCTCGGGCCGTGCCGGCCCGGTCCACCCGTTTGGCCACCTATAACGTCGGGAGTCGGCTCATGGCTCTTTCCCAGACACGCGTTTTGGGTGACTTGAGTTCGTCTTTCATGTAGCAAAGCTTCACGGATTGGAATTTATGCTACTCGAGTACTTTTGCAATCATTAAGAGCAAAAACAGAAAATGCACAGTATGTATACCTATTAGGTGTAAGCGGCTACGGCATTGGCGAGGCCAAGTGAGGAATTGACGATCTCAGTCCCCTAGATCCGATCCCAACTAGCACTAAGCCGTATCCGAGTCAAACCATAGGGAAGTGAGTTGCCTCCTAGCCCATTTAGATAAGAATATCACATAAAGGAGAAAATATTTATCAGAAAGCGACTTAGCTGTTCGGTATTGCACAAGTTGGGATTGGGAATGTCATCCTTGCATTTGAGCTTTTGAGCCCCCGAGCATGTTACTTATCGTTCTGATAATCTTCAGTTCTAGGAGGTTGAAGACGGTTGCGACCGACTGCCACAATAAAGTCGTCCGACTTGCGTTTGCGGTTGCCAGCCTTAGTCAGGGCCGTGTCATCGGTGTCCTTCCACTCCTTCTGTCGGGGTGCCTTTTTGTCATCGAGGGCCTCAGCAACAGCGTCGGCTGAGTCGGAGTATTTGTTTGCCATGTCAAATAGAGCTTTGACAGAACTTGGAGGCTTCCGAGTGAACTTAGTGATGAACGGGGTGTCCTTGACACCTTTTCAAAAAGCGGCAATGACAACCTCGTCCTTGATCTTAGGTATTGAGTTTCTTTTCTCGGAAAAATGCTTGATGAAATCATGGAGAGACTCGTTCTTTCTCTGGTAGCACTGATATAGATCGTACTCAGAAGATGGTCTCTCGTAGGTTCCTTGGAAATTTGCCACGAATCGTTCACGGAGTTCTCCCCAGGAGCCGATTGACCGCTTGGGAAGTCTTATTAGCCATGTCCTTGCCGAGTCAGCCAAGGCGACTGGGAGGTAGTTAGCCATGGCTTTGTGATCGCCTCCGGCCGCGTAGATTGCCAAGGTGTAAATTGTGAGCTAGAATTCCAGGTTGGTCTTCCCATCGTATTTTTCTATTCCAGTCGGCTTGAAGCCAGATGGCCAGTCAACTTGTTATAGTTTATGGGTGAACGCAGGTACTCCTTCATCTGTGTGAGGACTTTGACTCTGACTACAGCGATGAAATCGCTCATGGTGGAGGCTGAAGTACTCACGCTCATCTTCTAGTCAGCGGCGCTCATCCTCCTCGTGTTCTCGGCGTCGAGCATTAATATCGTGGTGGAGATCCCGCCGTAATCGTCCTTGGACGTCCTGGTTATCGCGGCGGTCGTCATGATGATGCCGCCGTCGATCGTTACTCGGATTGCTGACTGTAACGCCCCGGTTTCCGGGCCGTTAAAAACTATTTTCGTAAAAACCCTATTTTCAAAAATTTTTGGATCTTTGTGTGTGCTTAAGGACTAGGTGCCGTAGATCTCAGAACCAAGCCTCCCTTGAAAACCCTAAAACCCCAGTCCCCAAAATTCTCTCCTGAATTCCGAGACTCGAATTTTGCAATTCGATTGTCTCTCTCAAAATTCCCTCGGAAAAGTTCAAAATCAAAGTTCCCATTCCTTCTAAAGATCTTGATCAAAATACTCTTATTTCATACCTCCCAAAAATTCTCTATACTCGGGTTCGAATTTTGCAATTCGAAGCCCTCCGACAAAACTCTTCAAAAGTCATCTTTGCATCCTTTCAATGAAATCTCTTCATTCTGTTCCTCTAGAAAACCCTAAATTCCATCGAGAACTCCCTTTTCGAAATAGCTAAATTATTTATTTCTAAAACCCTCAAATCCCAAGAATTAAGTTCAAATTCTAAAATTCCCTCGATGTCCTCTAATTCTAATCCTTTGTAAAATTCCCAAAATATCCCTGGGTATCAAGTCCCAATTTAAATCAAAGTTCTGATTCAAAGTCCCCTTTTGAATCTCCTTTCTTTTTCCAAAACATCATCCAAAAATGAATATAAACATATATTCATATCCAAAAAAATATCCCAGCCACAGCAATACAAATTCCTCCTCAAAAATCTCTCTAATTTTGTGTGATCCAAAATATCAAATTTTGGATTAAAATTCCTTTTTAGAAATCATCCCAAAAACCCTCCAAACAACCTCCTGAGAAAATACCAAGCTCCACTGTTCTTTGGGCCATCCTGTTTCTTCTCCTCCTCGGCCTGGCCTTGTTCGGCCTCTCTCCCCAGCTCGGCCACGGCCCACTCCCACCCTCCGCAGCCCAGCCAGAGCCATCCCCGCTGGCATCCGGGCCCCACCAGCCAGGCACCGCCGCTCGCCCGCACCCGTGCCCTCCCTCGCGCTCGCGCCCTCGCTCGCTCGCGCCCCGCGCCCGCGCCCGTGGCATCCTCGGGCCCGCCAGTCCGCGCCTCCAGCCGAGCCCCAGGCGCCGACATGTGGACCCCGCACGTCGGACCCGTCCCCTACCTCCGCTCTCTCTCTTTTCTCTCTCTTCTCTCGAATCCTCTCGCCCGTTCCCGACCCGACCGTCTCCTCGCGCCCCACGCCGGCAGCTCTGGGCCCCGCGTGTCAGCCGCCCTCGCCCCGCTCGCTGTCCCAGCCGCCCGATGCAGCTACGTGGATGACCGAGATCGACGCTGCCGCCCGACCCCGCCCATCAGTCCCATCGTCGACCTCACCTTCTTCCTCCTCTAGCCGCTCGCGCTCCCTTTGGAAGTCTCCCGAACTCGCTCCCTGTGCTCTCTCTGTTCAGCGCCTTACCGCCCGGTCGGCCTCTTCAAAACCTCGCGGACATCATCATCCACCCCGCCGCCCGCCGCTCAGCGCGAAACACGCTCCACCGTCGCCGCTGCAAGCTCGCGGTCAAAAAGCTAGCCGCCGCCGCTATCTCTCTTCCCTCTCTCGGTGCCGAACCTCGGAGACGATGCGCACGCACGGGTGTCTCGTCCTAGCCCTTCACCATCATTTCCCCGACCCATTTCTGCCTCCGCTGCCCATGACGCAAGCCACAATAGGCCGGCGCCATTGATGCGCCTCGCCAATCGAGCTCAAGCTTATCCCTTCCGGCCTCCGCCCTCTGTCCGCTAGCGCCGAAGCTCTTCTATAAATGAAGCAGCCCTCCCCCTTCATTCGGACACCAAGCAACAAGCCCCAGCAAGCCAAACACCGACAACCTCTCTCCGCCGCCGCCATTAGAGCCTCTCTGTACCCCTCCAATTCCGTCGCTCCCGAACCCAATCGACCAAACCGCCGCCGCCTTTGTGTTCCCCGGCGTGCAGCGACCTTCTCCCATCCCTCGCCGGCACCCAATTGGCACCGAGCGAGAAAGCCCCAATTTAGCCGCCGCCGTGCTCCCCCATTACCGCCGCCACTGCTTCTTGCCTTTCGGTGAGCACCCCATCCCTATTCCTCTACCGCGCGCAAGGCCGCATCCAACCAAACCCCCAACCAAACCTCCTTGCCCCAGCCCGCCGTCGGCATTCCGCTGCCGCCGCCCATCCTTTCTCTCTCTCCGCCGCTCCTGTCTCGTGTCGCCGACCGCCGTTGACTGCCGTTAGTCCAATCCGAGCCGGCCACCTCTTTACTCATCCTTTCCGCTCCCCGCCGCCCTGTCCCTTTTTCCCGGCGCGCCGCCGCTCGCCGAAATCCTCCCCGGCCGCCGCTAGCCGTCAATGTTAGAAATAATCCCGACCGTGGTGTGTTCCCGGTCGAGACGCATGCGTGCGTTGTTCTGTTTGTCGATTGCGTGCGTGTGTGTGGGCAGGATAGCTGCAAGGGCGTGCTGACCATGTCTAGCGGCAAGCTCGGACGACGTCCGGTTCTCACGGAGGAGCAAGTGGCTCACGATAAGAGGAGGCCGTACGCGACGTCACGCTGTACGATGGTTCGTGGGCGACATCACGGACGTGGGATGGACGCGACGTGGGCGCAACGTGGGCGACGTCACGGACGTCGTGGGCGCGACGTGCGGGCGACGTGCACTTGTAAATCCGCTATAAAAGGAGAAGGAGAGAACAGAAAATGCCGTGCGCGGTTGTGGCCAACGCCAAACTCTCTGTGTTCCAAAATGTTCGCGTGTGCTCTTGAGTTCTTCGTCCTCCCGGCCGGAGGTTCCGGCTGACGCCGGGCGAGTTCCCGGGAGAGGGTCCGGACACAGTCTCGGACGCCGGGCGAGTTCCCAGGAGAGGCCCCGGACAAGGGCCCGGGCACGGACGCATGCCCGGACGAGGTCCTGGGTAAGGGCCCGGGCACGGGGCGCGGGAGCGGGCGCGGTTCCCGGGGAAGCTAACAATTGGTATCAGAGCCCAGGTTGAGTTCTTGCTGCCATGTCGAGAGAAGGACTGTACACACCGCCGAGCCGCCGTGGCAGTGGCAATAGTAGCGGCGGTGACAGCAGCCAAGAGCAACGAATGACGATATTCGACACCCTGCAGAAGCCCGGCGTCGCGGCGGAGCACGTCGTCTCCAACACCGGCGCAGTTGAGCTGCCGTTGCTGACCAAGACCAACTATCATGAGTGGTCATTGGTTATGCAGGTGAGCCTAGAGGTGTTGGAGCTCTGGGATGTTGTGGAGGCCGTCATCGACGAGCGCGCCAAGGATCGGCGGGCGCTGGCCGGCATCTTGCGCGCGGTGCCGCCGAAGATGAAGGCCGGGCTCGCCGTGAAGAAGTCGGCGAAAGAAGCGTGGGAGGCGGTGAGGACGATGAGGGTCGGCGATGATCGCGTGAAGTCCGTGAACGTGCAACGTCTCTTGAAGGAGTTCGAGAACGTCGTGTTCCACGACGGTGAGTCCGTCGACGACTTCGCGATGCGCATCAGCAGGCTTGTCGCCAACCTGCCGAGCTTGGCGAGGCGATGGAGGACAGTCGCGTGGTGAAGAAGATCCTGTGCGGGTCCCGAAGAAGCTGAAGCAGGTCGCGGTGGCGATCGAGATGCTTCTGGACCTCAACACCATGTCCATGGAGGAGCTCGTTGGACGTCTGCGCGTGGCGGAAGAGTCTCGCGACGTCGATGAGGAGACGGGGGGTGCTAGGCGTCTGCTGCTCACTGAGGAGCAGTGGGAAGCTCGCCGTTGCAACGACAAGGTGCACGGCGGCGAAGCGAGGCGCGGCGGAAATGCGCGGCACGGAGGCGGCGGCGACAAGGGCAGTGGTAGCCACGTCGACGACGATGGCGGCAGTAGCACGTGCTCGGGGACCAGCGGGCGTTCGGAGCGCCGCAACCGAGGGAGGTGCTTCAACTGTGGCATTCGTGGCCACATCGCCAGGGACTGCCGGAAGCTGAGGAAGGAGAAGGCGCTGCTCATCGACGCCGACGACGAGCCGACGCTGCTGTGATGGCGGAACGCGCCATGTCGTGATTAGGGGGAGTTTGTTAGAAATAATCCCGACCGTGGTGCGTTCCCGGTCGAGACGCATGCGTGCGTTGTTCTGTTTGTCGATTGTGTGCGTGTGTGTGTGGGCAGGATAGCTGCAGGGGCGTGCTGACCATGTCTAGCGGCAAGCTCGGATGACGTCCGGTTCTCACGGAGGAGCAAGTGGCTCACGATGAGAGGAGGCCGTACGCGACGTCATGCTGTACGATGGTTCGTGGGCGACGTCATGGACGTGGGATGGACGCGACGTGGGCGCAACGTGGGCGACATCACGGACGTTGTGGGCACGACGTGCGGGCGACGTGCACTTGTAAATCCACTATGAAAGGAGAAGGAGAGAACAGAAAATGCCGTGCGCGGTTGTGGCCAGCGCCAAACTCTCTATGTTCCAAAATGTTCGCGTGTGCTCTTGAGTTCTTCGTCCTCCCGGCCGGAGGTTCCGGCTGATGCCGGGCGAGTTCCCGGGAGAGGGGCCGGACACGATCCCGGACGCCGGGCGAGTTCCCGGGAGAGGCCCCGGACAAGGGCCCGGGCACGGACGCATGCCCGGACGAGGTCCCGGGTGAGGGCCCGGGCACGGGGCACGGGGCACGGGGCTTGGGCACCGGGCGCGGGGCGCGGGAGCGGGCACGGTTCCCGGGGAAGCTAATAGTCGATCTCTTCCCCGGCCTCTCTCTCTGTGTCTCTCTCTGTCTCTGCAAGTGGGCCATGCCCTCCCTCTCTCTCTGAGACTTACATGTGGGTCCCTACATCTTCTCTCTCTAGCCACTGACAAGTGGGCCACCATCCTCAGTTCCTCTCTCCAGCCACTGATCCAGGGCCCCACCTGTCTGCCCAATTTCCAGAATTAATTCCTTTCCCAATAATTCAAATAATCCTTTCTTATTCCAGAAAAATCCATAAAACTTCCAAAATTCATATCTTTTCAACCGTAACTCCGACTAAGCCCATTCAAGTCTCTAAATTTTTCTAAAAATGAGATCTACCTCATGGCACTATTAGTTATTAATAATAGTATATTGTTTCTAGGGTTTTGCGTGTTTTTCTCTCGTTTCGCGCGTAGTCGACGCGTCGGAAATTCTTCGGACGTCGGATTTTCGCGAAGATTGAAGACGAACTCTGAGGGAAGTCACTCCTTGACCATTTTGCTCCTAAATTTAAAAAAAAATGTTTTGTTTGCAAAGTTGCATGATTAGTGTGCACGTTAAATTGATCGGCCTCGATTTGTGTGAACCAACGGACCTACCTATTAGTTGCACAACTCCCGTAGGACCTTGGTACCCCATTCCTTGTCGCTCCACCCTGTGGTACCTCGGTGACCGTGCTCTCTGAGCATGGATTCCGATGGTTCCACTCACAACACACTTGTTTGTCGATTTGGGAAAATTTGGGTTTCCAAATGGTTTTGAAAACCCGACATGCGATGTCGGCAAGTTTTATGAAACAAAAATCTATTTGCGAAAGTTTCCGCGGTGCAAAGTGATCGCCTGTGTGGTGGTACTTCGTATTCGCATATAAGGACCGATTCCTTGAGGAATTGCACTGAGCATGTTACAGTGCGACCACACGGGTGGTATGGGACACCCCTGGCTGAGTAATCAGTGTTCCCAAGATGGTTCGGTTGCTAATAAATGTGGGACTGTCTGGGTGCCAAGAGGGCGATATACCCCTGTCCCTGAGTACAGGAAATGAGTTCCTGGTACTTGGTTGAGTGTGAGCACCCATTTATAGGGCAACGTGCTATCCTGGGAAGGCTTTGGAAAGGCCTTGTCGTGAACCTCCCCGCTTGGCCAGCGTGGGAGTAAGCTCGCGTCGTGTGGGTAAAGCGTGCAATCTTTGCAAAGATCAAATAAACTGTTTGAACAGCCGTGCCCACGGTTACGGGCAATGTGAGGTGATTCCTCTAACGTAGATTTGTTTGCAAGTGTTTGTGAAAGAGATTTGTGGTATGGGAATCGTTACCAGAATCGGCCTTTGTGGCTGATGGATGACCTGAGTGGTCTGAAACGGGGCTGTGTGACCCGGGATGTCGATTGGCATCATAGTTAGGCTTCCCGAGTGGAAGCAGTTTGAGTTGAGATTAAGGATGGCTTGGAGAGCCATCGAGATGAGTTATGAGATGAGTTACGAATGGCTCGAGGAGCCGCTGAGATGAGATGAGATGAAATGATGTCCCGGATGGGACTAAAGTGAAAGATGAGATTACGTCCTGGTGAGAACGAAATTGAAAATAAAGTAATAGATGTTGATACAGTGGAAGCTGCTGGAGGGCAGATCCACTAGGACCGCTGTCGTGATCCGATAGGCAGTATAAGAATATCTAAGATCAATTAAAATCTGGTTAGTCCGCTTGAGTTGTTGAAAAGCAATTCGCGGACAGGATCGAGGCGAGAGCCTCCTTCCAATCACATTGAGATAACCCACACTTAGGTTTTCAAAAATGTTTTCAAATGAAAAAGGTTTGCGAAATAAACCCTAGCCTCTCTTTGATAGCCTGCATGATTCACGTTTTCCGTGACTTGTAGAGTACGTAAGTACTCAATCCATTCCTTTTCTCCCCTCCTTCAGGAAGAGTGAAGTTGAAGTGAAGATTAGGGTTTCTTTCCTATCCCAAGCCGTTGCTTGTGGATGGGTTCTCGCTGCGCTGTCGTTCCGCTGCTGCTGTTCTGTTTGCAGGTTGCTGCTCAGGGCTTGCCCGAAATTGCAACTTATAAAGGTATAATATATATATATATAGCTATTTGTTGTGGTACATCTCCGTTGACCGTGGGTACCAGCAAGGATTCCTGGGAATGGTACCGGCATCGCGGTTCCGTGGGAGTTGGTTCATGCCAATCTCCTGCAGGGCGCTTCCTCTCTGGTATCACCATACGGGGGTACCGGGAAGGGGGCGCTATACTGACTGACGTATATCATGACTCTAAGTGACGCTGACCAGAGCTAGCTACTCAGCACCATGCTAAAACAGATGAAACTACTATATTTGAAGCCGTCTTGTTTGACGGTATGAAAGTGTCTCCAGATTGTTGTTGCTGCTGGCATGCTGCAGCAGTGATCATTGCCTTGATCCTTAAATTGATCGGGGTAGCCTGGTGGTTAGGCCTGAACTGTAAAGTGTCTAGTAGAGTTGTAGCAGCCACAACGTTTTGTTGAGAAGTTACGAAAACGTCATGGTCGCCGACTCTGGTTTGGAGGATTTGCTGTTGAGCAGTCCACCTAGCCTTGCGCACATTGTCGTTGCGAGCATCGCGCTCGGCCTACAGGCGTCTTGCGTCTTCCTCCTATTATTCACGTAGTCGGCGGGCTTCCTCTTCTTGCAAATCATGTAGTCAGTGTGCCTCCTGAGTAGGAGTTGAGCCCTTGGACGCCATGAAGATTTCACGTGGTGGAGAGAACCTTGCCAAACTGTTGTCCGGCTTAGAGTCAGAATCAGAGTAGTTGAGGGGAGTAATTACGACTCTGACCTCCCTAGATCCAATCTCGAGTGGCTTTGAGCTGTATCTGAGTTGAACTCCAGGGGATTGAATCTGCCGCATTAGATGTTGATTGAAGTTATCCGCGTTGTTGCCGAGTCCAAACAAGAGATTGACTTCCTCCTCCTCTCTTAGCCCGATCTCGACTGGCTCGAGGCCGAGTCCGAGTCGAACACCGAAAGAAAGAGTTGTCCCTAGACTCGGGCATATTGGAGGTTACCATAGCATGTCGCTGAAAATTGCTGCGGCGTCACGTAGGCCGACCAACGCAGAGTCGGCTTGGTCCCTGGCCGATCGGATTGGATCCGAGTCGGATAGGGTAAGGTTGCGGAGTTTGTCGGCAACGAAGTCGAGGCTCCCGAAGCTGATTGTTTGCCCAAGGAAGAAGTTGATGCCATCAACTCTGGTGATTGGATCCATTAGGCTTGTTGAAGATGATCTCGCCGAAGCCCCTACCTGGCGCGCCAACTTTCAATGATTTGTATCGGCAATAAAAATATGGGGCTACTCGTGAGACCTAAACTTGATGGATTGCAAAGGAACACAAAACAATTTATCCTAGTTCAGGCCCTCGAGGTGAGGCAATACCCTACTTCCAGCTTTTGTGTATTGCCTTTGAGGTTTCTCTGGTGAGATTTTGATCTGTCTTCTGCCCTAGGGGCCTCCCCACCCCTCCTTATATACTGGAGGGATGAGGGTTACAGGGTAGGAAACCCAGTCGGATACGACCAAGGGCTTCCCTTATTAGTACATAGAGAGTCCAGCTAGGATTATCTCCCTTTACTTGTCATGCAAGGTAATATGAAACCGAGTCCTACTCTATCTCCAATTGTAGGGGCCGGCCCACCCTCTGTCCGAGTGACCGTAATTGCCTTCCTTGAGGTACCGGGGCCCATGGCCTCCACACTGTACGAGTGCACCGTTATGTCCTTCGGACTAACAAACGCATTGGCCTTCTTCATGAATCTGATGAACAAGGTGTTCATGGAGTTTCTAGACAAGTTCGTAGTGGTTTTCATCGACAACATCCTTATCTACTCGAAATCAACAGAAGAACATGAGCAACATCTTCGGTTGGTTCTCGAGAAGCTGAGAGAGCACTAGTTGTATGCCAAGTTTAGCAAGTGCGACTTCTGGCTGAAAGACGTACAGTTTCGAGGGCACGCCATCACCGCCCAGGGAGTTGCTGTGGATCCAACGAATGTGGAGTCAGTTACCAGTTGGAAACCACCCAGGACAGTGACACAAGTGCGGAGTTTTCTCAGACTTGCGGGTTATTAACATCGGTTCATCAAAAACTTCTCGAAGATTGCGAGACCCATGACTCAATTGTTGAAGAAAGATGTGAAGTTTGTTTGGACAGTCGAGTGCAACCGCAGATTTGAGGAACTCAAAAAGAAGTTAGTATCGGCACCAATCCTGATCTTGCTAGATCCCAAGAAAAACTTCCAGGTATACTGCGATGCCTCTCGCCAAGGGCTAGGATGCGTGCTGATGCAAGAAGGCAGAGTTGTAGCCTATGCGTCACGCCAGTTGTGCCCCCATGAGGGCAACTACCTGACACACAACCTGGAATTGGCTGCAATGGTTCATGCTTTGAAGATTTGGCGGCATTACCTCATCAGTAACCGCAGTGAGATCTACACGGACCACAAGAGTCTGAAATACATATTTACCCAACCTGACCTGAACCTCCGACAAAGAAGGTGACTGGAGTTGATTAATGATTATGATGTGGGAATACAATACCACCCAGGAAAAGCCAACGTCGTGGCAGACACTCTGAGCAAGAAAAGTTACTGCAACACCGCTCGAGCTTGTGCAAGGAAGTGCAGCAGGAGTTCGAACGTCTGAATCTAGGCATCATTGACCCGGGATTCGTGGCAGCCCTAGAGGCTCAGCCCACACTCTTTGATCAGGTTTGTGAGGTACAAGCGACTGATCCAGGGATTGAATTCCTCTTCTCAGAAAACCTCTTGATGAATCACGAAGAGACTCATTCTTCCTTTTATGTAACTGATATAGATTGTACTCGGAAGATGGCCTCTCGTACATTCCTTGGAAATTGGCGATGAAGCATTCCCAGAGTTCTCCTCAGGAGCCGATTGATCTCTTAGGAAGTCCTATTATCCATGTCCTCGCCGAGACGGCTAGAGTAACTGGGAGGTAGTTAGCCATGGCCTTGTGATCTCCTCCAGCTGCTTGGATCGCTAAAGTGTAAAATGTGAGCCAGGACTCAGGGTTCATCCTCCTGTTGTATTTTTCAATTCCAGTCGGCTTGAAGCCTAATAGCCAGTTGACTTGTTGTAGCTCGTGGGTGAAGGCCGGTACACCTTCATCTCTATGAGGACTCTGACTCCGACTACGGCTGTGAAACCACTCATGGTGGAGGCCGAAATGCTCATTCTCATCTTTTAGTAGGCAACGCTCATCTTCCTCGTGTTTGCGGCGTCGTGCGTTGATGTCTTGCCGAAGATCATGTCGTTGTTGGCCTCGGACGCCCTGGTTATCCCGACGGTCATCTTGATGTCAGCGCCGCCAGTCATTATTGTGGTTGCCGAGTGACGTGTGGCGTGACTCCGTGTGCGGTTGACTAGAGCCAGCCGCTCGGCATCGCATTGAGGCAGATGAGATCGCCATTGGAGAAGCCGACTTGTTAGTCAGTATGAGTGTGTCGCCCGATTGTTGAGACTGCTGGCATGCAGCAGTGGTGATCATTTCTTTAATCCTTTCTATCGTCGGGTTGGCATGGTGATCAGGCCCAGATTGCAGTGTATCCAGTAGAGTTGCAGCAGCCACAACATTCTGCTGAGGAGTTACGAAAACGTTGTGATCGCCGACTCGGGTCTGGAGGATATCTTGTTGAGCAGTCCACCCAGCCTTGCGTAGATCGTCGTTGCGGGCATCGTGCTCGGCCTGTAAGCGTCTTGCATCTGCCTCCTGTTGTTCTTGTAGTCAGCTGGCTTCCTCTTCTTGTTGTTCTTGTAGTCAGCGTGCCTCCTGAGTGGGAGTTGAACCCATGGATATAATAAAGTCTTCACGTGGCGGAGAGAAGCTTGCCGAACTGTTGTCCGACTTAGAGTTGGAGTCCGAATAGTTAAGGGGGGTAATAACGACCCCAACCTCCCTAGATCCCATCTCGAGCGGCTCTGAGCCGTATCCGAGTTGAACTCCGGGGGATCGGGTTTGCCGCGTCAGAGGCTAATTGAAGTTATCCGCGGCATTGCTGAGTCCGAATGAGAGATTGACGATCACCTCCTCTCTTAGCCCGATCTCGGAAGGCTCAAAACTGAGTCCAAGTCGAACACCGAAAGAAAGGGTTGTCCTTAGACTCGGGCATATTGGAGATCACCGCAGCATGTCGCCGAGGATCGTTGCAGCGTTGCGTAGGCCGACCGGCACAGAGTCGGCTTGATCCCTAGCCGATCGGATCGAATCTGAGTCGGACAGGGTAAGGTTGCCGAATTTGTCAGCGATGAAGTCGAGGCCCCCGAAGGTGCTTGTTTGCCCGGGGGGAAGTTGATGCCGTAGACTCCGGAGATTGGATCCATCAGGCTTGTCGAAGATGATCTCGCCGATGCCCCTACCTAGCGCGTCAACTGCCGATGTTTTGTAACGGCAATAAATATATAGGGCTACTTGTAAGACCTAAACTTGATGAATTGCAAAGGAACACAAATGATTTATATTGGTTCAAGCCCTCAAGATGAGGTAATACCCTATGTCCAGTTGGTGTGTATTGCCTTTGAGGTTGTATGATTCTGATCTTTGTCATCTTGCCCTCAGGGGGCACCCTGCCTCCCCTTATATACTAGGGGACAGGGTTACAGAGTAGGAATCCCAGTCAGGCTCCGACCAAGGGATTTCCTTCTAGGAATATAACATTCCCGACTAGGAGTATATCCTTCCCTTGTTGTACAAGATTATGTACGCCGAGTCCTATTGTATCCCTAATTACAAGGATAGACCTATCCTCTGTCCGAGTGGCCCAAATGCTTCTCATGAGGCATCTGAGCCCTATGGCACCGACAGGGATATCTCATCTTAAATTCGCCGAGGACTTTGCCTACAAAGTAAACTGGCCTTTGAACTTTTTGAATGTGCCCTGGCTCTGCCCGCTCGACGACCAGCACTGTGCTGACTACCTGTGTGGTTGCCGCCATATACAACATAAGTGGTTCCTAGGGCATTGTTGACGCCAACACAGGTGGTGATGTGAGAAACTACTTAAAGTCTTCGAAGGCATGTTGGGCTTCTAGCATCCATTAAAAATTGTTGGCTTTCTTCAGTAATTTGAAAAAGGGCATACCCATTCTCTGTGTTGGGAAACGAATCGGTTAAGTACCGCCAAGCAGCCGTCAGCTTCTGTACATCCTTCTGGCTAGTCAGGGGTGCCATGTTCATGATAGCATTGATTTTCTCTGGATTTGCCTCGATACCACGTTGTGATACGATGAAGCTGAGAAGTTTTCCCGAAGGTATTCCAAAGAAGCACTTTTCCGGGTTCAGCTTCATCTTGAATTTTCGAAGGCTTTGGAAAGTTTTTTCTAAGTCAGCGATGAAGTCCGAGTTGAGTATGAAGACACCGCTTGTCGGTGAAATGGGATAGGGGGTCCCACGTACCCTGGGGACGCATGGGTCATCGGCCAAGTCAGCTCCCCGGGGCCATCTTGCCTTCGGTCCCGGGGCGCCGCGCCAATCGGCCCCGGGCACGACCCCGGGGCGCCCTTGCCTTCGGCCCCGGGCACGTCCCCGGGGCGCTCTCACCTTCGGCCCCGGGCACGTCCCCAGGGCGCCGCGCCAACCGGCCCCGGGCACGACGCAGGGGCGCCCTTTCCTTCGGCCCCGGGCACGTCCCCGGGGCGCCCTCACCTTCGGCCCCGGGCACGTCCCCGGGGCGCCGCGCCAATCGGCCCCGGGCACGTCCCCGGGGCGCCGCGCCAATCGGCCCCGGGCACGACCCCGGGGCGCCCTCGCCTCTGGCCCCGGGCACGTCCCCGGGGCGCTGATCCTATCGGCCCCGGGCTCGTCCCCGGGGCACCGTCCCCACCGGATTCGGCCCCGAGGCATCGTTGGCCTCGGGCCCGTACCTTGCCTCCAGGTGCTATCGTCTCACTTCCTGCCCGGGGCCCACATGTCGGTCTCCGGCAGGATCGATGAACCAGCTCTCCAAATATCAGCATTAATGATGAGGCGACGGGGCACGTTGCCCCTGTCGTCCGCTCCGCCACGCGTAAGTGTCTCAGGACGACCCCCCGTGGACACCTGACTGCTGTCAGAGGCCTTTTGACTTTGGTGGCAAGGGCGTGCGCCGAAGTCAAACAGTCAGAGATGCTTGACTTCGGCAGTGTGCCCCGTCACATCCCGTCGCGTCCTCACGACTCCACCGAAGCCCGCCGTATACCGACTCCGGCGTGGGTTCGGCAAGCGGACTGGTCCAGCAGGCGGCAGCAGGCGGACACGCTAGTCAAGACGGCGACAAGACAGCAACAAGACAAGTCACACCTAGCTCCCTCACATGGATTCGGCATTGTGGACTCCCCTAGTTCTATAAAGGAGGATCCAAGCCACCGGTGGGGGGGGGGGGGAGTTCTAATCTCTGCTCGATGCTCCGGAGCTCACTCTAACCACTGTTCTTCTTCTCCGGCTCCGGCCGTGAGCTAGCTTTACCTTGTAACCACACTACCACATTCGTCCACCTCATAGCAAAAAACACACAGGAGTAGGGTATTACGCTCAGGCGGCCCGAACCTATCTAAAACGCGTCCCGTCTCTGTTCCTCCCGATCGTCACGGTTCGGACCATCCGGACCCGAAACGGACGGTCCGATCTCCTCTTCTCCAGCTTGGGCCCCCTGTTCCTGAGCGCCCATTGATCCACCGGACGCCGACTTAGCCTGAGAACTACTCCCCTGGCCGAATCTCAAAGGGGGGTCTCCTGACTTCCCGCAGTCGAGGTTTCATCCTCCGACAGCTGGCGCGCCAGGTAGGGGGAGTTTCCTTTTCAGGTGTTACGTCGGCGCCTCCAACATCGACGCGCTCCATGGCAGGAGGCCACCATCATCGTCGAGACTACGGCGAGGGGTCCGGCGGCCACACCCCGCCGGGCAACGCGGTCCCCGACAGGGGCCCTGGAGAGGATGGCAGGCTCTCACGTTCCGCGCTACGGCGGAACAGGAGGAAGCACCAGAAGGCCAAGGCGGCAGCCGAGAGCTACGCCTTGGCGGCTGCGGGCAGCCCCCGGAACTATGATGCCCGCGGAGGCGATGGTCGCGGCAAGCGGCGAAAGGCCGCACGCGCGCCGCCACCACCGGCGACAACCCAGAAGTGGTGCCCCCTCCACCAGACGGGCTGGCACGACATCGCGGAGTGCCGCGCCGTCCAATGCTCACCCGAGCGTGCCGAGCCGGCCTTGGTTCGGGGATGGTGCGCCTACCACAACACGGACCGGCACGACATCTCGGAGTGCCGCACCGTCCAGGGCATGGCCGAGCGCCTCAAGCCGGCCGCAGCCCGCGGGTGGTGCGCCTTCCACGACACGGACCGGCACGACATCACGAAGTGTCGTGCCGTCCAGCGTTTGGCCGAGCGCCTCGAGCCGGTCGAGGCCCGGAGGTGGTGTGCCGTCCATGAGACGGATTCGCACGACCTCGTGGAGTGTCGCGCCGTCCACAAGTTGGACGAGCGCGTCAAGAAGTCCCGGCAGCAGCAATAGCGGGCCCGAGCTCGCTTCCTCTCAAGGGACCTGAGCCCGTGCGATCGAGCCCCTGGCTCCCAGGCTCATAAATAGCCCCGGTCGGAGCTTAGCTCCCGGGTGCGTAAATAGCCCCGGTCGGAGCTTGGCTCCCGGGCACGTCCTTAGCCCCGGTCGGAGCTTAGCTCCCGGGCGCGCGCAAATAGCCACAGTCGAAGCCCCTGGCTCCCGGGCTCACATTTAGCCTCGCACGGAGCCCCTTTTGGTTTAATGGAAATCTCTCCTCTCCCCCTTTATTAGAGGAAGCCTTCCCCTTTTCCTTGTCATAGGGTACAACTGCCCGGACTCCATCGGACGCGATGGCGAGTCCAGGCGGTTCGTCCCGACTCAGTCCGGGGCCTCCGGGCCCGGGCGCACATAGGGTACGACTGCCCCGACTCCATCGGACGCGATGGCGAGTCCGGGCGGTTCGTCCCGACTCAGTCCGGGGCCTCCGGGCCCGGGCGCACATAGGGTACGACTGCCCCGACTCCATCGGACGCGATGGCGAGTCCGGGCGGTTCGTCCCGACTCAGCCCAGGGCCTCCGGGCCCGGGCGCACATAGGGTACGACTGCCCCGACTCCATCGGACGCGATGGCGAGTCCGGGCGGTTCGTCCCGACTCAGTCCGGGGCCTCCGGGCCCGGGCGCACATAGGGTACGACTGCCCCGACTCCATCGGACGCAATGGCGAGTCCGGGCGGTCCGTCCCGACTCAGTCCGGGGCCTCCGGGTCCTGGCGTGATAGTCCGGACCACGCCGCCCTGTTGAGCGCGAGTCCGGGCAGAGGGTCTTCTCCCGGTGTCAAGAGCTCGCTCCCTCTCAAGGGACCCGAGCCCTTGGCTCCCGGGAGCGTACTTAGCCCCAGTCCGAGCCCTTGGCTCTCGGGAGCGTACTCAGCCCCGGTCGGAGCTTGGCTCCCGGGCGCGTCCTTAGCCCCGGTCGGAGCTTAGCTCCCGGGCGCGCGTATCTGGCCCCGGTCGAGCCCCTGGCTCCCGGGTGCATGTTTCAACCCGGTCCGGTCACAGAGAACTCGCTCCCTCTCAAGGGCCTGAGCCCAAGGGAGCTGAACTCGAGTCCCGGCAGAGCCAGTAGCAGGCCAAGCACGGCCGAGGCGATTCGGACGGTCCGTCCCCCCGGCGGACGGTCCGGTCATCGCGCCTCGGACGGTCCGACCCTTAGGCGGACGGTCCAATGCCCGCTCCCGAGCTGGAACAGCTTCAACAGGGCGCTAGTACCCGGACCGCGTCGCCTCGGCAAGGGCGGGTACGGGGAAGTCGTCCCGATATGGTCCATGTCCTTGCCCCGGCCTCGTGCCCGAGCACATGTTGACAATACATATCGAATCTTATTCCAGTCCGGGGCCCCCTGGGTCCCGGGCACATATTTGAGCCGAGGCACGGATTCCCAAATCCGTGCCCTAGGCCCGACACCGAGGAGCCGAACCAGGGCGGCCTCGCCAAGGCGAGTGCAAGTCTAGGAACGCGACACCCGGAGTAGGGCGCGGAGCCCGGACAGCACCGCCCCGGCGAGAATGCATCCGGAAGGCCGTCTCACATTCCATATTTCAAGCCCGGGCCTCCGGAACCCGGCTTATATCAAAAACGTATCCCAGTCCGGGGCCCCCGGGTCCCGGACACATCCTCCGCATGATAGTCGGGGCCCCCGGGCCCGAGCACATGCCGGTCTCGGGCTCGCGAGGGAAGCGAGTCCGAGCTCCATCCCTAGGCGCATCAAGTATTTTCACAAACCTATCCGTATAAACGACCTGTAAGTTACGGTGAACCCGGGCCAGCGCCGGACTTCTCCGGAAACTCAGTGCTGGCCGGGGCCCCATGAATATACACTTTACATACGCAAAGTTTTTAATATCCTTCCCGGTTTCATTCCTTTCGTCGTTTCCCATGTGTTGGGTTCGTAACATGGGATGGACAAGGGAACGAGCCGGACGCTCTCACAGTTCCCTATGTGTAGAGTAGACCTTTCCCCGGCGGTTCTGGGGACGGTTCATACCACACCAAGCTGGGCGCCCGGGGAGACCCCGTTTCTTCCTGGTGTACCGGGCCGAAGCCGTTCTGTCGCCAGACCTCTCCTTCGGCTCTCGGGTACAGCGCTACATCGACAAACATCAACTACGGCAAATATGCAGCTCGGCAACCTCGACTTCCTCGAGGAACGAAGGTGGCGCGCTCCGCTCCGCGTCGCTCGTTACCAGCAGGGCCTCAAGCACTATCTTTAGCGTAAGGTTCGGGTCCGGTCGCCTCGGGTTGGGGGTTTGAATCTCCGCCGTATTTTCGTACGGATCGGAATGAAATCTTCCCCCCGTGGGAAGGCCCCTCCCTGGTGATCGGGACTTCCCAACCGAGCCCGGTAAGCCTGGGAGCATCTTCACAAATCTTATCAGAAAACACATCCTGTAAGTGCCTCTAAACTTCAGCGCTGACCGAGGCCGGGCCCCATGTGAATTCGCTTTCCATAGTAATAATTTTATTATCGTTTCCGGGCTCGTGCCCTTATCCTTCCTTATGTCGCTATTGTGGCGATCTCCCCCTTGGGGGCATAATCGGGTCGCACCCGTGCGGTGGCTGGGTGTTGCGCCTAAGCATCTGTTCCCTACCAGCGAGCTACCGTATCCCATCTGCCAAACCCTGGACATCGTCTGAGCCCCGGCTTACGGTGTCCCACTCTGGTTGGCTTCGGGCTCGGTTTTTTCCGCTGCTAGGGGGCAGATTCCTTATGCGCAATCCTTTCCTCCACTCGGTCGCAACCGGGAAGAGGCCCCCAGGAGGTGGTAGACGCAATGGCTCGCAGCATGGAATGGACTGGGAGACGAGCCAAGTGCTCTCACGGTTCATCATGTAGAGCCTGTCGTCGCGGCATCCCTGTGCTCCCTAGGCCAACAAGGCCCGGGGGCACGGAGGATCCCCGAATCCGGAAGACGGAAGGGACCGAGCCTACAGACTGAACCAACCCCGCAAGGCTTGCGCTCGGACGCCCGCGGCCCCTTGGGGCCGAGCTCCCGGGGACCTGGGCGCTACGGCGGATCACGGCGGATCGGCCCGATGCTCCGCGCTCCCTGGGGGCGATCAACGCTCCTGGCCCCGGGATCGTGCTCGGGAAGCCACACTGCCGCTTACAACATCCAAATATGTGACCTTACCCGACTTTACATATTGCTTATTCTGTATGATTGCCCCGTTGTACGGACAGCCTAGGTCCCCGGGGCGAGCTGCGGCGCCCGACCTGGCCAGCTCTCCCCCGGCGGCCGCCAAGGGGCCAGGCGTTTCGCTGCCTGGCGGCCCGGTCTCCGGTCAAGCATTGTTTCCGCGGCCTCGCGGCGCTCCCAGGGGCACGGACGCCCGGGGGCACGGAGGGCCCCCGGACCCAAAAGACAGGAGGGGTCAAAACTACGGACTCGACCGTCCCGCCGGACTCGTCCCCAGACCCCTCGCAGCCGTCGCGGACCGAGCACCCGGGGCAGGCGGCTGCTCAAAGCCCCTCGAAGGGGACCTGGGTGCGACGACGGTTCACGGCGAGTCGGTCCGGTACTCGACGTTCCCGGGGGCGAGCGGCGCTCCCGGCCCCGGGACCGTGTTCGCAGTACCACGACGCCCTCCGCAATGTCCAGATACGTTACCTTATCCACCTTTACATATTGCTCAATCTGTATTCTTCCCCCGTTGTATGTACAACCTAGGTTCCAGGACCGGCCGCGGTGCCCGGACTGCCCGGCTCCTACCCGGCCCCGGCGAGGCGCCGGGTACTTCGCTGCCGGGGGACCCCGCGCCCCGTCAGGATCAGACCCTGAAGGGCTCTCGGTGAGTCAAAGGGCTGTCCTCGCTGCACCCGCTCGGCCAGCGACGCCCGGGGGCACGGAAGGCCCCCGGATCCGCAAGACGGAAGGGGACGGAGCTATGGACTTCATCGCTCTGGAAGGCCCGCGTCCGGATGCTTGCGCCCCGGGGACCGGGTCCCCGGGGCGGGAGACCATCACGATCGCTGCCCCTAGGGACCGAGCTTCCGGGGCAAGCGGCTGTGCCAGGGCCCGGCTAAGGGCCTCGGGCCCGGCGGTTGTTCACAACTGCCAGCTCCCGCTGACAAGATCGCGCCCGGTATTCGGCGCTCCCGGACACGAGGCCCCGAACACCAGCAACCTCCGAACAACACAATAAACCAAGGTACGAAAATATAAACATGATCATATACATATACAAATGTCTCTCTTTGTACAAGACAGGCAAACCCGGGACGCAAGCACAAGCGAGGCCCTGATCGTACGGGGGGCGACACCGGAGTACTTCTGACCGGGTCCCGGGTGACGTCGGATGGGGAGCACTCGGGGGCATGGAGGGCCCCCGGGCCCCGAAGGCGCCCGCGTATGGCGTCTGAAGGAAACCGGCGTCTTCATCAACCTCTTCGTCAGGCATCGGCCCTACAAGATGTTCGCCGCGGTCGGAGAACCCTGCCTCCGGGGCAGTGGATTCGACCACGGCCTCCCGCACTTCCTCGCGAACAACCGCGACCACCTCGCGATCTGCCGCGAACACCTCGCGAACCACCGCGACTTCCTCCCGAACTACCGCGACTTCCTCGCGCACGGCGAACTCTCACCCCCGGGACGCGAGCCCAGCCTCCTGGGCCCGAACGCGTCCTCCCCGGGAGAGTGCTTCCTTCTCCCGCGCCTCCATCTCGGGCCAGGCACGGGAGAACTCATCGGCGGCGGATTTGGTGGCGGCCTCCAAGCGTACGGCGCGCCTCATTCCTGCCACCGTCTCCGGCCAGCGGTCGCCACGAAGAACTCGCTGGCGACAGTACGGGCGGCAAGCTGCCGCATCACTATCACGACCACTGCCGCCGGCCTTCCTCAACACTCGTTCCATGTTTTCAGCCCGGGTCCCGGGCACGTATCCCGTCTAAGGCAACAAAGATGTCAAGCTCCACCAGCTCAAGATGAACCAGGCGGACCCAGCGTCCCCTCATTTCTTCAAAGACGTGGCCCCGTTCCTGCCCGGAGCGGTTCCGGCCGAGCAACAGGGCCAGGGGCCACTGTCGGTGTGTTAACGCCAAAATTTGGTACGGGTCGTTACCATGTTCGGTTAAGGAAAGAAGCGATATCAGCCATTGGAAACTAATCCACAAGAGTCCGAGCTTGGGAAGGAATCGTGAAGACCATGTTATGGCAGTCATTTATCTTATCTGTTAGATAGTTTTATCTTTTAGGAAACCTGATCTCTTGTCCGATCAGGTCTGTTAGTTTTCCTTTTCTAGTTAGGAAAGTCCTGTTCCGTGTCCTATAAGGACTCTTGTAACTCGGGGTATATATACGTATGCCCGGGGACCTTGTAAATTATCTCAACGATCAATACAATTCGGCGCATCACCACCCTTTACCAACGGGTTCTTGCTTCTCGAGCCGGGCTGCATCGGTTAGGTCCGAACTCCAGCGAGAGGGTAAGTCTCGTTACCCCGGCTACCAATCGGCCAGGACTTCCTCGGTTAGGTCCGATATTCTAGTCGGTATATGGTAGCCGGCTTACCACGATATATCTGCTTTGTCTACGGCTGCATCAGTTCGGTTCGATCTCTTAGGCCTATCAGGTATATCACATCACGCGTGCATAGTTTTTATCGGTTTACTGGGGAAAGCTTATCGTCAGTTTGTGCTGCATCGGTTGGGTCTGACCTACTAAACTGAGCGATAAGTTGTTCCTGCTAGGCCGATGGTTTCTATGCAAGCGTCTTATCGGAATGCATAGCCGGTAAGTTATCATATACATCATGATTGCATTAGATCTATCGGCTCACCGAGGTTCTTTTATTATTGTTAATCTGTGCTGCATCAGTTAAGTTTGAACTACTAGATTGATAGTGATAGATTTACTCTTGCTGAGTCGATAGGTTTTATGCGATGTTCTATCGGAGTGCTTAGCCGATAGGTTATCTTTTTATAAAGCTGACTGTATTATCCTTACTATTTTAGTCATCTATATTATCATCGGTTTTCTAGCCGATGCACATGTGTTTCCTCGGCAGTCGGCTAGCTTACTGTTTTGCTTATCTATTTTATCATCGGCTTCTAGCTGATGCACATATTATACTGAGCTTATCCACTTGTTTATAGCGCTATCGGTTTCCTAGCCGATACACAGGTGCCATCGGCTATCGGCTACAAGGAGCCTACATCAGACCGTATCGGCCGATAGCCGATGTGCAGTTGCTGCTAACCCGGGCACGATCACAAGCGAGGACCCGGGAGCGAGAACCCGAGCACGAGACCCGGGCACGAGTACAGGCGAGGGCCCGGGCACGAGCATAGCGGCGATCAGCTGGAAGGAATCCGTATCGGCTTACTGGCCGATTGGATCAGTAATCAAATTTCTTCATCTCCTTGTCAATTGCGGGGTCAAATTGACTGGCACGCCTACGAACCTCAACAATTTAGGACCTGCACTGGAGCTAAGCAGATCTCCCAGGCCTTCGTATGTTTAATCGCATCAAACCAGATCATCAACAAGCTTATTGGCACACCCGGTGGTTTTTGGTGCGAACACGGTGAAATGGGATAGGGGGTCCCACGTACCCTGGGGACGCATGGGTCATCGGCCAAGTCAGTTCCCCGGGGCCATCTTGCCTTCGGTCCCGGGGCGCCGCGCCAATCGGCCCCGGGCACGACCCCGGGGCGCCCTTGCCTTCGGCCCCGGGCACGTCCCCGGGGCGCTCTCACCTTCGGCCCCGGGCACGTCCCAGGGCGCCACGCCAACCGGCCCGGGCACGACCCCGGGGCGCCCTTGCCTTCGGCCCGGGCACGTCCCAGGGCGCCCTCACCTTCGGCCCGGGCACGTCCCGGGGCGCTGCGCCAATCGGCCCCGGGCACGACCCCGGGGCGCCCTCGCCTCTGGCCCCGGGCACGTCCCCGGGGCGCTGATCCTATCGGCCCCGGGCTCGTCCCCGGGGCACCGTCCCCACCGGATTCGGCCCCGAGGCATCGTTGGCCTCGGGCCCGTACCTTGCCTCCGGGTGCTATCGTCTCACTTCCTGCCCGAGGCCCACATGTCGGTCTCCGGCAGGATCGATGAACCAGCTCTCCAAATATCAGCATTAATGATGAGGCGACGGGGCACGTTGCCCCTGTCGTCCGCTCCGCCACGCGTAAGTGTCTCAGGACGACCCCCCGTGGACACCTGACTGCTGTCAGAGGCCTTTTGACTTTGGTGGCAAGGGCGTGCGCCGAAGTCAAACAGTCAGAGATGCTTGACTTCGGCAGTGTGCCCCGTCACATCCCGTTGCGTCCTCACGACTCCACCGAAGCCCGCCGTATACCGACTCCAACGTGGGTTCGGCAGGCGGACTGGTCCAGCAGGCGGCAGCAGGCGGACACGCTAGTCAAGACGGCGACAAGACAACAACAAGACAAGTCACACCTAGCTCCCTCACGTGGATTCGGCATTGTGGACTCCCCTAGTTCTATAAAGGAGGATCCAAGCCACCGGTGGGGGAGTTCTAATCTCTGCTCGATGCTCCGGAGCTCACTCTAACCACTGTTCTTCTTCTCCGGCTCCGGCCGTGAGCTAGCTTTACCTTGTAACCACACTACCACATTCGTCCACCTCATAGCAAAAAACACACAGGAGTAGGGTATTACGCTCAGGCGGCCCGAACCTATCTAAAACACGTCCCGTCTCTGTTCCTCCCGATCGTCACGGTTCGGACCGTCCGGACCCGAAATGGACGGTCCGATCTCCTCTTCTCCAGCTTGGGCCCCCTGTTCCTGAGCGCCCATTGATCCACCGGACGCCGACTTAGCCTGAGAACTACTCCCCTAGCCGAATCTCAAAGGGGGGTCTCCTGACTTCCCGCAGTCGAGGTTTCATCCTCCGACACCACTGGATGGCACGTTGATACGTTGCACCAGCATTTTTCAACCCGAACGACATAGTGACACAACAGTATGCCCCGACTGGTGTGATAAAAGAAGTCATCAGGCAATCCTCCTCCTTTAGGCTGATTTCATGGTATCCCGAGTAACAGTCGAGAAAACTAAGCAATTCGCATCCCGCAGTTGAATCGACCACCTGATCTATTCTCGATAGACCAAATAGGTCTTTGGGACACGCTTTGTTTGAGTCGGTATAGTCGACGCACATGCACCATTTATCGTTCTTCTTTCGGACCAGAACTGAGTTTGCCAGCCAATCCGGGTGATAGACCTCTTTGATGAACCTGGCTACTAGGATTTTGGTTATCTCCTCCCGAATAGCATTTTTGCGGTCTTGTGCGAAACACCGTAGTCGTTGCTTGAACGGTTTGACGTCCAACTTGACATTTAGGGAATGCTTGATCACCTATCTTGGTACACTAGGCATGTCGGAAGGCTTCCAAGCAAATATATCCCTGTTCGCCAGGAGGAATGTGATGAGCGCATCTTCCTATTTGGGGTTGAGTCCGGACCTGACAAGCGCGGTCTTGGTGGGGTCGGAAGGGTCCAGGGGGATATTCTTCGTCTCTAAGTCTGCTGAAATTCCAGACTTGGCTGCTTTCTTCACTGGGACTTGATCATCCTCGTTTGCAGTTGTTGCAGCTAGTCAGATATCGCTTCGTCCGACTACCACTTCATGAGATTGGGCCAGCTCGCAACTCTCCTTATCGCAGGTGAAGGCTTGCTTAACATCGCTGTGTAAGGAAAGTACTCCTGTTGGTCCTGACATCTTGAGCACCATGTATTTATAATGGGGCATTGCCATGAACTTGGCTAGTGCAGGCCGTCCAAGTATGGCGTGATATGCGGTCTCAAAGTTGGCAACCTCGAAGCAGATGTTCTCGGTGCAGAAATTCTCCCGTGTGCCAAAAGTAACTGCAAGAGTGATCTATCCAAATGGAGTAAAAGAGAGGTCGGGGATTACCATATGGAAAGGAGCTGTACTCGGCTGCAGCTTGGATCTTAGTATCTTCATCTCATCAAGCGTCTTGGCAAACAAGATGTTGAGTGCGCTCCCTCCATCGATGAGAACCTTCTTCAGTTTGACAGTTCTGATGACTGGGTCCAGGACGAGTGGATAACGTCCTGAATGCGTTACTCGGTCGGGGTAATCCGTGCGGTCAAAAGTAATTGCCGTCTCTAACAAACGCAGGTATTGGGGGGCGTCTGTCATGACCGAGTTCACTTCTCGAGCAGTTAGCTTCTATTTTTGCTTGGACTCATACGCAGATAGCCCTCCGAATATATAGTTAAGCTCAGCCTGGGGATCTTGATAATCGCCGGCTGCGCCCGAGTCTGGCTTATCCTTGTTTTTGTGGTCGCTAGACATAGACGTCTGCTCGGAAGCAAACTTCTTGAGCGTGAAACAATTTTTAGCCGCGTGCTTCCCCTTTGGGTGAAAAGGGCATGGCCTGTTCATAACCTTCTGGTATTCGTCCGTCCTCGGGGGTCGCGGTTGGCTGCGCTCAACAGCTGCCACAACGTTGTCCAACTAGCATTTGCGATTGCCGGACTTAATCGGGGCCGCATCGTTAGTGTCCTTCCACTCGTTCTGTCAGGGCTCCTTCTTGTCATCCAAGGCCTCAGCAACGGCATCGCCCGAGTCGGCGTATTTGTTCGCCATATCGAATAAAGCCTTGACAGAGCTTGGAGGCTTCCGAGTGAACTTAGAGATGAACGGGGTGTCCCTAACTCCCTTGCGGAAGGCGGTGATGACAACCTCGTCCTTGATCTTGGGTATTGAGTTCCTCTTCTCGGGGAACCGCTTGATGAAGTCACGGAGGGACTCGTTCTTCCTCTAGTGGCACTGATATAGATCGTACTTGGAAGATGGCCTCTCATATGTTCCTTGGATGTTTGTGACGAAGCATTCACGGAGTTCCCCCTAGGAGCCAATTGACCGCCTGGGAAGCCCCGTCAGCCATGTCCTTACTGAGTCGGCCAAGGCAACTAGGTAATTAGCCATGGCCTTATGAGCACCTCCAGCCGCTCGTATCGCCAAGGAGTATATGGTCAGTCAGGACTCTGGATGGCCAGTCGACTTATTGTAACTCGTGGATGAATGCCGGTACTCCTTCATCTGGGTGAGGGCTCGGACTCCGACTGCGGTGATGAAATCACTCATGGTGGAGGCCGAA
Organism: Oryza meyeriana var. granulata; assembly: GCA_003991445.1. Lineage (NCBI taxonomy): Eukaryota > Viridiplantae > Streptophyta > Magnoliopsida > Poales > Poaceae > Oryza > Oryza meyeriana. Next base: position 432,457 of record RYFJ01001203.1, on the reverse strand, counting down.
GCGCTCATGCTCATCTTCCAGTCGGCGGCGTTCATCCTCCTTGCATTCTCGGTGTCGAGCATTGATGTAGTCGCGAAGGTCGCGCCGTAGTCGTCCTTAGGCATACTGGTTGTCGCAGCGGTCGTCCCGATGGTATCGCCATCGATCGTTGTTCTGGTTGCCGAGTGACGTATGACGTGACTCCGAGTGGTGCTGACCGGAGCCAGCTGCTTGGCGCCGTGCTGAGGCCAATGAGACCGCCATATCAAAGGCAGTCTTATTCGATAGTATGAGAGTGTCTCCAGATTGTTGTTGCTGCTAGCATGCTGCAGCAGTGATCATTGCCTCAATCCTCACAATGGTCAGGATGGCCTGGTGGTCAGGCCTGAACTACAAGGTGTCCAGCAATGTGGCAGCAACCATGACATTCTACTGTGGTGTTACAAAGACATCGTGGTCGCCAACTCGGGTTTGGAGGATCTCTTGTTGAGCAGTCCGCCCAGCCTTGCGCAAGTTGACGTTTTGAGCGTCGCACTCGGCTTGCAGGTGTCATGCGTCTTCCTCCTTTTGCTCGCGCAGTCGGCAAACTTCCTCCTCTTGCCGGTCGCATAGTCAGCGTGCCTCTTGTGTGGGGGTTTAACCCTTGGATGCCATGAACACTTCGCTTGGTGGAGAAAAGCTTCCGAACTGCTGTCCGACTATGAGTTGGAGTCGGAGTAGTTTAGGGGGGTAATCACGACTCCAACCTCCTTAAATCCAATCTTGAGCGGCTCTAGGCCGTATTCGAACCAAACTCCAGGGGACTGGATCTGCCGTATCGGAGTGAGATTGAAGTTATCTGCGGCATTGCTGAGTCTGAACGGGCGATTGACAACCTCCTCCTCCCCTAGCCCAATCTCGGCCGGCTCAAGGTCGAGTCCGAGTCAAACACCGGAAGAAATAGTTGTCCCTAGACTCGTGGATCTTGGGAATCACCCCCCAGCAGATCGTCGAAGATAATTGTGGCGTTGAGTAGGCCGACTGGCACGAAGCCGGCTTGTTTCCAGGCCGATCGGGTCGAGTGTGAGTCGGTCAGGATGAGGTCGCCGAATTTGTTGGCGATGAAGTCAAGGCTCCTGAAGCTGATTGTTTGACCGGGGAAGAACTTGATGCTGTCGACTCCGGTGATGGGATCCATCAGGCTTGATGAAGATGATCTCGACGAAGCCCCTACCTGGCGCGTCAAATATCGATGCTTTGTATCGGTAATAATTATATGGGGCTACTCGTAAGACCTAAACTTGATGGATTGTAAAGGAGCACAAAACAATTTATCCTAGTTCAGGCCCTCAAGAGAGTAGTACTCAAATTGTGGTTAGTCTAGTAACATGTGAGTAAGTGTCAAAGAAATATTCGCCTTGTTTCTAAGTATAGCCTTTGGCTACAAGCCAAGCCTTGTACTTTTTAATAGTACCATCAGGTCTAAGCTTCTTCTTAAACACCCACTTACACCCCACAGGTTTGCACCCATAAGGTCGCTCTGTTACCTCCCAAGTCCCATTAGCAATAATGGAATCCATTTCACTACGGACAGCTTTCTTCCAGTAATCTGCATCAGTAGATGCATAAACTTCAAAAATAGACTTAGGAATGTCATCCATGAAGCACACAATAAAATCATCACCAAATGACTTAATTATCCTTTGTCACCTACTCCTCCTAGGAGCTTCACTATTATTCTCCTCAGTGATAGATTTATGTAGGTGTTCAGATTGTTCATGTGATGTGATTGAGCTAGAAATTATTTTAGAAGGTTGAGTACAAGTGTTCTGTGTATCCTTCATTGGAAAAATGTTCTCAAAGAAGGTAGTATCACAAGACTCCATAATTGTACCAACATGCATGTCACGTACCTCAGATTTAACTATTAAAAATTTATAGGCAATTCTATAGTGAGCATATCCCAGAAAGACAATCCACAGTCTTAGGTCTAAGCTTGCGCTTCTTCGTTATTGTTACATTGACTTTCACCAAGCAACCCTATGTGCGCAAGTAAAAGAGTGATGGTTTTTTCCTAATCCATACCTCATATGGAGTTTTATCCTTATTTCTGTTAGGAACTCTATTCAATATATGATTCGAGGTTAGCAAGGCCTCCCCCCACCATGCCTAGAGTAATCCTGCAGTATCTAACATGGTATTCACCAAGTCAATGAGCGTGTTGTTTTTGCTTCCGACAATCCCATTAGACTCGGGAGAATAGGGAGGCATCCTCTCATGTATAATTCCAAATTTTTTATAGAATAAGTCAAATTCGTTTGAGAAAAACTCTTCCCCACAATTTGATCTAAGTCTTTTTATCTTTCTGTCAAATTGGTTTTCAACTTCTGCCTTATAAATCTTAAAATAGTCTAGAGCCTCATCTTTCGTTTTCAACAAATACACATAGCAGAATCTAGTAAAATCATCAATCAAAGTCATGAAATATCGTTTTCCACCATTTGTCAGCACCCCATTCATTTCACAAAGATCTGAATGTAGGAGTTCTAGTGGTGCCAAGTTTCTCTCCTCAGTAGCCTTGTGAGGCTTATAAGGTTGCTTTGATTGCATACAACTATAACACTTAGAACCTTTGCCAATGGAAAACTTGGAATTAAATTCATACTAGAAAGCCGAGACATCAAACCAAAATTAATATGAAATATAACATAAACATGAGTGCCAAACATTGGCCTCATCATCCACATTGCTACAAATATGGTTCACAAACTTATTGCTGAAATTAGAAAGGAAAAATGAAACAAGCCTCCGCACTCATAGCCTTTACCAATAAAATATCCATGTTTAGACACGATTTTTTATTAGACTCAAACACCAACTTAAACTTGTCTCTGCACAAACGGGCGCCACTAACGAGATTCGTGTTGATAGTAGGAATATGCTGCACGTTCCTCAGCTGCACGATCCTTCCTGAAGTAAACGTCAGATCTATCGTGCCGACACTATGAACAATAGCATGCGATCCATTCGCCATTAGGACGGAAGAATCCCGAGTGACCAGATAAGAAGAAAACAATGAGATGTCAGCACAAACATGTACATTGGTCCCCGATCAACCCACCAATTAGTAGATTGAGTAACTGAAAGAATAATAGGTAAATTACCATACCCGGTCCTATTTTCAATGTTGCCAATGGTCACATTGACAGACTTAAAAATCTATCCTACAGGTGCCTTCATTTTGTTGCATTATGGGCACTTCTTGGCCAAGTGACCAGGCAAGCCACACACATAGTAAGTTCTCTCCTCCTAATTGCTATTGTCATTCTTCTTCTTCTTGAAGTTGGTGGTCTGATGGGTTTTGACAAATTTCCCTTTATTCTTTTTCGATGGCTTCTGCACCACATTGGTGCTAGACTGACAGTCATCGCCTTTAGACGTAGCGTCCTTTTTTCGAGCTTTCTCCTCAACATCAAGAAAAGCAATGAGATCTTCAATGGAGTACTCATGTCTCTTGTGTTTAAGCGCAGTACCGAAATTCCTCTATGAAGGAGGTAGTTTCGCAATAATGCACACAGCTACAAACTTGTTGGGTAAGGTACACTTTAGGAGTTCGAGTTCCTTACCGACGGTCTGTATGTCGTGAGCCCAATCGACCATGGAACGGTTGTCAATCATCTTGAAATCATGAAACTGCTCCATGATATACAGATCATTGCTAGCATCAGTAGCACCGAATTTAGTATTCAGTGCATCCGACAACTTCTTAGCGTCTATCATGTGCATATACACGTTGACCAGACGATCACCAAGAACCCTAAGAATGCATCGCTGTCGATGTTTTACATCGGCAATAAATATATGGGGCTAGTCGGTGGATGGAAACTCGGTGGATTGCAAAGGAACACATGAAGATTTTATACTGGTTCAGGCCCTCGATGTGAAGTAATACCCTACGTCCAGTTTGTATGTATTCCTTTGAGGATATACGGTGGTGGTTCTGATGAACTTGTGTGCACCTGCCAGCTTATGTGGCGCCCTGCCTCCCCTTATATACTGGGGGACAGGGTTACAAGGTAGGAGTCCCCATCGGATTACGACTAGGAGATCTCCCCTTAGAGATATAACGCACCCGACTAGGACGGTATATTCCTTTCTATACAAGGCGAAGTCTGCCGAATCTAGCTATATCTCTAATTACAAGGCTAGGCCCATCCTCTATCCGAGTGGCCCATATGCTTGTCATGAGGTACCCGGGGCCCATGGCACCCACAGTAGCCCCCGAGACCTTCATAGTTGAGTCACAGCTGATGCCGAGTGCTCGTCCTCCACGGTGAAGATCTCCCGAGTGCGTTGCTCCCGAGTACTCTTTGTCCGAGTGTGTCTTCTTCCCGAGTCCTGCTTCATGTCAGCTGGCAACGAGGCTATGAAGGGCTTCGTGTAGATGTATGAATAGTGTGCGCCGAATAGGCGCACCTATTAGGTGTAGCCCCCGACTTTGTGCTTAATTGTGAAGACAATTAATCATAAAGTCAAAGATCTTTAACCTGGCAGTCTTTCCCGAGTAGTATACTACTGGTATATGAGACTCTTCGGTATCATGTCAACCGGAATATGATTTATAGTCTTGCCGAGTAGGATACTACTCATATATAGGACTCTTCGACTTCATGTCAGTCGGAATATGCGTTTATAGTCTTGCCGAGTAAGATGTTACTCGTATATGGGACTCTTCAGCTTCATGTCAGCTGGAAAAGAGGTTTATAGTCTTTCCCGAGTGGCGTCCCACCCGGAAGTTAGACTCCTCCGCATCATGTCAGCGGGAATGAGAAATTTATAGTCTCTCCCGAGTAGTGCACTACTCGAAAGTTAGACTCTTCAGCGTCATGTCGGCTGGAATAATGTTACTCATGGCAACTGGTGGCCACGCATGTAGGCCGAGTACCACTTTATGAAAAATAAATCCATTACGTGGTTAGGTGTACTCGAGAGAGATACCTGCATCTCCAATTTTAATGAAGACCAGCTTGTGATCCTTGTAAGGATGTATCCTCAAGACCTGGTGGATAAGACAGATACCCAAACATATATGTTTAGCAATAAGGCTCTCATGAAGCATATCTGTTTACCTCATCGGTTCCTGTGGGTAGCACAGCGCTATAATTTCAACTCAGCCTGCGGGCGGCCCACATGGAGCATGCTACTGTAGGAACTCATATCTTGGTGGCTGCTACCAAATAAGCCGGCCTGAGCCGACCTATCTAGCATAGCTCTAGAGAAGTATCATCCATCGCATGTCAGGATGAGTTTTTTGGTGTTGGTAACCGCAATCAGCCAGAGAAATCCTTATTCGCAAGCCTTTCCGACTTATGTTCTGGATGCAAACTGGTTGCCACGTAAGCCTGAGTGGGTATAATGCAGGATCTGCTTGCCCTCCTCAGGTGTGACACAGTGCATGAGAACTCCGGATGCACTTTGACGATATAAGTCTTCTCTGACTTGGGTAAAGCCGAACAAGGTACCCGAACCTTGCATTAGCAGAGGGTTCGGCTGGCGACCCTCATGGGGCGTACCCTATCCAACAGAATTATAGCCAAGCTAGGCACCCGAACCTTGCATTAGCATAGGATTCGGCTAGCGACCCTCATGGGGCGTACCCAACCTGACAGAACCGTGACCAAATAAGGTACCCGAACCTAGCATTAGCGTAGGATTCGGCTGGCGACCCTCATGGGGCATACCCTATTTAGCCGAGTGGTATACAGCCCCGACTGGCGCCGGGGGCCGATTGTTGGCTCGCATGGAGCGTAGTCGGGGAAGATGACGTCCCGACTGGCGCAAGTACTCGGTGAGTAGCCCTCATGGAGCATCCCGAGTGTATTTTGGCAGACTTGTCCAGCCCCCGAGCGTAGGAGATAGGCTCGCAGCCCTGAGTTCCTGTCACGCATATCCGGAGCTGGGCCTGCAATATACAAATATCGGATGAGTAGCATCTGATGATGGAAATAATCACCCGAATAAAATGTATTTTACAATGTATGTAAATACGTGTTCTTCCTCTTATTGATATTAATTTCCCCGAGTAGTTGATCCCTTACGTTTAAACACTCTGCCCGACTAGTCATAGCCCCCTAGCGTCGGGAGTTGGCTCATGGCTCTTTCCCAGACACGCGTTTTGGGTGACTTGAGTTCGTCTTTCATAGAGCAAAGTTTCACGGATTAGGATTTATGCTACTTGAGTACTTTTGCAATCATTTAAGAGCAAAAACAGATAAGAGTGCGGCTTGTGCACCTATTAGGTATAAGCGGCTGCGGCATTGGTAAAGCCGAGTGAAGAAATGTTTATCAGAAAGCGACTTAGCTGTTCGGTATTTGGGAGTGGGGATGCCATCCTCGTGTTTGAGCTTGTGAGCCCCCGAGCATGTCACTTGTTGTTCTGATAATCTTCAGTTGTTGAAGGTCGAAGGCGGCTGTGGCCGACTGCCACAATGGAGCCGTCTGACTTGCATTTGCGATTCCCAGCTTTAGTCGGGACCGCGTCGTCGGTGTCGTCCCGCTTCTTCTGTCAGGGTGACTTGTTGTCATCGAGGGCCTCGGCAACAGCGTGGGCCGAGTCGGCGTACTTGTTTGCCATGTCGAATAGGGCCTTGATAGAGTTGGGAGGCTTCCGCGTGAATTTGTCGATGAACGAGGTGTCTTTGACTCCTTTTCGAAAGGCGGCGATGACGACCTCATCCTTGATGTTTGGGATCGAATTTTTCTTCTCAGAGAACCTCTTGATGAAGTCACGAAGAGACTCGTTCTTCCTTTGATGCAACTGATATAAGTCGTGCTCGGAAGATGGCCTCTCGTACGTTCCCTGAAAGTTGGTGATGAAACGTTCCCGGAGTTCTCCCCAAGAGCCGATTGATTGCTTGGGAAGTCCTGTTAGCCATGTCCTCGCTGAGTCGGCTAGAGCAACTAGGAGGTAGTTAGCCATGACTTTGTGGTCACCTCCGGCAACTTGGATTGCCAGAGTGTATGCTGTGAGCCAGGACTCGGGATCGGTCTTGCCGTCGTATTTTTCGATGCCTGTAGGCTTGAAACCCGACGGCCAATCGACCTGTTGTAGCTCCTGGGTGAAGGCTGGTATGCCTTCATCGTCATGAGGGCTCCGACTCCGAATACGGCGGCGAGACCGCTCGTGGTGGAGGCCAAAGCGCTCGTTCTCGTCTTCCAGTTGGCGTTGCTCATCCTCCTCTCGTTCGTGGCGCCAAGCGCTGACGTTTTGCTGAAGGTCACGCCGTGGTTGGCCTCGGAGCCGCCGGTCGTCGTTGGGGTTGCCGAGTGACGTTTGGTGTGACTCCGAGTGCTGCCGACTAGAGCCGGCTGCTCGGCGTCGCTTTGAAGCGGATGAGACTGCCGTTGGGGAAATCGACCGGTTGGTCGGTATGAGGGTATCACCCGACTGTTGGTGTTGTTGACATGCAGCAGCTGTAAGCATGGCTTTTATCCTTGCGATCGTTGGGGTGGCCTGGTGATCAGGTCCGAACTGGAGTGTATCCAGTAGAGTTGCAGCGGCCACGATGTTCTGTTGGGGTGTGACGAAGACGTCGTGGTCGCCGACTCGGGTTTGGAGGACTTGTTGCTGAGCAGTCCGCCCGGCTCTGCGCAGATCGTCGTTGCGGGCGCGCAAGCGTCTTGCTTCTTCCTCTTGTTGTTCTCGCAGTCGGCAGGCCTCCTCCTCTTGCTGTTCGCGTAGTCGGCGTGATTCCTGAGTAGGAGTAGAGCCTTTGGATGCCATGAAGATTTCTCGTGGCGGAGAGAAGCTTGCCGAGCTGCTGTCCGACTTAGAGTCGTAGTCCGACTAGAAGTCGGAGTCCGACATCGAGTCGAAGTCGGGATGGTTGACGGGGATGAGTGTAACTCCGACCTCCCTAGATCCGATCTCGAGCGGCTCGGGGCCGTATCCGAGTCGAACTCTAGGGGATCGGGTTTGCTGCGTCAGATGTAGATTGTAGATATCCGCGGCGTCTCCGAGTCCGAACGGGAAATTGACGATCTCTTCCCTTCTCGGCCCGATCTCGGCCGGCTCGAAACCGAGTCCGAGTCGAACACTAAAAGGAAGAGTTGTCCCTGGGCTCGGGCGTATAGGAGATCGCCGCAGCATGTCGTCGAAGATTGCCGCAGCGTCGTGTGGGCCGACTAGCGCGGAGTCGGCTGGTTCCTCGGCCGGTTGGATCGGGTCCGTGTCGGCCAAGGTGAGATTGCCGAATATGTCGGCGGCGAAGTCGAGGCTTCCGAATGAGATTGTATCTTCGGGAGAGAATTTGCCGCCGTCGACTCCGGTTGTTGGATCCATCGAGCTTGTAGATGTAGATCGCGCCGAATCCCCTACCTGGCGCGCCAACTGTCGATGTTTTACATCGGCAATAAATATATGGGGCTAGTCGGTGGATGGAAACTCGGTGGATTGCAAAGGAACACATGAAGATTTTATACTGGTTCAGGCCCTCGATGTGAAGTAATACCCTACGTCCAGTTTGTATGTATTCCTTTGAGGATATACGGTGGTGGTTCTGATGAACTTGTGTGCACCTGCCAGCTTATGTGGCGCCCTGCCTCCCCTTATATACTGGGGGACAGGGTTACAAGGTAGGAGTCCCCATCGGATTACGACTAGGAGATCTCCCCTTAGAGATATAACGCACCCGACTAGGACGGTATATTCCTTTCTATACAAGGCGAAGTCTGCCGAATCTAGCTATATCTCTAATTACAAGGCTAGGCCCATCCTCTATCCGAGTGGCCCATATGCTTGTCATGAGGTACCCGGGGCCCATGGCACCCACAATCGCACAAAGATAGTAGTGGCTTCCTTAAATTCCTTCTACTATTCAGCGGTAAGAACTACTTCAGGTTTGCCAGTACTAACCCAAAATACTTTTATAGCCATCAGTCATAGAGTGACCTTAATCTGTCATCTCTTGAAGTGCACACCGGTGAAATTATCCAGCCTCAGTGCATCGGCAAATCTAACCATAGTAAAATCAGTGCCTATAATAAGGTTTTTGGATTGCTGGAAAATAAGCACATGTAGATTTAATTTATTACGTAAATATATCATGACATTAACCGCATAAGCTACCAGAACCATCTTATACAATCTATACATGTATACAACGAAACAATATATAAATAGATCGAACATGTAAAACATGATGAATACGTACCGAGGATTCTGTTCAGCTAGAGGGCTCAGAGCAGTAGCATGCACTGTACGTACGGCGCGCGGTACAGGATGGTGACGATGACGCGTAATGCCCGAACACAGAGGAAGAAGAGCCGTGGTGGACAAACAACGAATAGTCGCGCGGAGTGCTTCCTAAAAACCTTATTCGCCCTCTCTCGGTGCAGGACTTCATGAGGATGACGGTTCTGGAGACCTGCTTTTCCGATCGCCGGTGCACGACAACCAAGACGGAGTAGACAATGTGTAGCGGCACAGTACAGAGGAGAGGTAAAACCCTACATTGCTCTCTCATGTCTTACATGGAGGTGACGGTTCGGTATTTATAAGACGTGTGATCAGGACGCCTTAAATAACCCGTAACCGATCCGGATAATGCACACGTAACCTACCCGAACTCCACACCAGTCCAACGCACTAAACAATCCAGTGAGTTCCAAAACAAACACCGGAATATCCATTGGATGCAGTAAAACCAAAATTGCAAAAGGAAGCTGCGTCTGTGCAAGCATGAGGAGCCAATTTTGATGAACCATTCACGCGCATGTCACGTATGCATGCCCCCTGGCCCCATGCTTGAGCCCGCCTGGCACGATGAGGTGAGGCGAGGCGAGCGAGCACGTGTGTTTCTCTAGTTCTCTCCAGCTCAAGTGGCCAGGAGAGCACTCACCCTTTTAAGGAGGTCTAGAATAAGCAAAGGTAGTACTAAAATTTATATACATGTCTCCTATGAGGTGGGATTTTAAGATTTTTCTAGAAATTATTTTTCTATTAGATTCTAGACCCACTAACAATTTCAACAGCTTTATTATAGGCTCACACCCACATACACGATAAATATATACCCGTAAATGCTTCCTTAGCATAGGCTCATACGCGCGCGCACAATTATACAAGCACAACGAGAAGGATGTACAATAAAACTCCGAGGTTACTAAATTTCTACCTAAGCGTACTCATGTACGCATAAAATCCTTTGGTACGGGGATTTGAATTCTGGTTAATGGAGTTTTGGTGCTTCCGGCACACCTTGTTTGTTTTAAGCAACCAACCATCAAGATACTTTTGGTTTTTGTTTTTTCTACCATGCTAGCCACATGGCCAGCGCAACAATGAATAACTCTAAATGATACTGCCAAAAACTCAATTTTATAGGAACAAATTATGTGCTCAAATTATGTTCTTTTCTATAGCCCGGAATGTTTCTCCCTCCGTTTCTTAATAAGTGATAATTTTGACTTTTTATTTAAACTTTGGTCATTAATTGTTTTTAAATTGTTAGAACAAAGTGAGTAAAGGTTTGATTCTTATATTTTTGACATATCCTACTTTATAAGCAACATTATTTCTAATGTTTATAAATATTTAAAAAAGACGAATGGTCAAATTCGAAAGAAAATAGTTTTCGGTGTTAATTATTAAAAAACGGAGGGGTATAAATTATGCGCTCAAATTTTTTGGAAACTTATATGGCCTTTGGTGTTTTCCGCCTGTCGACGAAATGGGATAGGGGGTCCCATATACCCAGGGTCGTGTGGGTCCTCTGCCACGTCATCTCCTCCGAGGCCACATTCTGCACCGGTGACAGCCGACTACGGCCTCTTCCCTCTAAGTACCTAAGTCCGGGCGCTGTCCGGACTCGGGTGCCCCTTCCCGGGGCACGCCCCCGGGATACATCGCTGGGATTTCCCGGGGCCGGGTCTTACGCCCCGGTCCCGGAACGCTCCATGCCTGGGCCCGGGGTCTCGTCCCCTAGTCCCACAAGCTCCGTGCCCAAGCCCGGGTCTCATCGCCGGTCCCGGGACGGAGCATCCCCGGGTCTCACCCCCGGGCCCAGGATGCACGGCTCGGTCCCGGGAGCCACTTCCTCGGACCCCGCGTCCCGGGGACCTCCCCGTGCTCGGGCCTCGGCTCCCGGTCCCGCGAGCGACAGCTCCAACCCCGGGTCGCGTCCCAGGGGCGCACTACCTGGACATTCCTGGGCTCGGGGCGCGCTCCCGAGCCCGGGGCTCGTAGTTTCCGCCCCGAGGAGCTCAGGAAGTGGGTCCCGGTTGATCGGCTTCCCGGTTGATCGGCTTCCCGGTTGATCGGCCCCCAGTTGGATCGGCTTCCCCCGGTTTGATCGGCTCCTCCCGGTGATCGGCTTCTCCTGGATGGACCAACTATCCAACTACTAGCATTAATGACAAGGCGACGGGGCGCGTCACCCCTGTCGCCTGCTCCGCCACGCGTGGACGTCTCACGATGGCCCCCCGTGGACACACGCCTGTGCAGTCAGAGACCTTTGACTAAGGAGGCTTCCATTTTCCACCTCGGCAGCGGAGCCGTGCGCTGTCACATCTCCATCATCTCATCCGCCTGCAGCAGCCGAGCGGCATGCGGACCAGACGAGCAGCACCAACTCCGGCATGGCGAGAGCAGGCGGACGTGCGTGACGAGACATACCATACCTAGAGACTCTCTCTCTCTCTGGGCACTGTGGACTCCCCTTGTACGATAAAAGGAGGATCCATGCCAGCGAGAAAGGGGGACGAAGGACAACTTAGATAGACTCCAGTCGACCGGGACCTGCTCCGGGCAGGAACAGGGCCACGTCTTGGGCAAAACGAGGAGATGCGGGGCCCACCTGGGATTGCCGATGGCCCAAAAGGCGACGAATGTTGCCCCGGCGGCCGTTGTCCTGGCCGCCACTTCCTGGAGCTGTGCGGACCAGGGCCGCCGTCGTGGTTACTGCATGCGCGGCGCCGGCGAGCGCCGCTCAGGCCCCGTTCCTAGAACGGAGGCCGGCTCCCCGACCCTCCGGGACCGCGCCAGCTGTCGGAGGATGGAACTCCAACCGCGGGGAGTCTGGAGACCCCCCCTTTTGAGGTTCGGCCAGGGGAGTAGTCCCAGGATGGCTTGCGGCGTCCGGTGGATATGTGCTTGAGCCCGGGGACCCGAGCTGAGAGACGATCGGCGGGGAGAATGGCACACAAGGGAGACAGGAGGAAGTAGACAGGTTCGGGCCGCGCGGAGGCGTAATACCCTACTCCTGTGTGTTTTGCTATGTGGGGGATGAATATGGTATGCTGTTACAAGGTGAACCCAGGGCGCTCAGGAGCTAGCCCGGAACGAACGGGAGCTCGACTGATCGGGCCCTAGAGCTTGCTCGCTAAGCTCACCTTGTCTGGAGTCTATCTAAGTTGTCCTTCGTCCCCCTTTCTCGCTGGCATGGATCCTCCTTTTATCGTGCAAGGGGAGTCCACAGTGCCCAGAGAGAGAGAGTCTCTAGGTATGGTATGTCTCGTCACGCACGTCCGCCTGCTCTCGCCATGCCGGAGTTGGTGCTGCTCGTCTGGTCCGCACGCCGCTCGGCTGCTGCAGGTGGACGAGATGATGGAGATGTGACAGCGCACGGCTCCGCTGCCGGGGTGGAAAACCGAAGCCCGCTAAAGTCAAAAGTCTCTGACTGCACAGGCGTGTGTCCACGGGGGGCCATCAGGAGACGCCCACGCGTGGCAGAGCAGGCGACAGGAGCGACAGGCCCTGTCACCTCGTCATTAATGCTGGTAGTTGGAGAGTTGGTCGCTCGAGTCAAGCTCGTGCCCGGGGCGGAGAGCTCATCAGGCCCTCCGCGCGCAAAAGGCGTCGAGTTCCTTCGGGGTGGAAGCTGTGAGCCCCTAGTCGGCACTCGAGATGCGGGACCGAGGTACTCGGGACCCGGGTCCCAGGACCGAGGCAATCGGCACCCGGCACCCGGGAGGCAGTCGGCACCCGGGACCTGAGACCGAAACCGTCGGTACCCGGGACCCGGGACCGAGGCCGTCGGTCCCGGGACTCGGGACCAAGGCAGTCGGCGCCCGGGACCCGGCACCGAGTCCGTGGTTCCCGGAACCGGGGAACAGGGCGATCGGCACCCGGAAGCGGGCAGTCGGCACTCGAGGCCGAGTCAGTCAGTCGGCACCCGGGAGCGGTCCGCACCCGGTCCGGGGCGATCGGCACCCGGGGCCGAGTCAGTCAGTCGGCACCCGGGAGCAGGGCGATCGGCACCCGGGAGCGAGACAATCGGCACCCGGGACCAGGGGCCAAGCCCGTGGTTCCCGGGACCGGGGGGCGTACCCGGGGAAGGGGCACCCGAGACCGGACGGCGCCCGAACTCCAGGTACTTAGAGGGAAGAGGCCGTAGTCGGCCGTCACCGGTGCAGAATGTGGCCCCGGAGGAGCTGACGTGGCAGAGAACCCACGCGACCCCGGGTATGTGGGACCCATGTCCCGTTTCGCCGACACCGCCCAACCTATTTATTTTAAGCAACCAACCATTATTAAGATGCTTTTGGTTTTTGTGTTTTGGGAGCATGTTGGCCACTTGGCCAGCGCGGAAATTATATTAATGAATTAGACAGGACAAGCAGTCTATTTTTGATGGTGTTGCCAAATAGAACTACTCTATGTAAGTATTTCTAAAGGTTTTTATAGAAATTAAAAAATTAGGTGAAATTAAGAGGTGAAACTTTATGATTGGTTAACAAAAGAATATAGGTGAAGAAATTAAATAGATGATAGTTGTGATTATTTAAGATAAGAAGTTAGGTAGAGAAATAGTTCTACTTTAGAATAAATTTGAACTCTAAAAATAACTATATTTAAGACAGAGGGAGTATATGCTATTTTCTAGAGCACGGAATTTTATAGGAGCAACTTCTGTGCTCAGTTTTCTTCTCTGGAAAGTTCCACTTGGCCTTAGGTGTGTTTCTCGCGCACGTTATTTATTTCTAGCAACCAGCCATCAAGATGCTTTTTTTCGTTTTTAGTTTTGGAAGCATGTTGGCCCTTGGCCAGCTTGACCACCAATTAGGCATCGTTTTTTTTCTTCTGGTCTAATGTCACGCCCAAAAATTCACCAAAATTTTCAAAGCTAACTTGTGCAATAAATTCTCGTTCAAAAATTAGTCGAGGTACACAAATCGATAATTTGATAAATATAACCAAAACAAAATAACGATAAATATTTACAACAAAGATACTTAGTTCTCATACAGAAGAAATAGCAGCGGAACGACAACTAGCGTAGCTTCAGCACCAAACCACAGGCAGCTCAACTGGGGTATAAGCCAAACACCAAACTTCTCCTCCTCGCAAAGCTTCACTCTGATGATTGCAATAATGCAAGACTGAGTACCACCCACCGTACTCAATAAGCTATACTAGAAAATGCAATGTAATGCAACAGAACACCAAAGGAAAGGCATAGTATGGCTTATTTGCGTAAAACAACATTTAAAATATTTGCATTTAAAATCATTGAAAACAGTGTATAGTTTAATTATCATCAGCATTTAACTAATCTCTGAACAACGCTCCAACGCAGTTCAGGCCCAAACCACAACTCTCCAAACAGGAGCTATGAAATTCCATCATTTATCATCATTATTAAATAGTGTGGGACTAATCACAGAAAACATTGCTAGGCTCGCTCATTAACCGCGAGCACGGCTATTCGAACAGTTTTACTCTGGCCAGAGGTGTACCAATTTACCCATAAGACACAACTCCACAACACATCATTGTGCGCCTTAATACCACCATGGTACCTCGGAAAGGAATTGTGACAGGGTTATCCATGTAACTCGCACAATAGGAGAGCCTCCCGCCGAACCTCCGGTCTCCGGTAGGTGTGATCAAGTACCTTCCCGCAAGACGGTTCGACGCCCAAATGCATAGACTTATTGTCACTGCCATGTGTGGACTTATACCAACCACAAACACGCCCTGGTGCCTCCTATTGAACTCGGCACACTTCAAACTCCTGTTATCCCATGCTAGCTTGTGGTTAGCACGATAAATGCCTCGCAACAAGTAGTCCGTGAACCGGTCCTTAACTATCATGAGCACCGCTAGCAACAATCACAACCCTAGTGCTCACAAACCCACCATCAATCAAGTTTTATTTGACACAACTAATTAACCAGCCACGACCAACTGTCGTGAACCACTAGCCATTAATCATTAATTATCGATAAGTGAATCATCAATTTTTCCCACATAAAATGACACTATAGTTTCTATGCATGACTAAGCAAGTCCTAAATAATCTAGCCAGATAAATAATTAAACATCCAGCTAGTCAATATTATTATCCCAGGGTATCAAGGTAAAGGAATCAACATCAAAATGGCCATAATTATCAAGGATCATAGGATAGTAAATAAATACCCATACAAGGACATTCGAAAGCATTTCATGCAATAACTTTAAAATAAAATAGATTTCGCAAAAGGGGGATCAACATGCTCAAGGAGATTATCGTGTGACTTGCCTTGCAATTGAAACGTCTTCAATTGCTCTTCCGAACTCTTCCGTAGACTCCGCGATCTTCCGAAACGGCGAAATACGCAACTACACGCAAAACAATAAAAAAACCCTAAGAAAATCCAATAAACAGTACATAAAAAGTACATAAACAAATAGATTATGATTTTAGATGAATTTAGGAAGAAGAACGGGTCGAATCGGAGTTCAAACGGAAAAGATACGGCTTCCGGAAAATTGAATTCGGAATAAATCCGAAAAGGAATTGGAAAAAATATTCTCGAAAATATTCTCTGGAATTTCAATTAAAAGAATTATTTTTGCACTGGAAAAGAGGGTGGACGGATGTGGTGGCTGATGAGGTGGCCTGCCATACAGATAGAGAGGATGAGTTAGCAGTCGAGATGGACTTAGGGCTGAGGTGGCACAATCCAGAGAATTAAAGATGATCCAAAGGCTGAGGTTTGATCTCCAGGATCGACGGCTAGGTTTGGACCTGAGGAATTTATGAAGATCTAGCAGCTTAAAAATAAATCGAGTGGATCCAACGGCTACGATCTATCTCGAGGAGATCAACGGTTAGGGTTTCGTCTGGGGTTTTAAGTGGATCGGACAGACCGGATTGGTTCCGGGAGCATCTACGGTTGAGATCAACTCGAAGTTAACACGTGGGTCCATCTGAGACCGGATTGGTTCCGGGAGCATCTACGGTTGAGATCAACTCGAAGTTAACACGTGGGTCCATCTGTCAATCTCGGGGAAGGAGGAAACCGACGGGCCCACATGGCAACAGTACAGGGGAGCGAACTCCCTGCATCCATGGCGCCGACGCCGGTGGGATGGTGTCCGACGGTGGCCACGGCGACGTCCGGCAGGCAGGGCAGTGACCGGCACGGGGCGGCGCGGCAGGCGGCGACGTATCGACCGGCGGCGACAGGCGACGGTGATGCCGTGACCGGCGACGAAGTGATGAGGACGACGGCGGCTCGGCCAGGAAGACAGGGCGACGGCCTCCGAGGGCGATGGCAGGCGACGGCGCCGGGTCGACGACTAGGGCGGCGGCGGTGGAGGACGACTTGGCGGCGACGAGGGCATGGCGCTGGGGCAGAGGTGCATATGACAGCGACGGACGGCAGTGGCCGACGGGGCAGGCGGCGAAGAAAAGACGACGACGAGGAGCAGGGGAAGGAACTTCGGCCAAGCTCACCAGCGTGCGGCGAAGGCCACGGTGGGCGACGACGTCGGCAGCAGCTTCGGTGCGCACAGGGCAGGGCAAACCCGGGGCGGCGGTGGTGTAGATCGGAGCAGGGGTAGCGGCTTCTGCTCCAGAGCGAGGCGGCGGCGCGGCTGAGGGAAGGCGCAGGCGGCGGCTTCAGGGAAGGGGCGGTGTGCAGAGGCGACGGCAGACCGGCCCTGGCGGCACGAGGCGGGCGCTCGGGAGCAGGCGCAGGCGGCGGCGCAGATCGGTGCAGAGGCGGCGGCGGGCTTCTGTGGCACGGGTGCTAGGGCATGGGAGACGAGGGCGGCGGCTAGCGTTATAGGGGAGAGAATCCGGTGGCAGCACGGGTAGAGCCGGCTCGCGGATTCAGCGGCGGCAGGCGCGGAGGCGACGCGGCGGCGCTGGCCTGGGCCGGGCGGCGGTGGCGGCAGCGGGCCAAGGGAGCAGCGGCGGTAGGCCGAGCGCAAGCCGGGCTTGGGGGAGCTCGGCCGAGGAGGGGCTCGGCCCGGGCGGCTCGAGGTTGGAGTAGGCCGGCTTGGGCTGGCGTCGTGGAGAGGCAGAGGAGAGAAGAAGAAAGAAGAAGAAAGAGTAACAGTGCCCCGGAGAGAAAAAGAGAAAAAGAAAAGAAGGGAGGAAACGGAAAAGAAGGGAAGGAAAACGGAAAAGGGGTAAAATTGGAAGGGAAAAAAATGGAAGATTTTTTCGGGAAATTTTAATTTCGTCGAATTTGGAATTTAGAGTTTTTTGACATTTTCGGAATCGAAATATTAATTTGAAATAGGGGAGACCAAGGGGTTTCAGGATGAAACGACTATTCTGAATATTGAGGATTTGAATTTTCTTCGATAAAATCAAAGGGGGTAAATGAATATTCGATAAAAGGGAGATGAATAAATCCGAGTCTGTCGGGTTTGAAACTTTAGGGAATTTTTCTGGAGTCGGACTTTTTGGGAAATCAAAGATTAAGAGACGACAACCCGAGAAAGGTACAAAGGGATTTGATAGAGAACGACCCGAGAGAAAGAATTGAGAATTATTTAAATAATTACTGAAATTGATCTTTGTAATATTAAAATTAATTCTGGAGCTCCGAAAAATCCGAGAAAATTTCAGAGAGTGTAATTACACACAAATAATTTATTAAAAATAATTTCAACCATGATTTATTAAAGAAATTTTTATTTCCCTTCTTACTTCACTTAATTAATTTGTTTTATAATTTAATATAAATTCTAGAAAATCAATTATTAATTAATTATTTAATTCCTGAAAAATCAGGCTATGACACCTAAGCTATTTTATTAATTTTTTATGAGCATGATTCTCAATTCTCAAACCGTTAATTAAATGACGCATTTTTAAAAAACCTAGTATCTATAGAGTAGTCTTTTTAAAAATCAACTAAATTTATTTTTTATGTTTATAATAATTAATACTTAATTAATTATATAATAACAACTTGTCTCGTTTCGTGTAACTTATAAGCTTATACTTGATTCCAACGGTGCCTTGGTCGGACTCACGGACATATGCATCCTCTGCAGTACCTGCCCTTGGTGCCACTGATATATGGACTCTACTCACTGCTATTGATATACACGCTCTGTCCCCGTATGTTAGCGGTATTGATTATAGCCCCTGTCTCCCTATGCCGACCGCAACTACTAAATTTTTTTTATTTTTTAAACCTTTTTATTTTTTTATTTTTAAAAATATATCTTTACAAAACTTATTTTTAAATCTAAATCTTTTAGCCACGCTAGTCTAATTGGCATGACACAAGTAATACTACCACGTCAGGTACTTGTGACCTAGTACGTAACCAAGAGGTTTAGATTTAAAAATATATTTTAGGATAGTTTATTTTTAAAATTAAAAAGTTTTAACAAATAAAAAAATCGCAACTACCATAGGTGTAGTATTATAGATAATTCCAACCTGAATTAGACAGCAAGCAATCTATGCTCGATGATGTTAGCAAATGCTCTTTTTGTCGAAAAATATCAACATCTAATGTTCAAAATTTATTCCAGAATATAATAATTTATTCATCTAATTTCTTATCTCAACCAATCAGAACCGTCTTTTATTTAATTTCTATCTACTTACTTGTCTTAATTAACCATAACCAAATCTATTTAATTTTAACCTACTCCCTTAATATCTGTGTAAAACTTCAGAGCTCCTACTTTGAGACGGATGGTGTATATGTTTTTTCTATAGCACGGGATTTCGTAGGAACAATTCCTGTGCTCAATATTTGGAAACTTCTACGGCGAATTGGGTTCTATGGGTAGCAAGCCTATTTGTAAGTAATATAACCAAAGAGTGTTTTTATTAATAGAAGGCACACGCAAACACACCCTAGGCGTATATACATGAATGTGCCCCTAAAGCATGTTCAAAGGGACGGATACCAGAGTTAAATCCCTGCATATACCGTTGGTAATATACTCCACCTCTACACCACCGGTGCTTCTTAACTAAACAGTTTTTGATATATAAATGGAATACATGTCTTTGTTATGTGATGCATAAATTGAAGGTTATCTTTCCATCTTTTACTACTCCCTCCATCCCAAAGTAAGTGATCATTTTGTCTTTAAAATTTGTCTCAAAATAAGTGACCACTTTAAAGGACTACTTGTTTTACCAATCACCTTCTAATTAAATTTCTTTCTATTTTACCTCAACCACTTTCCCGCTTTTAAATATCTCATTTAATAATGGGCATCTTGATAATTTTTTTCCTTATAATTCATCTTCTCTGGTGACTTATTTTAGGGCGTAGAGAGTATGTATGCACTAAATTTTATCACCAAGACGTCCACATCGACTAGCCTGCATATGGCATAACGATATAAAATTTTCAAGGACAGTGAATCCAGGAGAAAATTGCTCTCTCAGTCTCACCCCATAAATCTGAATGATATACTCATATTTAGCATATTTACTCTGTACTAGATGGCTTTGTAAGAGTGACAATTTTTTTCTTGTATGTGCTTATTGACCACATTTGACCCTTTGAACCTAGAAATGCCTAATTAACCCTTATTCCACTATGAGTAAAATACACCGTCGGTCCTTGAACTTGTGTGTGAGTACCATCTAGGTTCATAAACTTGAATATTGCATATTTATACCCCTAAACATGTTAAATGTATTAACCCGGTCCAAAATCCAACGCAAACTTGCTAAATTGCCACACCCTGAATTTTCCCCTTAAATAGAGCCACACAAAATATATTAAAGAAAAAGCCTCAAAGAAAATATTTTAAAAGGCCAAGGGAATTAATTAAATTATTAAAATGCAAAATAATAAATTACTATGGCTGGGAATATTTTTCCTATATTCTCCTTACCAAAATACACTAACAGGAATTTTACTGGAATTTTTAGAGCACTGCAAGTATTTTTATTAAATCAAAACAAATTATCGGAATTAAAAACCTACTGGAATCTCTTTTTCTTTTCTTTTTCCCACCCTTTCTCTTTTTCTTTCTTTTTTCTTCCCGCCGGGCTGCTGACCCAGTCCTGTTCCTCAGCTTGCCGCGCCCCGCGCCATGCGCACCTCTCTATGGACCCACCTGTCAGCCGTGCGCCGCACGCGCCTCTCCGATCTCTTCCTCTGCCGCGTGGGCCCCGCCGGTCAGCGTCTGCTCGCCCGCGCCCCCGTTCTCCCTCTCTGCCAGTCGGGGCCCGCCTGTCGGCTCACTTATCCGCGTGGCCCCCTCACCCTCTCTTTGCATCCGGGCCCCGCTGTCAGGGAGCCGTTTCGCCCCTCCGCTCTCCTCCCGCTGACGTGTGGGACTGGGGGCCCACACGTCAAACCCGTCGTCAACCTCTGGCCGAAAAGCCCGAAGGGGATCCACTTGCCCCCACTGTGCGATTTCGCCTCGACCCACGATCTCCCACCCTTGCTCGTGGTTCAAACAACGCGGACGCAGTCGCTTATCCGTTCCCCCACTTCTCCACTTTCTTCGCACACGCCCGCAGGCGAATTTCGCCGATCCTACCATCGCCGCCGCCCCACGTTCTCGTGAAATTCGGCCAACCCGGCCACAAACTCCAGTAGAAGAGTGCATAAAAACCCTCCCCGTGCTCGGGCCTCGCTTTCCCCTCAATTGCCCCCATCTGTCGAGCCCTCTAACCCCCTCCGCGCTGAGCTCCCAAACCGCCGCCGCTCTCCGCCGCCTCCAGCCGAGCGCCACCACCGCTGTAGTCGCTGCCGCGCCCGTCTCTCGCCACCGCTAGCTTCGCCACGCGTCGGAGCACCCAGTGGCGACCATTCGCATGCGCCCGCGCCACGCCCGTGTGCGTGGACCAGGTCCACGTGTGCTGCCCTCCCCGCGCCACTGACCCGTGGGCCCGCTTGTTGGCGCTAGTTCCCCGTGGTCCGCTGGCACAATAATCCTTTTTAATTGTGCAATAAATCGATTAATAATTAAATTGTATAGTGAAATCACAGTAAACTTCTAAAATTCATAACTAATTCATACGAGCTCCGATTAATTCCATCCAAATTTTATTAGATCTAGAAAAATGTCAATAATCCATTAAAAATACTTTCAGCCCCTGTTTTGGTGTCCTCATGTACTTTTTTAATTGTTTGTGCTTTGTTTGCTATAGAAACCGACACAGTCGACCCTCCAGTTTATTACGAAGTCGTTGCCAAATTCACTGAGCTGGAGCAAGGCAAGTCGCATCGTTGCCTCGATCATTTTGTACCCATTTATTGCAAAATATTCATTGTTAAATTAATAAACATGCATTATTTCATTATTTCATGTGGGAAGGTTGACCTATATAAATGCAATTTTAATTGCTCTGACTTAATTCCACATGTACACCTTTGTCGCTGGTAATAAAATAACTAGAGGCTATTGTTAGGATGCTTAGCCCTGCTTAGAAACAATTAGCTCAAATGGGAATTTAAATATCTTATTTATATTCTTTTTCGACACTATGTCGGAAAATAGAACTTTGGATATGTTGATATCAAATTACTAAAATTTGACCTAATGGTGGGCTGTGGGTGCATGGTTTTATTGGTCGCACCCGTGGCAATTAAGGACGGGTTCGCGGGACCCCCTTGGGCAATCAATCGTACATTCCACAAGCTAGCGTGGGCAACGCCTGGGCTTGTAGCGTCTCTTCTCCCTCTCCTAGGCACCGTTGGTGAGAATGGGCGTGATGGAGTTGGGTCGGTTCGGGGTCGGGTTGATCGGCTTCTGGATCCATTGTGGCGCAATGGGGTAGCCTGGCCGATATGGTATGCCCTATCGGCAGGTGCAACCTCAGCGTGGTGTGGATGGTTAGAGAGAGGTTGCGTGAACGGTCCAGTCACACCTCTCGTGGGGTGTTGTAGTGATACGCTGGCACACAGGAACGTGTGTGGGGCTGTGTCTTGTGGGTACAGTTGTACAACTCTGGCCAGAGTTAAAATCTATTCGAATAGCTGCGCCTGCGATCATGGGCATCTTGGTCAAGACACACCGTGATTAGTCTCACTATAATAAATTGATATTAAAATTTGCTATAGTGTTAGGATGGATGGTTGGGCCTGGTCATCGTGGTGTAATATTGATCAGTGGAGGATTAATATTGTTCAACTAATCATCTTTTTTACTGTTTGCGAACTACTATTGTTTGTGATTGCTTTTACGCAAATAGACCCCTAGCCTATCTTTGTCTCCCATGCATTGTACATATTTGCGAGTGTGACTTGTTGAGTACTGTGGGTGGTACTCAGTCTTGCTCCCTTTTCTCTCTCAGTGGTGGAGTACCTGTCTAACGAGGACCATCAGGAGGACTAGGCTAGCTCCGCCGTCAAGATGCCTGTGGAATGGAAGCCTCTGCTTAGCTAGTTGTATATAGACTTTATTTATATTTACCGTTGCATTTATGTAAGGCAATTTTACTTTGTTTGTAAGATGCACTCTGTATGACAACTTGGTATTGTGTACCCTGATTTTCCTAGATAGGGATTTAATACACTGAAATGTTCAGAATTCTGGTTACGAATTTCTGGGCGTTACATAAATGTACCAACCCGGTCCAAAATCCAAAGTGGCATGTTGCACGAACGCTGACATGGCATTGTCACTAACCCTACACTGACTTACAGGTAGGGCCACTCACAAATTTTCTCTTTTCTTCCCTTTTCTTTTTTTCCTTCTCTTTTATATTCTTTTTCTCTTCTTCCTGTGGGCGTAGCAGGCTGGTCCCCACGGAAGAGCGAGTTCGTTAGAGCCAGCGCACGGAGTGACTAAAGCATCGAGCCGTCGCCACATCCTTGTTGTCCTCTGTCTCCCTGTCGCACTCCCATTCCTGCTTGTCGGTCGCCGACCCCGAAGGAGCGAGGTCGTCAAAGCCAGTGGAGCGGAGAGGCCAGGACTACTGAGCTTGACGAGAGCAGCTCGGAATGGTGCTAAGGATCCCTTATTAGAGTTTGTGTCGAATATGTGTACGTAGTCGGTTATAGTTTCGGACTTGAACTTGTAGTAGGTATTAGGGTAGAGTTAGAGTCGAACTCAGTCCTAGGTTCTCTCTTAAATAGAGAGGCATGCCTATTGTAACCACATGACGACTTAGCAGAAGGCAGCGAGAGGGAGCGGCTGGCCGGCGGCATACCAGTCGAGGATCGTTGTAACTCTGATACGTTGTAATTATGTTGGATTAGGGAGGAGCGCCCATAATCAGTGTCCCGGGGATGTAGGCTTCGGCTGAACCTCATTAACAAATATCGTGCCTCAGTATCATCATCAGTTTTGGATCTCCTATGATGTTTCTTCCGTGCTTGGTTATCGATGGTTTATTGTTTCCGGTTTTCCAACAAGTGGTATCAGAGCATGCGGGAGATCCATGGATAGAGGTGTGATAGAGGTGTCCCACACCGTGACTACTGCACATAATGTTCAGGAAGGGACATTGACACAAGGTGGAGCACGACAGCGATCAACGGATTGATCAATGGATTTGGACACTTCGGACGGGCGGCTTGAACCGTTCGATGAGCTACTTTCAACAAGGAGATGGTTAGAAGTGACGCTCAGGGTTGATTGAAGCTAGAGGCAATCAGCGCTCTCGATCGGTGGAGTCGAACACTCCGCGCAAGGTGGCACAGGACTTTTGGTGAGCTGCATTTGACAGGGAGATGGCTAGACGTTGCACTCAGGTTGTTTGGCACCTGGGAAGATGGTGTGGTGATTCGTCGGCTTCAGCTCGTGACTGGATTGACGATCGGTCAATCGGAAGTCGGAGCGGTTTGTGGTTGTCAGGTGATGTAGAGCCCATGGGCCCCGGGTACCTCATGAGAAGCATTAGGGCCACTCGGACAGAGGATGGGCCTAACCTTGTAATTAGGGATACAATAGGACTTGGTATACATTACCTTGTACGACAGGGAAACAATATAGTCCAAGTCAGGCACGTTGTATTCCTAGAAGGAAATCTCTTGGTCGAAATCCGACTGAGATTCCTACCCTGTAACCCTGTCCCCCAGTATATAAGGGGAGGCAGGGTGTCCCTTGAGGGCAGAGCGCATACAATCTCACCAGAGAAACCTTAAAGGCAATACACCACAACTGGACGTAGGGTATTACCTCATCTCGAGGGCCTGAACCAATATAAATTGTTTCGTGTTCCTTTGCAATCCATCAAGTTTAGGCCTCACGAGTAGCCCCATATTCTCATTGCTGGTGTAAAACATCGAAAGTTGGCGCGCCAGGTAGGGGCATCAGCGAGATCATCTTTGACAAGATTGACGGATTCAACAACCGAAGTCGATGGCATCAACTTCTTCCTTGGGCAAACAATCAGCTTCGGGAGCCTCGACTTCATCGTCGACGAATTCGGCAACCTCACCCTATCCAACTCGGATCCGATCCGATCGGCCGGGAACCAAGCTGTAATGCCCTGAAAATCATCTTAATTAAAAATTATCGTGGGTAAATGGAAATACAAAAATACACTAGAACATTTTTGTTTGAGAAAAGAGTTTGAATACAATTTTGAAATTTCCAATATTAAAAATCCCGAGTTTAAATCTTTAAATAAATACTTGGATGCTTTTATATTCCAGGGGTTTTGTCGGAGTATTTTAAGCGTTTGAGTATTTACAATAATTAATTCTTCGTGTTTCATGGTGGCATTTACTTCTGGTAAATTCCCCATGATTTAATAAACTCTCTAAAATTTTCTCGGATTTTTCGGAGCTACAAAATTAATTTTAATGCTATAAAGTTCACTAAAGTAATTAAATAAATATAAATAAATTCCTTTTCCTTTCTCCTGTTCGGGTCGTTCCTGATTCAATCCTTTGAAGTCTTCCCGTTCATTGTGAACTCTGACACCCTTTACTTCTA
This sequence comes from Oryza meyeriana var. granulata, assembly GCA_003991445.1. Classification (NCBI taxonomy): domain Eukaryota; kingdom Viridiplantae; phylum Streptophyta; class Magnoliopsida; order Poales; family Poaceae; genus Oryza; species Oryza meyeriana. Next base: position 407,397 of record RYFJ01001203.1, on the reverse strand, counting down.
GGATTTTGTATCGTTCCCAGAACCCTAAAGTCACCTCGAAAACCTAAATTTAGAGTTACCGGAGTTATTTTTTTAAACCCTAGAACTCTTTTGGATTCCCAATCCGAGATTTTTTGTATTCAAAATATCTATATTTCCCTTTAAGATAAATCTCAGATATTCCCTTAAACCCCTTTTCTGTCAAAATAAATCCAAATCCCCAATCGTCTAAGATTTCTTCAAATTCCAGTCCTAATAAAACACCCTTGTCAATTCCCTAATCTCAAAATATTTTATTTGGAATGTTCCATTTTCCAGTTCCCGGAAAATCTCCTCCAGTTCCCAACCCGAAGAATAATCCGATATTTCATTCCCCAAATATTCCTCGAATATTCCGATATTCTACTCCCCAAATTTCCATCGAGAAAATATTCTTCATTCTCTGAATCCCACAAATATTCCGTTTCCTGGACCTCACTAAATATACGTTTTGTTTTCTAAATTCGTCCAAATACCCTTCGATCCCCAATATATATATATATATATATATATATATATATATATATATATATATATATATATATATATATATATATATATATATAGCCTCGTACCCAGATAATTCCAATGTCCCGAATATTTCCGAAATTTCTAAATTCCAGAGCGCGACTCAGATTCCACAAATATCCCCAAATTCCAATTTTTACGAAATTAGAATTTTCCGGAAAAAAAGACCCCTGTTTTTCCTTTCCAATCTTACCCTTTTATTTCTTTTTCTTTCCCTTCTTTTTCTTTTTCTCCCTTCTTTTCTTTTTCTCTTTTTCTCTCCGGGGCACTATTCCTCTTCCTTCTTCTTTCTTCTTCTCTCCTCTGCCTCCCGAGGCCGAGCTGCCTCTCCTGCCGCCCGAGCCGAGCCCCAGGCCCGGCCTGCGCCACGCGCCGCCACCGGCCCACTCCTCGGCCCGGCCCACCGCTACCGCCGCTGCCAGGCCCGGCCCGCCTGTGCATCCCGCCGCCTCGCGCCGCCCCCGCCGCCACTTTCCCCGGCGCGTGCTGCCACCCTGCCTACGCCCTAGCCTGAGCCCCATATATAGCCACCGCCCCTGTGCCCTAGCCTCTGCTGCCGATCTGCTGCCTCTCGCCAGGCCGCCGCCGCCCTGCCCTGCTCCCAGCTGCCGCTGCCTACCGTCGCCATCGCCGCTCCAGCGCTGCGGTTCTCTTCCTATGCCGACGCCGCGAGCTAGCCGCCCCCGTCGTCGTCTCGCACTGCCTCGGTGAGCCCCGAAGCCGCCGTCCTCCTCGTCCTGCCCCTGCATCCCGAGAGCGCCGCCGCCCTGCTTTGATCTCCTGCGCCTGTTCCTGTGCACCGCCGCCTCCCCTGCCATCTCGCCGCCCCAAAGCAGAGAGCCGCTGCCTGGCGCCCCGCTCCCCTGCGCCGCCCCAGCGCTGCCGCTCTGCACCTTGCCGGCACCGCCGCCGCCTCCAGCGTCGCCGCTCCTGCACAGGGAGCCGCTGTCGTCGTCCAGAGCCGTGCGGTTGTCGCCTCAGTGTCCTCATCCTCCTGCCGGTGAGCTCCAAGGTCGTGCCTCGTCCTCCATCTCCTCTTCTCGTCTCTGGCGCCTCTCGCATCGAGTAGCCGACCCGCTGCCGCCGGTCGCCGTCGTGGTCGTCCTCATTGCCGTGCCATTGCTAGCGTCGTCGTCCTCGCCCTGGGTTCACTATCCCCCTGCCGCCACCGGTGAGCCCGAAGTCCGTCGTCGTCCCTGCATCTCGCCGTCACCCCTACTGCTTCCCTCTCCTCCTCGGCGCCGCCCCTTCCCTGAAGCCGCCGCCGCCCTGCAGGCCGATCTAGCTACCACCTGCAAGTGACGCCGCCGCTCCCGCTCTGTGCCATCGTCACATCGCCTTGCTGCACGCCGTGCCGCCGCCACTCCTGCATCCTGCACCGCCCCATACGCGCCGCCCGAGGTCGCCGTGGTCGTCGTCGCCCTCGCCTCAGCTCCACGCCAACCTCGCCACCGGCGCCTTTTCTCCCCTGCTTCGGCCTCCCGTCGCCGTATCCTGCCATGGGGCAGGAGCTTGCCCTCGCCGTAAGTCGCTGCTGTGTGGCCCTATCGGCATCGGCAGTGTCTCTCCCCTATGAATGACAGGTGGACCCGTGCATATTCCTCCAACCCTCTCGGCCGTCGGATCCACCCGATTTGATCTGAGCTGCTAGGTCTTCATGAAATCCCGAAGCCGAATCACAGCCGTCCGATCTTTGAGACCTAATCTGAGTCATCGGATATTCATATCTCTCCAGATGTTGCCACGTCAGCCTTAGCCACCTCAGCAGTCCACCGGCTCCACCTATTCATAAATCCATGAACCAAATCCACCGTACACCTGGTTACTAACCATGGACCCCACATGTCAGCATTTATCCAAAATAATTATTCTAACCGAAAATCTAGAGAATATTCCAGAGAATATTCTTTTCCAAATCCTTGTCGGATTTATTCCAAATTCAATATTCCGAAAGCCGTATCTTTTCCGTTTGAACTCTGTTTTCCGTTTGAACTCTGTTTCGACCCGTTCTTCTTCCTAAATTCATCTAAAATCATAATTTACTTGTTTATGTATTTTTATGTACTGTTTATTTGGAGTTTCTTAGGATTTATTATTGTCGGAGGATGAAACCTCAACGGCGGGAAGTCAGGAGACCCCCCTTTTGAGATTCGGCCAGGGGAGTAGTTCTCAGGCAAAGCCGGCGTCAGGGTGTAGAAGAAAGATACGCGAAGAAGACGTAGAAGAAACAGAGGAGTCCGGACCGTCCGAAGCGGGTCCGGACCGTCCGAACCGCGAACGAAGGCAGAAGGGTCCGGACCGTCCGAACCGAGGAGATCGCGCAGGGAAGAAGGGATCGATGCACAAGGAAGACACGGGGATTTATACAGGTTCGGGCCGCCGGAGCGTAATACCCTACTCCTGTGCGTGTTTTGCTATGTGGAGATGACTGTGGTTTGCTATGTTACAAGGTGAGCTCAGCACGCGGCCGGAGCCGGAGAAGAAGAGCAGTAGGTTGAGAATGAGCTCGGGTGCTGAGAGCTGGGGGCTAGAGGCCCTCTGTTTTTCTCCCCTTTCGCCGGTGGCTTGGTCCTCCTTTTATAGAGCAAGAGGTTTCCACAGTGCCAGCACACCGAGAGAGAGAGAGAGTTTCTGGTGAGTTCTCCTGTCGCCACGTCCGCCTGCGATGCTCACGCCGGAGTTACGCCGGAGTTGGAGGAACGTCCAGTCACCCACGCCCGCTTGCTGTGCCCATGCCGGAGTAGGTCTGCTGCAGGCGGCCGAGTCGTCGAGACGTGAGGACGTGACGGGATGTGACGGAGCGTCTAGTCGTCCGGTCGCCCGCCTTGGTTGATGGAGCGGGGAGACGTGATGGCGCACGCCTCCAAGTCAAAAGGCTCTGACTGTGAACAGCGATTGCACAGTGAAAGGGGCCTCCGTTGTGGCGCCTCCCGACTAGGTGGAAGGCCACCATGTGCATACTGCACCCGATCCCAGGATCAGTAGTCGGGTACGCACAACAATGATACAACACAGAGTTACAATAATACATAACAGAGTACTTACATATACGTACAAGGAGATCCATCCAGGACAGACCCGGGATGGGCAAAATAATCAACTGGTAAACTAGCGAAACAGCAGAACAGGGCGGAAGCTGGACAAAAACTACTCCACAGGCTCGGTTGGGAACTAGGCTCGAAACCTTCAGAAGTCTTCGTAGTCGGCCTGGTCTTGGAGGAACTCGGCAGCAGTCGGATCTTCGTCTTCCACTCCAAAACCTACTATACATATATATGAACAAGGTGAGTACTTTCGTACTCAGCAAGCCGGGAATGATGCCATGTTGGTTAGACAAGAAGAGCTAAGGGTTTCATTTGCGAAAGACTGCCTTATTAAACTCTTTTCTTTGCAAACACTAGTGAGTTCCAAATTTTAGTTGGCGGACAGAGGCTCACGCCTCCATCCATTCCGCAAGTTGCTTTTCAACAACTCGCCACTTAATGAATCAAGCATATGTATATATATATATCATCTTTTACTTCGCATTAACTGGTCCTGTATCTCCCGAGTAGCTACAACCACTCGTTGACCCTGAGACTCGGCTACAACCAAATCTCAGCTGTGGCACTTGATGCCCGCTACACTGGCTACAACCAGTTAGCTAAACCGCCGCCCTGGCTACAACCCGGGGGCTCGAACACTGCTGCCCTGGCTACAACCCGGGAGCCTGTTCATGGCACTAAATGCCCGCTAGGCTGGCTACAACCAGCTAGCTAAAACACTGCTGCCCTGGCTACAACCCGGGAGCGTGCTCATCACCGTCTTCTGGCTACAACCCGAAGACTGAATTGCCGCCCTGGCTACAACCCGGGGGCTTAAACTTTGCTGCCCTGGCTACAACCCGGGAGCATGATCTTCATCCTGTTTACTTTTCATGCACTTGTTTATGGTGCTTAACACCCCGGACCACACAGATCCGTTTCTGGCCACACAGGCCTTCCGTTTGCTTACTCGGCAAACTCAGGTCACGGTTCCCTTTCCATCAAACACTTTTCACAAACCACTGACAAACAAATCTACGCCATGGGAATCGATCCTTAATGATGATACATAGCCAAGCCACACAGGCACTGTCTCTGTACATCAAGATTTTCACAAATCTTTCCTTTATTTCACAAAACGCGCCGATACACAAGGTATCGGGTTTTCCAAACTGTTTAGTAAAACCCATCATTTTTCCCAACGACAAACAACGTTGCAGAGCTAAGCCATTTTACTCGGCATCGTATCCTCAGATAGGATGCTAGCGTGCTATTTGTGGGGCTCTCAAGGGAGAATATATCAACATTCTACCAAAATAAGTGCTACTACTGGGTAGGTCCATCGGTTGCGCTTGCAAACCGAGGCCAACAGTTTAAAGAGGTGTAAACTAAGCATGCATAATATTTTCCAAACAACATAGTTTTGCATATATGGGAAACAATATGATCAAAGAGGCTTGCCTTGTTCCAAGGAGGGGTCTTCTTCGGCGAAGGTGGCTTCGGGATCGTCCACCGGTTCAGGTTCTGAACAAGCAGAAAGAAACACTGATAAGCAGGAGAAGTAAAACACCAAGAAAAAGGATCAAGAAGTAGTCGGCTGCAGAAAAGGGGGCAGTCGGCTGAACCAGGCTTGCGAACCAGGCGACAGAGCTCCAAAGCTTGAGAGGATGAAAACTTAGCAGAGCTGGAGCTGGCCGGTTTGCAAAACAAGGAAGAAGGGGGCACGGTTGGCCATATATATATATATAGCCGACGTGCAAGGTTGAGGCACGGTGGAGCTGGGCAACGGGTGGAGCAAGGAAGTCAAGATGAACTGACAGGGATATGACAGGAAGTGACTTTGGAGTCCAACTGGTCAGAGGAGTTGGCAGGCACTGTAGCTGCGATGAGACATTAAGGTCAAGGCTAGGACAGGTTGGAGAAATCTCACTGACCGGGCTTCGGACTGACCACTGGTCCAAGCGATACTGCGGTTAGGTGAAGATTGATTCTTCACTACTTCGGTAGTCGGCGTCCAACGGGTGGGTGCAACTCGGGGGACTAAGAAGCAACAGGTCTCAACAAGGTAGTCGGCCACATCACCGTGCTCACTCGGCAGCAAAGAGGTCCGAGTAAGACAAGGATAAGGGCAGGATACAAGGACTGAGTAGCAACTCTACTCGGCACAAGAGAGAAGGTAGTCGGCTGGCCGGGGAGAGGGAAAACGGAGGCACAGCTGACAGAATAGGAAAAGATTAAGATCCAGAAAACCAGTTACAACAGGGAAAAGGAAAGCGGGTCGTTACATCCGTAGTCAAAAAGGCTCTGACTGCACAGGAGCGGGCGACAGGCGCGTCACGCCTCGTCGCCTCATTGTTAATGCGGATATTTGGAGAGCTGGTCCATCGATCCTGCCGGAGACCGACATGTGGGCCTCGGGCAGGGAGCGAGACGATGGCGCCCGGGGGCAAGGCACGGGCCCGAGGCCAACGACGCCTCGGGGCCGAAACCGGTGGGGACGGCGCCCCGGGGACGTGCCCGGGGCCGATAGGGTCAGCGCCCCGGGGACGTGCCCGGGGCTGATACGTCCCCGGGGCCGATAAGGTCAGCGCCCCGGGGACGTGCCTAGGGCCAAAGGCGAGGGCGCCCCGGGATCGTGCCCGGGGCCGAAGGCGAGGGCGCCCCGGGGACGTGCCCGGGGTCGATAGGCGCGGCGCCCCGGGGCCGAAGGCGAGATGGCCCCTCGGGGAACTGACTTGGCCGATGACCCACGCGTCCCCAGGGTATGTGGGACCCCCTATCTGTTAACGCCAAAATTTGGTACGGGTCGTTACCATGTTCGGTTAAGGAAAGAAGCGATATCAGCCATTGGAAACTAATCCAGAAGAGTCCGAGCTTGGGAAGGAATCGTGAAGACCACGTTATGGCAGTAATTTATCTTATCTATTAGATAGTTTTATCTTTTAGGAAACCTGATCTCTTGTCCGATCAGGTCTGTTAGTTTTCCTTTTCTAGTTAGGAAAGTCCTGTTTCGTGTCCTATAAGGACTCTTGTAACTTGGGGTATATATACGTATGCCCGGGGACCTTGTAATCTATCCAATCGATCAATACAACTTCGGCGCATCGCCACCCTTTACCAACGGGTTCTTGCTTCTCGAGCGGGGCTGCATCGGTTAGGTCCGAACTCCTGCGAGAGGGTAAGTCTCGTTACCCCGACTACCAATCGGCTAGGACTTTCTCGGTTAGGTCCGATATTCTAGTCGGTCTATGGTAGTCGGCTTACCACGGTGTATCGGATCTGTCTACGGCTGCATCGGTTCGGTCCGACCTCATAGGCTGGTCAGGTATATCACATCACGCGTGCATAGTTTTTATCAGTTTATCGGGGGTAGTTTATCATCAGTTTGTGCTGCATCGGTTGGGTCCGACCTACTAAACTGCTAGCGATAAATTATTCCTGTTAGGCTGATAGCCTTTGTGCAAGCGTCTTATCGGAATGTATAGCCGGTAAGTTATTTTCATCACAGTTGCATTAGGTCTATCGGTTCGTTGAGGTTCCTTTACTATTATCGATCTGTGCTGCATCAGTTAGGTTTGAACTACTAGATCGATAATAATAGATTTACCCTTGCCGAGCCGATCGGTGTATATGCGACGTTCTATCGGAGTGCTTAGCCGATAGGTTATCTTTTTATAAAGCCGACTGTATTATCTTTTCTGTTTGTCATCTATATTATCATCGGTTTCCTAGCCGATGCACATGTGTTTCCTCGGCAGTCGGCTAGCTTACTATCTTGCTTATCTATTTTATCATCGGCTCCTAGCCGATGCACATGTTATACTGAGTTTATTTATCTGTTTATAGCGCTATCGGTTTCCCAGCCAATACATAGGTGCCATCGGCCATCGGCTACAAGAAGCCTACATCAGCCCGTATCGGCCGATAGCCGATGTGCAGTTGCTGCTGGCAGTCGGACGCGAGCACGAGCAAAGACTCGGACACGGGCAAGGATCCGACTACAAGCGAGACCCGGGCGCGAGTACAGGCGAGGGCCCGGGCACGAGCATAGCGGCGATCGGCTGGAAGGGATCCGTATCGGCTTGCTGGCCGATTGGATCAGTAATCTAATTTCTTCATCTCCTTGTCAATTGCGAGGTCAAATTGACTGGCACGCCCGCGAACCTCAAGACTTTAGGACCTGCACTGGAGCTAAGCAGATCTCCCAGGCCTTCGTATGTTCAATCGCATCAAACCAGATCATCAACAAGCCTCTTGGCACACCCGGCGGTTTTTGGTGCGAACATATTTTTGGCACGCCTGGTGGGACACAGAACTTCGACATGGCTGGAAAAGAGGTCAGCAAAGATGATACAATCCCAGTTACAATGGAAGACTTGACCGAAGAACAGAGACAACAAGTGGAGCAGAATATTGCTGAATTTCAGAAGCTTTGTCTGGAATCCTTCGGTATGACAGATCAAGGGCCGATTCAAAAGTCCCAATTTCCAAAGCCTGTTCTGGTTGGTGAATCGAGCCGTACATCGTCTGCAAGTTCACAAAAGCCGATCCAAGACATGTTTAATGAAGCAGTTCATCATGCGTTGACCGATCAATCTGGGATATTGATGAACACATTACAGAGCTTGATCAAGAAGGCAGTGGAGCCGATTCAAATACCCGGGGGGCATCAACAGAGTTATTCAGAAGCTGTTCCTGAGTACAATTATCAGAGGGAATATCAGAATCAGAATCGGCTACAAACTCCACCTCTGCGTTATCACGATGAAAATCCAAGAGAAGAAGATTTGACAGCAAGAATCACGGAGGTGATGAGAGAACAATTCGGTTTAAGACCGAAGAAGGAAACATTTATATATCGGCCTCCATATCCAGATTGGTTTGATAGAGCTCCGTTGCCACGCCGATACAGAGTACCAGACTTCTCCAAATTCTCAGGGCAAGATGATGTGTCTACAGTGGAGCATGTCAGCCGATTCCTGGCGCAGTGCGGAGAAGCATCGGCTGTAGAAGCTTTGAGAGTTAGACTCTTCCCGTTATCATTATCCGGATCGGCCTTTACATGGTTTTCTTCATTGCCACCTAACTCAGTTCGAGGTTGGGCCGATCTGGAAAAGCAATTCCACAAGTATTTCTTTATGGGAAGTCAGGAGATGAGTTTGATAGACTTAACATCGGTAATACAGAAGCCGGAGGAATCAGTCGCAGAATATATCCAGCGGTTTCGTAATGTTAGAAGCCGATGTTATAGTTTAAGTCTGGACGATGCACAGCTGGCCGAGTTAGCATTCCAAGGTTTGTTGGCTCCGATCAAGGAAAGATTTTCATCAGAAGACTTTGAGAGCCTAGCACACCTAGTACAGAAGGTATCGGTTCATGAAAGCCGATTTCAGGAGGCCAGGAAAGAATATTGAGGCCCAAACAGAAGAAGAATTTCGAAGTTTGATAACAAACTCCGAAATTGGGGGGCATGTGTTAACGCCAAAATTTGGTACGGGTCGTTACCATGTTCGGTTAAGGAAAGAAGCGATATCAGCCATTGGAAACTAATCCAGAAGAGTCCGAGCTTGGGAAGGAATCGTGAAGACCACGTTATGGCAGTAATTTATCTTATCTATTAGATAGTTTTATCTTTTAGGAAACCTGATCTCTTGTCCGATCAGGTCTGTTAGTTTTCCTTTTCTAGTTAGGAAAGTCCTGTTTCGTGTCCTATAAGGACTCTTGTAACTCGGGGTATATATACGTATGCCCGGGGACCTTGTAATCTATCCAATCGATCAATACAACTTCGGCGCATCGCCACCCTTTACCAACGGGTTCTTGCTTCTCGAGCGGGGCTGCATCGGTTAGGTTTGAACTACTAGATCGATAATAATAGATTTACCCTTGCCGAGCCGATCGGTGTATATGCGACGTTCTATCGGAGTGCTTAGCCGATAGGTTATCTTTTTATAAAGCCGACTGTATTATCTTTTCTGTTTGTCATCTATATTATCATAGGTTATCCCATTTTGCCGACAGTGGCCCCTGGCCCTGTTGCTCGGCCGGAACCGCTCCGGGCAGGAACGGGGCCACGTCTTTGAAGAAATGAGGGGACGCTGGGTCCGCCTGGTTCATCTTGAACTGGTGGAGCTTGACGTCTTTGTTGCCTTAGATGGGATACGTGCCCGGGACCCGGGCTGAAAACATGGAACAAGTGTTGAGGAAGGCCGGCGGCAGCGATTGCGATGGTGATGCGGCAACTTGCCGCCCGTACTGTCGCCAGCGAGTTCTTCGTGGCGACCGCTGGCCGGAGATGGCGGCAGGAATGAGGCGCGTCGTCCGTTTGGAGTCCGCCACCAAATCCGCCGCCGATGAGTTCTCCCGAGCCTGGCCCGAGATGGAGGCGCGGGAGAAGGAAACACTCTCCCGGGGAGAACGCGTCCGGGCCCAAGAGGCTGGGCTCGCGTCCCGAGGGTGTGAGTTTGGCGTGCGCGAGGGAGTCGCGGTTGTTCGCGAGGAAGTCACGGTGGTTCGCGAGGATGCCGCGGTTTTTCGTGAGGAGGTCGCGGTTGTTCGCGAGGAGGCGCGGGAGGCCGTGGTCGAATCCGCTGCCCCGGAGGCAGGGTTCTTCGACCTCGGCGAACATCTTGTAGAGCCGATGCCTGACGAAAAGGTTGAGGAAGACGCCGGTTTCCTTCAGACGCCATACGCGGGCGCCTTCGGGGCCCGGGGGCCCTCCATGCCCCCGAGTGCTCCCCATCCGACGTCACCCGGGATCCGGTCAGGAGTACTCCGGTGACGCCCCCCGTACGATCAGGGCCTCGCTCGTGCTTGCGTCCCGGGTTTGCCTGTCTTGTACAAAGAGAGACATTTGTATATGTATATGATCATGTTTATATTTTCGTACCTTGGTTTATTGTGTTGTTCGGAGGTTGCTGGTGTTCGGGGGACGGAGCTCGGACTCGCTTCCCTCGCGAGCCCAAGTCCGGCATGTGCTCGGGACCCGGGGCCCCAGCTGTCATGCGGATATGTGTCCGGGACCCGGGGGTCCCGGACTGAAATACGGTTTTGATATAAGCCGGGTTCCGGGGGCCCGGGCTTGAATATGGGATGTGAGACGACCTTCCGGAAGCATTCTCGCCTGGGCGGTGCTATCCGGGCTATCGCGCTCTATTCCGGGTGTCGCGTTCCTAGGCTTGCACTCGCCTTGGCGAGGCCGCCCTGGTTCGGCACCCTGGTTTCAGGCCCGGGGCACGGATTCGGGAATCCGTGCCTCGGCTCAAATATGTGCCCGGGACCCAGGGGCCCCGGACTGAATAAGGGGCGCGAGACGACCCCACCGCATCGCCTGCTAGAGGCAGCCCAAGGAGGAAGCTGACGTCCTGCAGCGTGGGGGCCATCTCACCGCATGGGAGGTGGAAGGTGTGCATCTCCGGTCTCCACCGGTCCACAAGAGCTGTGAGCAGCGACCGGTCGATACCCCACTTCTTCGTCGGGTCATTCAGCTCCACCGCGGCTACTACCAGCCTACACAGCGGCAGAAGGCCTGCCTCCCGCAACCTGACAATCAAAACAAAGCAAGTTAGTAAGTTGACATATACAGATTCACAGTACCACGTTCGTACGTACCTAGTCGTGAACCTGTCGTCCACGGGAAGTAGTCGCCTGGAAGGTCGAGGACGTAAGGTACCGAGCTCGAGGTTCTGCACCGCCGAGAGAAACGACCGGTGGGACTGATCGGTGGCGTGATCTAGCAGCTCAGGCGTCTGGTAGTCCATACCTGCAAGGAAAAAGAAGCGGAACGGATTAGCTCAATTAAACATAGTGCATTATAGTCAGAAAATTAACACATTACAGGGAGATTACATCATCAACGAGTAGCTATACTAGACAACATAACCCGAAGGTGCACGAGGACGCCTGCGACGACGCTGCCTATCAGTGGTGCCTTCCCCAGTTGGCCGCCTTCCGTCGGCGCCTGATTCTTCCATAGGAACTTCCGCTGCACTTGGGGCCTCGGCGTCTTTCGTGCACTTCTTGTAGGTATGTCCCTCCTCTCCACACCTACTGCAACGTTGAGCGCTAACGCCGGCCTCGGATTCGTCCATATCATTGCGTATCCTCCGTGTCCGACGTCGGCCTGCCTTGTTCCTTGCCTTCGTCGGGTCAGGGATGTAATAAACTGGACTTGTGTCTTCAGTGAAAGTGCCGACGATGCCGAAACCAAAGATCTCGGTACTCCATGTATGCATGATTGCTTCCTTTTTGAAGTACGGAGACACATATTGGCGTTCATCAATGCCGTACTCCCCGCAAGCGGCAATGACATGAGAACAGGGCTTGTGGTACAAGCTTGGTTTCCGGCAGGAGCACGTGCATGTTCCATCTTCCTTTAGGACACACTCTTGAATAGGCTTCCTTGCGAATATGCCACGCCTGGACCTGTCGGCACACAATATCTCAAATCTACGCTCTCGTGTGCCCTGCACTCAGACTCGGTGCTCTCTTGCCTTCTTGCATTTGTCCTCAAGGTACTGTGTCATTTTGGTGCCGAACCAAAGGTTTCCATCGGCCATAGATGGGCCATTCTGTCTGCACCTGTCGTGGAAGTACGTCTGTGTTTTATGTAGGATGAACTCCACGATGGCAACAAGGGGGAGTTGCCGAACACCACGCATGACCCAGTTGTACACCTCTGCAAGGTTCGTGGTCATTATGTCGTACCTTGCTCCACCTTCATCGTACAGCAATGCCCATTTCTCCTTCGGCTCGTGCTCGATCCACTGCGAAAATCTGCTAACCGAGGAACCGGGCCTCCTTCTGAATGTACCGTCATCGGTGGGAAGTGCATCTAGAGCTTCAGGGCCGTCAACACCTCTAGCTGGGGGTCTTGCAGAACTCTCGCGTCTATATTTGGCTGTCAGCTCATCAAGTCTCCTCCACAGCTCATTGAACTTCTTCTGTTGATTCTGGGCGCACACGTGTTTGAACATGGCCATCAGCTCCTTGTTTCTGAATTGCTTATAAAAGTTTGCGCCCATGTGACGCATGCACCATCTGCTCTTCACATCTTCCCACACCGGAGGGTATCCCTTGTCTGCGCAGCCGTTTCACAGCTCCTGAATTGCACGCAGCATCCCTGGATGACGGTCATGTATGAGACATACATCTGGCCTCATCCCCACCACCTTTTCCTTAACCAGCTTCAGAAACCAGTACCAACTCTCTGTGTTCTCGCCCTCGACGAAGGCAAAGGCCACTGGCAACACTTGGTTGTTCCCGTCTACTCCGATTGCCGTCAACATTTGCCCTCTGTATTTTCCAGTTAGGAACGTGCCGTCGATGCAGAGAATGGGCCTGTAATGAAGAAATGCAAACATGCACGCCTGCAGAGAGAGGAAGGCCCGCTGAAGGACGCTCTGCCCAGGACTTGCTAACAATGGGAAACTTTTGATTTCGGAGTAGCTGCCAGGATTCCTCGCACAGATGGTTTGCAGTAGACGAGGCAAATTATTGTACGAAGCTTCAAAACTACCGAATCTCATTTCAATTATCTTCTGTTTGGCCCTCCATGCCTTGGCATATGTAATGGTGTACTTGTACTTCTCGATGCGGCTGATAATTGACTTGGGCTCGAACCGGAGGTTCTCCACAACAGCATAATACAGCTCTGAAGCGATGAATGCAGATGATATGTTCTTGTGGTACTTCTGAACACCCGGAAGATGGCAGTTGTGCTCCGTCACGATTGACACGGACTAACAGTCGTCATATTTCTTCCTGGATGCGTACATCCTCCATGGACATCCATCGCTTGAACTTGCACATTTCACTTCGTACACCGATCTTGTGGACTTTGATACCCAGAACTCCCTCCCAAGTGACACGGCCCACATCTTCATAGCCTCTGTCAACTGTGCTTTTTCGGCGTATCTAGCGCCTTGCACCACTTCATTCTGCCGATACTCCCATGCCACGGTGTGCCCCTCCGAGACAACGAGTCCGGAGAAGTCCTCGTTGTCCCATTCTGCCGGGTGTACATCGTCCTCTGAAGAATCATCATCCTCCATATGCTCAGGTTCTGAGTCTTCAATTTTCATCTCCTGTACTAGACCTGGGTGTCTCTCCCCTTCATCTGCAAACCCCCCCCCCCGGTCCCATGTCTTCTTGGCCTCCTTCCTCTCCGGCACCCTCGTCTTCTGCCTCATTTTGCTCCCCTGTTTCATCGGGCCCTTCCGCTGTACTCGGACCAGCCTGATCAATGCTAACCACGTCATGCACTACCACTAGGATGCTCGGTGCCCATCCTCGCTGCAGTGCACTCTCCACAAAAAATACCCAGCTGGCCGTTGAATCTATTGGCATCAATTCCCACCAAAAACCTTCCACAGCCCAGCTAACCAGTGCGTACACCGTAATTGCATTTACTTGAGGATCTACTCCGAATCCCCTCATTAACCAATTGTAAACTCCAGGAAAACTTCTCTCAGCTGGAGCTATAATTCCCTTTTGTGCTACGTTGAACTCCGATAAATCTACCCCATATTGTCCTTGTCTGACATTTCCTTCACCGTGATATATCGCGAATACAACTCTATTTGCCATTTCTGTTCACAAAAAAGATTTTATTAATCTATACTAATCAATATTCGTTCCATAAAAAGGCTATACGTATGAGTCAAACTATTACCGTTTCTATATTTTACAAACTGACCTAGCGGCGCTAATAAAGTTATACGCTAGGTTTATCTAACGTGTCAAAATGACGTATACCAACGATGGCCATGGCGGAGCATATTTATTTTTAAAATATCTACAATTTACTACTTCTCCGCTATGTTCTTCTAGTACGGCCAAATAAATTTAACACTAACGATGGTTATGCCAAACCGCTAATATTTTCATACTATATCGGATATTACACTACAAGTCTACTACTAATTAACATTTATCTAAAAAGTTGACTACATAACAGAGGGAGATCAAAAAAATACCTGGATTCGGCTAAAAAATCTGTGAGGGTTTCGTCGCTCTACTTCTCCTCCTTTCCCTCAGCTCTATTGGACGAACGCTGGAGGCGGAAGGGAGAAATGACGCGCGGCGACTGCAGGAAAGGATTTTATAGGGGCCGGCAAAAAACCGCCCTCCCCCAGGGCGGCGAATGGCTATAACCCGCCCTGGGGGACGGCGGCGAATGTAGACATTCGCCGCCGTCCCCCAAGGCGGCGAATCCACGTGGCCTCCCCGGGGCTAACGGCGGCCGGCGCCGTTAGCCCCGGGTGACGGGGATGCCATTCGCCGCCCTGGGCCACGGCGGTTTTTAAATCCCGCCGTGGCCCAGGGCGGCAAGAGGCTAGTTTTGCAAATGATTCAAATTGAAAATTAGTTTTGTAAATTAAAAAAAAAATTAAATTAGTAACAGTAAAAATTCAACCGCGCACGGCCTCCCGCGCAGCGCCTCAGCCCGGGCCCCGTCGACCAGAATTTTTTTGATTTTTAGATTTATTTATTAAAAGATTTGCAAAAATAGATTTTTGTTTCAAAAAATTGCAAAAATAGACTCCCGCCGCCCTCTGGGAGGGCGATTTTATGACGTGGCTGACGGCCGTTGGCCCCCCCGCCGACGGCCGTCAGCCATTTTGCAGGCGGCCCCCGGCCTCCCAAAAACCGCCCTCTCAGAGGGCGGTTTTTGGCTCCCGGGAGGCTGCCTGCAAAGTCGCCCATTTGCAGGGTGGTTTTTTGCAGGCGGCCCCCTTGCCGCCCTATGGGAGGGCGGTTTTTAGCCCCCAGGTATAAAACCCCCCTCCCAGACTCAAAAAAGTCATAAAATTCACTCAAATTAGAAAAAAAACAGGAGAGAGCTGAGAGGGCGAAAGCAGCGAAGCTCTGCCTGTTTGCTGATTTGCCTGCAGGTAAAATCCATTGTTCCTTTGCAATTTCTATTTGTATGTAAGAATTGATGTAGTAATGTACTAGTTACGTGTATAGTACTATATAGGTCTGTAGTTTTTAGTTAATCTGTTAGATGACTTATTTTTTGTACAGATGTTACTTGTAAAATCTGGAATACACGGTTTTAGATGTTAGGAGGATGTTGGTACCTAGTTTAACTGTATTTTTCATCAACAGATATGTCAAATAAGGTGATATTTCAGTTATTTCACGGGCAAGGGAATGTGAGATATGGTCCAGACGGTGTAGATCTGTCGGAGTTTAGTTCAACGGCTAAGGGTATTGATAGGCCAGCTGAGAGAAGTTTTGGATCAGTATCCTACACACCGTGATCAGGACTACTTTCGCGCGGTAAGTCACTTTATCTTTGCACTTTGTCATTCCCTTTCTAGGTAGCCACAGTTCTAACACATAATCAAGTCACATTTGTAATAGGCCGACGCAGCGCGACAGATTCAGGGTGATGTCAACGCGGCGTTCGGACGGTTGGACACTGGGATCGTGCTGACTGCGGACGAGCAGAGGACGACCTTCGGGAGGATTCGTCAGGCGTTGCACACAGTGCTTCGTGCGCTCACTTGTCGCGCGGCTGACGCGGTACCTCCCGTCTATATACACCAGCAGCAGCAGCCACGGCCAGCAGGAACAGGACGAGGAGCAGGAATGCGCCCACAGGGTTCCAGTCAGCCATCTGGCCCCTCCAGAGGTAAATTCTACTAACCTTCCGTTCATAATATGTTTCCTTGTATGACATGCACCGTTGTACATCAATATGCTTCCCTGCAGCCTTCGCTACACCGTACCTACATCCCTCTGGAGCTAGCACGTCGACGCATGGAGTGTACCACACACGACCACACGTGCAGCTAGGCATGACAAGTGCCCCCGGTGCCACCACAGGAGGTCCTTCAGGTTATATCAAAGTTTACTTTTCTCTTGCAAAATTTCGATTTGTAATAATCAATAATTTGGTGTACATTGTTCCACTCTACAGCGCCATCGATGTTTGCTGGCGCTGGCTCCTCCACGCAGGGCGCACGCGGCAGCGGTTGGGCACCGAGTCCTTTCGAGGGGGACGATTTAGAGGACGAGGACGAGGGCGAGGAGATCCATGAGATACTAGCTGCCTCGCAGCTCGAAGGAGCTCCGCCACCACAGACACAGGACCCACTAGTTGCCACACCCGTGCAGACGACCCGCGCTGGCCGTGCTGTACCACCAGACCGGTTGACGTACTCCCAGGGACAGGTGCGAGCGCAGGGTAGGAAGTCGAAGAGGCAGAGGTTACGGTCCGGGCCCGTAGTACTTTGTGTCTGTAATAGTTTGTCTGTTGTATATAATGTTTTATTAATTCTACATTTCCTGATGAAACCACTTTACTTCGTTTACGCTCATCGATCAAACGACGTATTCCTCACGATCTACGTTTCTGACGAATCTGATCAAAAATATGAATTTTCGAGTGTCAACTTCACGACGAAAGTACATTCCGAGCGGTGACAACTAAACACACATTAACTATCATACAAACCTATTGATATCCAACTAGCGATGCAACTACTGTGTGAGGATGGCACGGCCAGGGAGCGGTGACAGTATGCGCCTAGGAAATAGTGACGGCAGCCGGTAGTCACATAAAAATTGATTTCGAAAATTAATTTTTTTAAATCAATTTTTTTCTTTTTTTTTCGGAATATTGGTCCGGACTGTCCGGATAAGGTCCGGACGGTCCGGACTATATTAACGCTAAATACCGCCCTCTAGTTGGGCGGCAAGCCAAAAACCGCCCTCCCAGAGGGCGGCAAGGGGGCCGCCTGTAAAATGGCCGGCCCCCGGGCGCATTTTGCAGGCGGCCCCCTTGCCGCCCTCTGAGAGGGCGGTTTTTGGGAGGCCGGGGGTCGCCTGCAAAATGGCTGACGGCCGTCGGCGGGGGCGCCGACGGCCGTCAGCCACGTCATAAAATTCCCTCCCAGAGGGCGGCGGGAGTCTTTTTTTGCAATTTTTTGAAACAAAAATCTATTTTTGCAAATCTTTTAATAAATAAATCTAAAAATCAAAAAAATTCCGTCGACCACAGCCGAGCACGAGGCCGCCCGCGCACGCGACAGCCCCGGGCCCCCAGTCCGTGCCTTCTAGTCCGTGCCCCCAGCCGAGCCCCCAAACGCCGACATGTGGACCCCGCACGTCGGACCCGTCCCCTACCTCCACCGTCTCTCTCTCCCTCTCTCGATTCTTCTCAGTCTCTCCCGATCCCTCTCTCTGTCCTCTCTCTGTCCCGCGCCGAACCGGCCTGTCGCGCGGCGCGCCATCATCACCTCGAGCCCCGCGGTCAGTCGGCGCCATCGTCGTCTCCGCGCCGCTCTCGGTCTCCGTCTCCTCTCTCTCTCGCGGCCGCCCGAGGAAGGCTCGGTGACGCCAGCTACAGAGCTCAGCGGCGCGCGTCCCGTCCAGTCACCTCGCCGCGGCCCCCCCTTCTTTCTTTTTCCCACCGCAGTCGCGCTCCGCCTCTCCGTCCCGTCCCATCGCGCCGCGCTCACCTCGGCCGGCGTAGCAGCCCCGCCATCCCGAGCCCCGCGCACAGCCTTATCCCGAGAGATCCACGCCTCTGACCGTCGTCGCCTAGCGCCGCGCCCGCGCCTATAAAATCCCAGCCGCGCCGCGCCGCGCCATTGCCCAAGCCGAGCTCGAGCTCTCTTTTTCTCTCTTCGCCGCCAAAAGCCTCTCTGTACCCGCTCCAATCCCGTCATTCCGAGCACAATCGACCCATCCGCCGCCGCCGTTGTGCTCCCCGGGAAGCCACGATCCGTCTCCACCCCTTCCCGACGCCTATCCTCACTGGAGCAAGAAACGCCCAATTTGGCCGCCGCCGCACGCCATTGCCGTGCTTCGGAGCTCGCCATTTCGCGTGGTAAGAGCTCGAATACCTTCCTCTTGTCTCTTCCCCTCGTCCATCCGCATCCAGACCCGAAGCCCCGACTCCCTCCGCCGCTCCCTGGGTCGCCGGCGGCGACCGCACCTCGCCGCCGCCCTCTGGCTGCCGTCACCCGCCGCCGTCGGCCGCCATCCGGGAAATCCGAACCGGTCATCCTCTTCACCATCTTCTCCTCGTTCCATTCCCATTGACCCATACTCCTCCCTCGCCGCCGTTCGCCGGCAAGCCCCCGGTCGTCGTCCACCGTCGATCTTCTCCCCTGTGCCGCCCTGTCTCTCTCGCTCTCTCTCTTTCTTCCTCTGTCCGGTGGCCGCGCCCTCCTCAGTGACATGTGGGACTACCCCCTCGTTTCTCTCTTACACATGGACCCCGCACGGTTTAAATATATATGAGCCATTGACATGTGGGTCTATGCACAGTAACTCCCCTCCTCCTATTGACATGTGGGTCCTTGTCCTGCTGTCAGTCTCTCACATCTTCTCTACCTATGACATGTGGGCCCTTCCATTTCTTTCTCTCCCTGTGCCAATGACAGTGGACCATCCCCTCATTCCTCTCTCCCTGCCACTGACAGTAGACCCCACTTGTCAGCCACGGTTCCCAAAAATAATTCTATTTCCAAATGTCCAATTAATCTATTTTATACATATTCCAGAAAAATCCCAAAAACTTCAAAAAAATTCATATCTCTTCAACCGTAACTCCGATTGAGCTCGTTCAAGTCTCTAAATTTTTCTAAAAATGAGATCTATCTCATGGCACTATTAGTTATTAATAATAGTATATTATTTATAGGATTTTGTGTGTTTTTCCTTGTTTCACGCGTAGTCGACACGTCGGAAATTCTTCGGACGTCGGATTTTCGTGAAGATTGAAGACGAAGTCTGAGGCAAGTCACTCTTTGACCATATTGCTCCTAAATTTAAAACGTTTTGTTTGTAAAATTGCATTGCTAGTGTGCACGATAAATTGATCGGCCTCGGTTTGCGTGTCGAACCAACGGACCTGCCCGGTAGTTGCATGAACCCTGTAGGACCTTGGTATCCTATTCCTTGTCACTCCACCTCATGGTATCTCGGTGACCGTGCTCTCCGAGCATGGATGCCGATGGTTCCACCTCCAGCACAATTGTTTGTTGATTTGGGAAAATAAGGTTTCCAAAGTGGTTTAAAAACCCACATGCGATGTCGGCGAGTTGTGAAACAAAATTTTATTTGCGGAAATCCGCGGTGCAAAGTGATCGCCTGTGTGGTGGCACTTTGTATTCGCATATAAGGACCGATTCCTTGAGGAATTTCATCCGAGCATCTCACAGTGCGACCACACGGGTGGTATGGGACACCCCTGGCCAAGTAATTAGTAGACCCAGGGTTGGCTTGGTTGCCTTTGGACGTGGAGTCACCGGGTAGCAATATGAGATGCACTCGTGGGATCCTGAGTACGAGGAGTCTGGGACTCGCTCGGTACTTGGTCTGGGACCCGTCCAGTTGGCTTCAGGTAGTCCTGGAGACACTTTGGAAAGGCCCTGTCGCGAACCTTCCCCACTGACGAGTGTGGGAAGTAAGCTCGCGTCGTATGGGTAAAGCGTGCACCCTTTGCAAAGGTTACCGAACTGTTCGAACAGCCGTGCCCACGGTTACGGGCAATGTGAGGTGATTCCTCTAGCGTAGATTTGTTTGCAAGTGTTTGCGAAAGTGATTTGTGGTATGGGAATCGTTACTAGAATCGGCCTTAGTGGCTGATGGATGACCTGAGTGGTTTGAAACGGGGCTGTGTGATCCGGGATGTCGAATGGCATCATAGTTAGGCTTCCCGAGTGGAAGCAGATGGTTTATGAGTTGAGATGAGATTGTGAATGGCTCGAGGAGCCTCTGAGATGAGATATGAGGTGATGTCCTGGATAGGACTGAAGTGAAAAATGAGATTACGTCTGTCGGAGGATTAAACCTCGACGACGGGAAATCGGGAGACCCCCCTTTTGAGATTTGGCCAGGGGAGTAGTTCTCAGGCGAAGTCGGCGTCCAGTGAATTACTTAGTGAGGTCTGGACCGTCCGAACCAAGATCGGACCGTCTGGCCCGGGGACCCGGGGTGAGGAACGGCAGCGGATCGACACTCGGGAACTGGGGCCCGAGCTGGGAGAGAGGGGTTTGGACCGTCCGTTTCGGGAACGGACCGTCCGAACTGTGGCAATCGTGCGGGAGAGAGACAGGATTTATACAGGTTCGGGCCGCACGGAGGCGTAAAACCCTACTCCTGTGTGTGTTTGGCTATGAGGTGGATGAATGTGGAATGCGGTTACAAGGTGGATCTCGGAAACACGGAAGCTCACCGGGAACTTGAGGGTCAGAGAGAGGTAGCTTAGTTGTCTAAGGCGGGAGCTCGCGCCCCCTTGGTGTCGGAGGCATGGATCCTCCTTTATAGAGTCAGGGGAGTCCACAGTGCCCCGTCCAGAGAGAGA
The DNA here is from genome assembly GCA_003991445.1 of Oryza meyeriana var. granulata. Taxonomy (NCBI): domain Eukaryota; kingdom Viridiplantae; phylum Streptophyta; class Magnoliopsida; order Poales; family Poaceae; genus Oryza; species Oryza meyeriana. The sequence continues at coordinate 386,502 of RYFJ01001203.1, read as the reverse complement.
GTGGTTGCTATGTCTTGTTGCACGCCCGTGGCCGCCTGCTGCACCGTGCCGGAGGGACGTCCAGTCGCCCACGCTCGCTCGCTGAGCCGTGCGGGAGGCACGCCGGGCCGCCCGGTCGCCCGCTGCGGGCGGCTGGTCTGGTCGGCTTCTTGCCGGGCGGTTGCGTACGGCTACAGTAGCGCACCCTGTTGAGAAGTGACGGTGCACGTCGCTGTGTCTCGGACTGTGCAGGGAGCAGGCCCACGGGGGGCCGTCTTGAGAATCCACGCGCGTCCGACCGGGCGGCGGGGCGCGGTACGCCCCGTCGCCTGTCACCCAGGTCTGGGGGCGGTGCCCCCGGGCACGGGGAGGCGCACCCGGGGCCGGGGGCGACGCATCCGGGCGCGGAAGGAGGGGGCGCGCCCTGGGCCCGGACACCGTGCGGGAGACACGGCCGGCACGGGGAGGCGCATCCGGGGCCGGGGGCAACGCATCCGGGCGCGGGGAGGCGCGCCCTGGCCCCTGACACCGTGCGGGAGACACGGCCGGCACGGGGAGGCGCATCCGGGGCCGGGGGCAACGCATCCGGGCGCGGGGAGGCGCGCCCTGGCCCCTGACACCGTGCGGGAGACACGGCCGGCACGGGGAGGCGCATCCGGGGCCGGGGGCAACGCATCTGGGCACGGGGAGGCACGCCCTGGCCCCTGACACCGTGCGGGAGACACGGTCGCAGCCGGTCGTCAGTCGTGCAGGACGTGGCCCCGGGGAACTGACGTGGCCGAAGACCCACGCGTCCCCGGCGACTGTGGGTACCCCCAGTCCTGTTTCGCCGACAGTGGCCCCTGGCCCTGTTGCTCGACCAGGAACAACTCCGGGCAGGAACAGGGCCATGTCTTGAAGAAACAAGGGGAACGTGGGGCCCACCTGGTTTGCCGCGAGGTGGTGGAGCTTGGTGACTTACCGCGTACTCCGGACTTGTTGGCCGGGGTACGATGTGGGCCCGGGACCCGAAGGCCCCGGGATGAACGCGGCGGATATGTGTCACTTGTGGGGTTGCCGCTGGGCTCGGAGCCACAGCCAGCGACCAGCGTATGACGGCTTGGAGCCACGGTGCGAGGTGCGGGCTCGCGTCCCGCCACCGAGGGTAGCGAGGACACTCTCGGGTTCTTTGGAACCGAAGAGGTCGCTGTGGTTCGGACGGTCCGATCCGAAGGTGGACAGTCCGATCGCGGCGTCCAACTGGAGGGCGCCGCCAAGGTTGCCGCCGACGAGGCCTGCCGCGCTCGGTCCGAGATGGAGGTGCGGGAGAAGGAAACACTCTCCCGAGAGGAAAACGTCTGGGCCCAAGATGCCGGGCTCGTTTCTCGGGGGTGTGAGTTCGCCGCGCGTAAGGAAGTCGCGGAGGTTCGCGAGGAGGCGCGGGAGGCCGTGGTCGAGTCCGCTGCCCCGGAGGCAGGGTTCCTCAACCGCGGCGAGCATCTTGTGGAGCCGATGTCGACGAAGAGTTCGAGGAAGCCGCCGGTTCCCTTCTGACGCCATCCGCGGCCGCCTTCGGGGCCCGGGGGCCCTCCATGCCCCCGAGCGCTGACCTTCTGGCGCCGCCCAGGGTGTGGGTGCGAAGTACACCGGTGACCTCCCCTCGTGCGACGACATCTCCGGGCCTCGCTTGTGCTTGCGCTCCGGTTTTGCCTGTCTTGTACAAAGAGAGGTATTTGCATATGTATATGATTATGTTTATGTTTTCGTACCTTGGTCTATTGCGTTGTTCCGGGAATGGAGCTCGGACTCGCTTCCCTCGCGAGCCCGAGTCCGGCATGTGCTCGGGACCCAGGGGCCCCGGTTGTCATGTGGATATGTGTCCGGGACCCGAGGGCCCCGGACTGAAATACGGTTTTGATATAAGCCGGGTTCCGGGGGCCCGGGCTTGAATATGGGATGTGAGACGACCTTCCGGAAGCATTCTCGCCGGGGCGGTGCTATCCGGGCTTCGCGCCCTATTCCGGGTGTCGCGTTCCTAGGCCTGCATTCGCCTTGGCGAGGCCGCCCTGGTTCGGCACCCTGGTGTCGGGCCCGGGACACGGATTCGGGAATCCGTGCCTCGGCTCAAAGATGTGCCCGGGACCCAGGGGCCCCGGACCGAATAAGGTGCGCGAGGCGACCTTCCGGATGCATTCTCGCCGGGGCGGTGCTGTCCGGGCTATCGCGCCCTATTCCGGGTGTCGCGTTCCTAGACTTGCACTCGCCTTGGCGAGGCCGTCCTGGTTCGACACCTCGGTGTCGGGCCCGGGGCACGGATTCGGGACTCTGTGCCTCGGCTCAAACATGCACCCGGGACCCAGGGGCCCCGGACTGTCATGCGGTTTGACGTGGTCGACACATGCCCGGGCACGGGGGGCCCGGCTAAGGATTATGGACCATGTCGGGACAATTTCTCCGGAATCCGCTTTTGCCGAAGCGACGCGGTCCGGGTACTCGTGCCCTGTGATGGTCATTCCGGATGCCACGTTCCCAGGTGCGCACTCGCCTTGGCGATGCCGCCCGGGGTCGGGCTCCCTAGAGTCGGGCCCGGGAGGCAAGTCCCAGGCCATATGTTTGTCGGGCGAGGGGCGCTCTACGACGAGCGCCACGCTTGCTGCCTGTGGATTATTATTGGTGCGTGCCTAACCATCAACTCGCATGTCATGACCTGAGGCCATGGCGCGAGGAGCGGGCACGAGCTCCGCAGCGAGGATGCTCTCTGGTTCTGGCCTGTTAGGGGCCGTGTTCGGGCTCAGCTTCCCTTGCGAGGGTGCAAGCTCTTGACACTGGGAGAAGATCCTCGACCGGGAGCGGCCTGCCCGGACTCCTGCTTGACAGGACGGCGTGGTCCGGACTATCACACCGGGACCCGGAGGCCCCGGACTGAGTCGGGACGAACCGCCCGGGCTTGCCATCGCGTCCGATGGAGTCCGGGTAGTTGTACCCTTATGCGCGTCCGGGCCCGGAGGCCCCGGACCGCGTCGGGACGAACCGCCCGGACTCGCCATCGCGTCCGATGGAGTCCGGGTAGTTGTACCCTATGCGCGTCCGGGCCCGGAGGCTTCGGACTGAGTCGGTTCCTCTAATAAAGGAGGAGAGCAGAGATTTTAAACCAAAAGCCAAACAAAGAACCAGAACCGATACAGTCGATGCTTCCCGGGAATGTGGGATGAATCGGGACGATCTCTCCGGGCTTGGCTTGCTAAGGCTCCTGCCGGAAGTACTTGACCTGCTTGGCCAAGCTTTGGACGGCGCGGCACTCCGTGAGGTCGTGTGAATCCGTCTCGTGGACGGCGCACCACTTCTGGGCCGCTGCCGGCGGAGGCGGCGCACGCGCGGCCCTTGGCCGCTCGCCGGTGATGTTGTCCCCGCGGGCGTCGTCGGACCGTGGGGCGCTCGCAAGAGCCAAGGTGAAGCCGTCGGCGGCCGCCTTCTCCTTCTGTCGCTTCCTCTTGTCCCGACGCGCCGCGGAGCGTGAGGACTCACCGTATTCTTCGGGGTCCTCTTCAGGGGCCTCGGGGCGCGGCTCGTTCCACGCGCGGGCCTCCTCCTTGCGGGCGCAGAGATCGGCGAGCTTGAACAGCTCAGCCGTAGTCTGGATGTCGCGGGTGCCCATTTTTTCGAGCATGCGCCTGTCGCGCACACCCGAGCGAAAAGCATGGATGACTGCGTGAGGAGCGATGTGGGAGATGCTATTGCGAACCTGGCTGAAACGCTGTAGGAAGTGCCTCAGCGTCTCGTCCCTGCCCTGACGTAGGGCATGGAGGTCCGCCTCGGTCCCAGGGCACGGAAAGGTACCCTGGAAGTTGGCCACGAACTGGTGGCAGAGGTCCTCCCACGAGTAGACTGATCCCTGGGGGAGGTTCATCACCCAAGAGCGTGCCTGGGCTTTGAGAGCGACGGGGAAGTAGTTCGCCATCACTCGATCATCGCCTCCGGCCGCCAGGATGGCAGTAGTGTATATTTGCAGGAACTCCGTGGGATCCACGGAGCCGTCATACTTTTCCGGCAAGCTGGGTCGGAACCTGGTCGGCCAGCGAACCTGCCGGAGGCCTGGGGAGAGCGCCAGGCATCCCGAGCCACACAGAGCGGGCTCGGGTACCAGATGGCGGTTTCTCGTCAGTAGGTTGGAGCTAGAGGTCTGGACCTCGGAACGCGTGGCGGCGTCCGCCCGCCGCTCGCGCCGTCGCTCCATAGTGACCCGGGCGTCCTCATCGGACCGCCCCCGGTTCAGCCGGTCACGGAGGTCGCCGTGGCCGCTGTTTGCCGGAGTCGTGGCGCGTCGCGCCGTGCTTCGGGTTTTGCCTTGACTCGGGGGCGGGGCGGCCCGCGCTAGACGTGCGGTCGGCACTCCTGGCCCCTGCGCTGCTGTGGGCAGCGACCTGGCGATGGGCCGCGCCTACGAGGTCGGTGACTTCGTTTGAGCCAGCGCCTCTCCCGGCCTCCGTCCCCCGTTAAATGCCGGGGGGTGACGCAGGAGGGCTTCCGCCGCCAGGAGAGCTCCCTTGTGGTGACGCTGGCTGGAAGTCGAGGTTGCGGCGCGCCGTGGAGCGGCGTCTCCGCTCACGCCTCAAGGATGAGGCCGTGGCAGACCCGACGGGGCACTTGCCGGTTCTTTCCGAGAGAGAAGGGCCGAGCGCGCACTGCCAGGCCGCCGAGCAGCGAGCTCAACCGCCTGGTTCGCGCGGCGCGTCTCCTGGAAGACGGGGGGTGCGGTGGGCTTACCACCAGGCTAACGCCACCCGGCGGGTGAAGTCGCCGGACTCTTCATCAGAGTCCCGCGGACGGTGGCCTCCTGCCATGGAGTGCGTCGGTGTTGGAGACGCGGGCAACACCTGAAAAGGAAACTCCCCCTACCTGGCGCGCCAGCTGTCAGAGGACGAAGCCTCGACGGCGGGAAGTCGGGATACCCCCCTTTGAGCGTTCGGCCAGGGGAGCTGTTTCTCAGCGGAGTCGGTGTCAGGCGGATCGATAGGCGCTCGGGAACAGGGGCCCGAGCTGGAGACAGAGAGGTCCGGACCGTCCACTTGGGGTCCGGACCGTCGAACCGCGAAGATCACGCGGGAAAGAGGCAGAAGGCGTTTTAGACAGGTTCGGGCTGCCGGAGCGTAATACCCTACTCCTGTGTTTTGGACTATGAGAGAGAGAGAGATGAATGTGGTATTGTGGTTTACAAGGAGGGCCCAGGAGCTCGGAAGCTCACCGGAATCCGGAGGTGGCGGGTCGGTCGTTCTACCAGCGACCGGACTCAAGGAAGGAGAGGGAGATCTCTGTTGTCTACGGTTGAAGCTTCAGCTGCCTGCGTTCGTCTACAGCATGGATCCTCCTTTATAGGCGAGGGGAGTCCACAGTGCCCCGTACATAGAGAGAGAGGTTGCTATGTCTTGTTGCACGCTCGTGGCCGCCTGCTGCGCCGCGCCGGAGAGACGTCCAGTCGCCCACGCCCGCTTGCTGAGCCGTGCGGGAGGCACGCCGGGTCCGCCCGCTGCGGGCCAGCTGGTCTGGTCGGCCCCTTTGCTGGCGGCTGGTACGGCTACAGCAGCGCACCCTGTTGAGAAGTGAGAGTGCACGTCGCTGTGTCTCGACTGTGCAGGGAGCAGGCCCACGGGGCCGTCTTGAGAATCCACGCGCGTCCCACCGGGTGGCGGGGCGCGTACGCCCCGTCGCCTGTCACCCGGGTCTGGGGGCGCCCCCGGCACGGGAGGCGCTCCGGGCCGGGGCGACGCATCCGGGCGTGGGGGGGCGCGCCCTGGGCCCGGACAGTCGGTCGTCAGTCGTGCAGGACGTGGCCCCGGGGAACTGACGTGGCCGAAGACCCACGCGTCCCCGGCGACTGTGGATACCCTCAGTCCCGTTTCGCCGACAATATGGATTTACATTATATATCTTTTCAACTAAAACAATATTTCATAAACCACTAATAATAATCATACTTGCTCGTGCTTTCCCAAAATAAGTACCCTTCTTCAACACAAAAACAACTTCCTCCACCTTGAGTTTGAAAACTCTACTTACTATATCAGGTCGAGCTTCTGGTTTTTGCCCTGGAATAAAAGCAAGAGCGTCAGCTATTTCCTGCCACTTAGGATTGCAAGTAAAAGTAATGAAGAGGTCCGATGGCCCATAGAACCTACAAATTGCCATTGCATCTTGGAAATTTTGTACCATGTATCTTTTACTTCATTTAAAGCTAGCAGGTAAAATAACTGTCTTACCAACATTATTCCCATCAACATCACCCTTGTGCAGTGCATCTTGAATCCCCTTGTAAATCTCTGAACTTAACTTCTTATTGTTTTTTATGACAAACCTAAGTCTGTTTTCCTCTACCGATGCAAAAGCGTCAACTATGTACTGCTGGAACAGCCGATCGCCAGATATCAATGTTATTGCCTCACATTTGCGTTGTTGCAGCCGAAAAGCGTAATATTCAAGCATCGTAACTTCGTCCCTCGTTCCGACTGACAAGTCCCCGGATCGGTTGTATTTAATTTTTAGTTTAAACCCTTGCTCACCATAAGGAAAAAGAATAGGATATTGCAAAGCCATATAATTGGCATGAAGGTTACTAATTCTTCGTAACCTACCACCTCTCTCTTCAATTATTACATCAGGACTCTTCTTTTTTTTTGAGAAATCACCCACCACTAGAGTAGCTATCTTTGATCCAGTCGGTGCACTATACTGTGGCGCAACTCTAGAGCGATCGTGCAATAGCCTAAGACGCAAAGGTTGGCTATGCCCTTGCTGCAGAAAGTCCCTAGCAGCCCTGAATGATTGTACTAATTCATTTGATTTGTCAAACATGCTTATTAAGCCTTCAACAATCTTTTTATCGACTCTGTTGTCATCATCGCAATCCCTATCTCTATCAAATGTTGATATACGGTTGTGGACCTCATTCTCAGTATCAACAATGTAAAGTTGTGCATACCCTGGAGACTCACCCTCTTCGGGAAGTAAAGATCCAATTCGATGATGAACCTGGCCATTAATTTTGAACACGTACGGCCTGACCTTTGTTTATACCATAGTCAATTTTAGCACCCCATTGACATGAAAGCAAACATAGAATGTATGATCTATAGATTGTAAGGAAGTATTTGATAAAATATCACCATTTGGATTAGCAATTTAGCCAAAAAAGGTGGAGGAGATTCCAAATATGGCAAACAAACCTTCCCACCCCTGCAACAAAGATGAAAGTGAATATGTCCTCCTTTAGTTGAATAAGACCTCTTCACACGCTCTTGATACCAAAATTGGGCACCACAATATTGACACACGTGGACAGGAGGCCCATAGTAAGAAGTGTCGTCCAAAACAGCTACTGCAAACAAAAAACCGTTAATTAGGAAGGCTGAAATTATTTAAGAGGCAATCCTAGAACCTATGTATGTTCATTTTAATTTACTAATTAGAGAGCAAGTAAATAATTTCATGTGCAAAATTATTTTTGTAAACAAAAAACCGTTAATTAGGAAGGCTGAGATTATTTAAGAGGCAATCCTAGAACCTATGTATGTTCATTTTAATTTACTAATTAGAGAGCAAGTAAATAATTTCATGCGTGAAATCATTTTATTTTACTACCTGCATGCTCAAGCAAATTTAGTATTCATATGTGTGTGGCAAGCAAGATTAACAATGTTCTCATCATTTAATCATATGGAATAAATGGGACTTACATATATATTTAACATACATCTTGCTGTAGATCATCCATAATAATCCATCTTTCTTGGGTATGTGTACGAACACATCTTGCGAATAGAAATAAAAAAACTACAAGAACACATCTTGTGTATAGACTTTAATATACATTTCTTAGATGCTACCTGTAATCTTCTGACCGAAGGCTGTAGCTTTTTCCGATTCAGCCAAACAATTATCTAAATTGGGAGGTAGCGCAACTGTTATTCATGCTATAGTTAATATAGAATATATTATTTTACTGCATGCGTCAACTGCCCACCTTTCTTTGCTTTTATTATGGATCTCCAACGTTGTTGCCTTTCACGTATTGTCCCCCTAGCAGAATGTGAACTCACACCTACAATTAAAAATGTATTAATTATTTAATATAACAAAATTACATGGCTAGATCATATATCAAATTTACCATGGATTTTCTATTTTGATCGTGTAAATGCGGTTAAAATTTAAGCCGTACATATGATATGACATGATGGATGGCTATTGGTCGATACTCGCCAAAATCCCGCACTAGGAAAAAAATAAAATGCGACATCAAGCCAATAAAAGCAAGACTTAAAAGGTACCTGTTGTAAGAATAGCTTGCTCTCCATGTGAGTGCTTTCTTTTTCGAGTTCTGGAAGGTGTACTATCCATAAACATAATTTACCTTCAAATACAATATGAAATATATGAATTAATTAAAGAAAGATACTAGACTTGCAAAGCAGACTATTAGAAAACACACCGACGCTCTCATCGTACATGAGAAACGAACTGAACAAGGCACATAATTAACCCCAATACAATGAGGAAAAACTGAGCAAGTAAAATAATTTAGTCGATGTTAGTCAGCAAGGTTAGATCAGAAATTGTTAGGATCAGCAACCACCTTTAGCCAAACAATTAGTAGGTACTTCAATAACAGTTCCATAGTAGTCAGTTAAAGTTACAACACGAGTTAGTATCAGTACCAGTATTGTCATAGTTAGCCAAGTTACAACGTAAGTTAAAATCAGTACGAAGCCTCGTTAACATCAGCACCTTCAATTAATGTCATAGTTAGCCAAGCTACAACGCAAGTTAGCACTGGTAGCCTCGTTATACAGATCCTGTCTGTTAACTCTAATACTATTTCTTTAACAATGTTTTTTAAGAGACCATAGTTGATATAGAACACCTAAGACACTTGTAGCACGTACCTTCCTTTCGAGCTGCTATAGATAGTCTAGGTGAGAACTATTTATCGAGTGAGAACTATCTATTGAACGCTCAAAGCCTTAGCTTGCACTTGTGTGGGTATGCAGATGCAAGAAGGCAATGCTGCCCTTAAGTAGGCAATCCTGGTTGCTTGCCGCATCATGCATGCAGTCATGTGAACTTGCTGCATGGATAGCCAATAGCATCCCTCCTGATGCATGCATGCACATCAGACAAAGGTTGTGGAGACACTGTGGCTGAGGCATCACATTTTTTAGAGCTACATCTTGCTTGTTGCTGCATCGTGCACAGTGATAGGTCAATGTCAAGCAATAGGCCACAGATACAGTAAGTTTGTAGGAGGGATAGGCGGCTTGCTAGATGGATAGGCAGCAGTTTGCATCCAAACCGTATATTCCAAATCAAACGGTAGAAACAAATCACACTGACGTGGACATAGCAGGAGGCCGCGCAGACGGCGTGGCCTCATATTCCCTGAGCACGCGCAGCCGATCCCGAGCTCGCGCCTCACAGCCGATCCTCGCGCCTCGTAGCCGATACCGAGCTCGCGCCCCGGGCTCGCACCCCACACACCAGGCTGGCCCTAAGCCCACCCCGAGCACCGTGGTCGCCGACCAGCGGGCCCCGCCAGTGCTCGCACGCAGACAGCCGTGATTGCTTCTGCCGCGCGAGCCCACCTGGCCCCGGGAGTGCAGCGAGGCCGCGGGAAAAGACTGTTAAAAGAGAGAGAAAATACGAAAAATGCCCCACGTGGGTTAGGTATGGCCGAAGTACTAAGCTCGTGCCTTTTGACTCGCCGGGAGCCCCTCGGGAACCGACCTTGACCATGCGCGGGGGTCGCCAGATAGCGAAGCACCCGGCGCTTCGGTGGTGGTCGGGGTGGAGCTGGCCAAGCCGGGCACCGCTGCCCGCCACGGGAATCTAGTCTGGCCCGACGGGGGGCTTTGCCCAAGACCCCGAGGCATCGACAGTGCCTGGGGCGCGATCCACGGCCCGGCCATCTGGCCTCGGCAACCGGGGCAGCGCTGTAACACATTAGTAAATTTATTTTGTACTATTTGACACATTAGTAAATTTATTTTATAGCTTCTATGTCTCTATGTCTGCTGGCTGCTGATATGCCTCTATGTCTTGCAAAAAGATCAATTCATCATTTGGGCAGTGACCCATACAGAACCACCAATTTCACAGTCTCACTTTGCTAAGGTTAGTTTTTCAGTTCTTTGCAAACAATTTCATTTGTTTTTGACATGCTTTGTTACTAATGACATTCAAAAATGTAACTGGAACAAGAAGAACACATTGGCATCTAGCCGGCGATGTAATTATTTACGTAAATCACACGGATTTTCAGAGAATTCACGGCAAGCATGGCCTCCACATATCAACATATCTCCGTAGCTCCGGCGGCAAATTATCCTTCCGCGCCGCCACCTCCTCCGGCACCGACACCGCCGGCCCAGTCATGGCACCCAGCTTTCATCCATATCCATCACCGACACCATCTCATACCCGAACGCCGCCGTCAGAGTGCGCAGCGTGGCGTCCTTCACGGCCTCGCCCTCCCTCCCCTCCTCCTCCGCCTCCACGCATGGCCCGCCGTAGTTCACCATGACCCGCCCTCCGGGAGCCACCAACCCGCCTATCCGCTTCCATGTGCCCACTTTTTGGAGCTCCGGAAGCACGCTCCCATTGGCGAACAAGTCCACCAGCACGCCGTTGAAGCCGCCGAGCACCGCCTCGGCCTTGAGCGCGTCCCCGACACGGACAAAGAGGCGGTCGGCGTGGTCCTCCTCGAGCGCCGCGGGGCCGAAGAAATCGCGGGAGACGAAGATCATGGCGGGGTTGATCTCCCAGCAGTGGACGGAGAGGTCTGGGAAGAAGTGGAGCACGACGTGGGTGGCGGAGCCCGCGCCGAAGCCGAGGACGGCGAGGGAGGCGCGGGGGAGGAGGGGCGGAGGGTGGCGAAGACGTTGAAGTAGGTGGAGGTGAGGGGGCAGCAAGGGAAGGAGAGGGAGTAGATGTTGCCGGGGGCGTCGAGGAGGAGGAGGCGGGCGCGGTGAGAGGTGGCCGGCGGCACCGCGTGAGACGTCGGCGACGCAGATGTGGTTGTACGGGGAGCGGATGTCAGCGACGAGGTGGAGCTCGTCCGGTAGAGGTTGGGGGATGGAAGATGCTGTTGCGGTTGTGGCGGAGGCGCGAATGGGGGTGGAGTGGAGCCGGAGGATGGTGGGAATGGGCAGCCATGTCCGAGTTGGAGGAGGGGCTGCTACTGGTAGCGTTATCATCTTCACTAGGGCTTGCCAGCAGGATTAGCGGCGCAGCATGGGGTCAGTGCTTTTGCGTGGCTTCGTTGGCGCTGCGCGGCGTGCCAGTTCAGGCTCTGCAGCAATCGGCGACCTATTGGCTTTGGCTTGGTGCTAGGTTGCATCGACAGCCAGGAGATCCGAACCTACATTCCATATTCAGTGGTAGAAAGAAACCACACCGACGTGGACATCGCGGGAGGCCGCGAAAACGGCGCGGCCTCATATACTAATGTGAAGCCTGAAGGTGCTGCGAGCCCGAGGCAGCTTTTGCTTGTGCGGTTGGTTTAGGCCGATTTGAATGGAAGTTTTATTTTTATTAAATAAAGTGTCATGTTAATATTTTTATAATTTAAGTAAGAAATTAATAAAGAGGTATAAAATAAGTTTTATCTAAATAAAACCATATATACACTGTTTTTAATGTAGTTCTCTCTTGCATATATGTCTATAAAGCAAAAAAAATAAAACTAACGTATTGTATGAGCTATTTTAACCATGTCTTGTTGCTTACATGACACTCTTGAAAACATAAAAATAAAACATGCTATTAGAAATAGCCTTAGGCTACTTCCTTATTTGTCGTGAGCATATTTTTCAAACTGCTAAATGATGTGTTTTTTGTAAAAAAATTTGTATGTAAAAGTTTCTTTAAAAATCAAATAAATCTATTTTATAAGTTTATAATAGTTAATACTCAACTAATCATACACTAATGACTCGTCTCGTTTTATATGTTACCAATAAGTGTAACCTGGAAGGAGATTCAAACACTGCCCAAGCTTCCGAGGCTTCCATAGTTTGATTCTTCCACGATGCTATCGAAGTTATAAGGAAATTATTTTCTTAAAAAAGGTTTTAAGAAAATTACATACATGGCCATCATTTATATACATGGCCTTTGTTTACACCAATATTTGACACTACATCAATTGGAAGATCCAATATTGGGATCAGAACATCGGGTGTTAAAACTATTTCAGCACAGAGAGCTCGAGAATCTGAAAAATAAAAAGAAGAACATCCAGATCCAGCATAGTAGAACTTCCGATTTTTAATCAATTTCCTATCAATTTTAATTTAATCAAACAGAGAGCTTGACTTTAGTATAAAAAAACCCAGACATTCCGGTAGTACCGAAACTTTCGGTCCAAGTCGGTATTTAACTTCTAGAAAAAATTTAAAAGTCGGTTTAGGCCTGTTCAAATCAAGGTCAGCCTGATGACTGACCTAACCCCAAAAGCCTGAGCCCGGACGGGCAGATGGTGTACCGGGCATACCGATGATACATAGTACTTCGTTCATCCCTTAAGTAATATAAAGGATTTTTTCTTTTAACTTATTTAAAATATAAGAAATTTAGGATTTTAAGATAATACTTTATTCTCTATTTAAATGATGCATGCATGGACCCGGAAATGCGCGCGTGCCGACCTGCCTTTTTTTGTGTTGAACAGACTGATTCGATCGTCTTCGTGATCTGCGCTGAAATGTTATTCTACGCCCACTCTGCTTAATCAATAAACCTGTAACATAGATTTTATGGGAATTAAGAAAATACGCAGATCTAAATGATAAAGGATTAAGACTGATTAAAAAGAGAAAGTAAGTGAATAAATTAAATAAGAAATTGTTGTGATTAATTGATATAAGGAGGTAGGTGAAGAAATAGCTATATTGTAGGATAAATTTAAATTCTAAAAATAGCTATATTTTAGGACGGATGGCTAATTAACTTGTATGAGGAGTACTGTTTAAAAATATTAATAAATTTAAGCTAGAAAGATAGATATATTTTGGACGAGCTCGTTCTATTTTAGCTGCCAACTTGCAGTGGTTAATTGCTTACATCTGCTTTTAATTTATACATATATGGACGAACTTGCACTTTCGATTATTGATCTATCACCAGCCGATTTGGCATCTAGATCAGCTTAATTAATCTAATCTTGCCTCATATATAGGCAATTGTCCAATTTATTGCACATGGTGTGGCTAGCACTAATTCGTTTGGCTAAAAGCTAGTAGATGTTTAATTAGCGGTTTGGGGTTTTTAATTTGCTGGCACATATAGCAAGTTGTGTAGCATATGTAGTGAAGGACGTGCCTCAGCTCACGGGTAATTCGTAGTCGACTGTAGTTCACAGACCCATCCATATCCATCCCTAAATATATGCGGCGGTAGGCAAGCGGTCTAGCTGGCCGCCAGCGCCGGCAACGGACAAAATGCATGCACCATTTGTACCTAGAGCTGTTTATTTTTCTCTCCTCCTTGAAACCACTTGCTCAATTCATAAATTTTCGTGGAACCAAGCTTAATTTGGCACGAAACTCATCTTGAATACAATCCCAATATAGGAATTGGACTTTTCACTTAATTTACTTTAGGGATTGGCAAAATAATTGATCTTGGGTTTGAGATAGGTTCACCTAACTAAACTATCTTTTAATAATTTGTCTAAACCCGAAAGAGGGGTCCGCTCCGACTGAGAAGGAGGGCGTCATCTCGAGGCCTCCCAAATTAAGAATGAGGGGTCTACCATGATTGTATTCTAGTACTATAAATTAATATTAGGGTGTGTTTGGTTTCAGGGATGGGATGGGTTGGGACAGAGCCAACCCATTTTCCAGGGTGTTTGGTTTGAGGTTAGGTGGGTTGGGTTGATCCCTGAAGAGGAATATTCCTCTCAGATTCGGGTTCAACTCGTCCGGCAAAATCGGGCGGACCGCGCCGACCCACCTCGTGGGCGCGTCGCACGTGGCCTCCCCCGCCGACGCCGACGTCCCCGCCGCCGACGCCGACCTCGGCCTCGTCCGCCCCCGCCAGCGCCAACGCCGATGCCGCCGCCTCCCTTGGCCTCGGCCTCCACCACCGCCACCGTCCTCGGCCTCCCCCCCCCCCCAGCGCCGACGCCGACACCTCCCTCGGCCTCGGCCTCCACCGCTGCCGCCGCCCTCGGCCTCGCCGACACCACCCGAGCTTCATGCATCCCATCCCACTCTAATCCCTTCTACCAAACAAAAAACTAGGACCACCCTATTTCTCAAACCAAACAAACAACTAGAGCCATCCCATCTCAAAAACAAGGGATGGGTCTAACCCATCCTACCTCATCCCCAAACCAAACACATCCTTAGAGGATACTATCTGTGTAACATACCCGAAAAACTTGAAATGTAATTGCCCTTGAAGTATTAAAACGTATTTCTTAAGTTTTCCTTTATAATTTTGGTGCATAAGAAAAACATATATATATATATATATATATATATATATATATATATATATATATATATATATATATATATATATATATGTGTGTGTGTGTGTGTGTGTGTGTGTGTGTGTGTGTGTGTGTGTGTGTGTGATATAAATATATACATGGAAAAAGAATAAATTAAACGTCTTCAGTCCTAAACACATTTCGTGCACCCAAGTAATTACATTAAATACGACCAACCCCTGAACATATCCCAACACTACTTTAAAAAACCATCTTTGCAAGCACCCCTATTTATTGTTATAGGTAGGCTGAAAAAATCGCGCCTGTAAAAATTTATAAAGAGGTCCCTGCTCATGGCCCGCCTATGAAATTTGATTTTCGCAAGCGGTAGTCTTAGAACGACCACATGTAAAAATAGACCACCTGCGAAAATCAATTTTCATAGGCAGCACCGTAGGAGCACCGCCTACGTTAAAATTAAAAACCCTTAAATCGGTCAGGCCGGCCGCATCTCAGCCACATGCACAGCCTGCCTTATCCCTTCCGAGTTCCACATGTCCTCACTTCTCTCCCTCTCCTCCCCATCGATCCCACACGCCACACCATGCCATGCCATGGCCGGCCCAGCCTTCCTTCCCCGCTCCCGCCCACCGCCGCCTCCACCATCGACCATGCCCATAGCTGGTGGGCCTCGGGAGGGCGGATCCAAAGTCAGCGGGCTCGGGAGGCAAAGGGACAGCAACCGGAGGCCCATGATAGCGACGGCAACGGCGACCGCGATGACGTGACCTCAAGGACAGCAACCGCGACAACGACTCCTCCACTCCCCTCCCCTCCCTCTCCTAGATCTGGCTGGAGGGAGGAGGTTAGCGGCGGCAAAGGGGGTGGTGGCAGCGACAGCAGCAACAAAGGGAGTGCGGCTCCTCCGGCCACCGGTAGTGGCTCGTCCATGGTGGCGGCAGCAGCAAACGGGCGGCGGCGGTCGGCAGCTACATTTTTTTAGCGCCTAAACTATTTTTCCAGGTAGACCATGTAATGTAGCTACCTGCGTAAATTGATTTTCGCAGGAGGGTGACTTAGGAGGCCTGCCTACGAAAATCAATTTTCGCAGGCGGCTGGCCGCCTGTATATGAAAATACAGTATTTTCATAGGCCTTTAATCGCAGCCGGCCAGCCGAGCCACCTGTGAAAATCTGTTTTGGCCGCCTGCGAAGATGGTTTTTGTAGTAGTGCAAAGTGCCACACGAACTCGCCTTAAATGCAAGTAACAAACTATATAAAATAATCCTATCAAAGATTTTATTAATTATCGTGACTAAATATAACTTGTGACGAACTTAACGACCCGTGCGAAGCAATGTGAAATCAATGGAAGGTTTCTACATAAATGACAAATGAAAATTTTCTAAAACCAAGATAAATGGATACAAATGAGCTCCAGAGAATGTTTCACTGTTCCTAAAGACCTATTGCTTCACCAAATAGATTTGTGAACTCAGTCAACACTTTAAATTCAAATTAAGAATATGGACTAATAATCTTCTTCCATCTCCCAATAGCCAAACTCTAGAAAAGAGTAAACTATACGTGCCAAGAGTAAACCGCATAAGACATGTGTCGGCCCCTGGTTTTGGAAACCAAAAACCTCATGTGTTTTCCTGTACTAATTCATGAATCAGTAATTGGTACACGCATACATAGCTAGTTCATAACATATGACGAAAGGAAACAAGGCTAAATGATTATATACCTCTGATAAGGCCGATAGGGCCTTTTTCCTATCAGGTGAACATCAGTGGAAACTAGAATAGTAGTAGGCCTGAGTGATATGCCCAAGGTAGTTGACTGGAGTCGCGACCTAGTTCTTGATTAGCACTCCGATCATCTTGCTAAGTATATAGGCATACTAGCAAGGTCTTCAGCTCCCTTCTTTGATGTATCCACAATTTGAGCAAGGATGAGCACTTACATACTCAGCAAGTCACCACGGAATATGTAATAATATGCACGGGTATAACAAGGATGGCTATAGGTTTATTTGCATAAAGCCAGAGTTGCAATAGTGTAATAATAGATTTAAATTGCATTCACAAACCGATTTTCTACACATCTTGTATCATGGGTTAGAGCCTCATACAAGAAAGGGTAACCCGCTCTGATCCATAATCCGTATCCACATGAGATCCTTCGGTATTGGAGTACCTCAATTGTACCCACCGAAGATCATTTGGCATTGCATGTCAAGTGCTAAGGGCAGGAAACCCACGTGTATTCTATTAGTCATCGAAGGAGTGCGGCTCCCTCTTAATTTCCATGTGTTCTCCCATCCCAAGTTTTTATAAAATCAAAACTAATCCAAATGGGCATAGCTCCTCCCATGACTGCTGGCACGGCTATTCGAATAGTTTTCACTCTGCAGAGGCTGTACGCTTTACCCACACGCAAATCACACTCTAACGCCTGGCCGATCAAGGCATTTAGCGTGAGTGCAACGATAAGGCCTTTACAATGCATTCCAACTGGCAATATCCTAGCGGGGTGTCCTGTTGCACTAGAGCAGGTGACTCCACCCTAGACCGGACCCCCGTTTGGTAGGTAACGTCAAATCCCAAACACCTAACACCTCCCGGCCTGAGGCCCACTAGGTCCTTCAAAAATATAATGGTCCCGGTGTCCTAGCAGACCCAACCTCGGGGGATGTGAACCCATCTAGACTAGACCGCAAGGATTGGCCTAGCTTGCCCGTCTTCCAGGTATATGCCTGAAGTTCAGAAAATTAGTGTCATATCCGTCCCATTCCAGATATGTAGTCGTACATGTAAATAGCTAGAGGTCGCAAAAGGAACCGGTCCTTGATTGACTTGGGCATGCAACAATAGACCTTCCCCACACCGGTCTCTAACATCCTGCACACCCAAGTCCCCTTAAGTAAATTCATTTTGTTTTATAAATTATGCAAAGCGGTCCCACAATGTATATCTAGTCATCTCCCTGATGACTGCCCAATTAAGTTTTAGTGGTAATTAAATATATAATGTTTCACCCATAATTCTCTAAAGCATGGCTAAGCATGGTATATGACACACGATTTTTTACATTTTGGCTCTTTTTAAAAATTTATTTTACAAATAGACCCCTAAAAGAACTTATTCCAGTAATGGACCTTTTTCTCGGCGCCAAGGTTATTGGCACCGAGGTCCAACGTCTCGGCGCCAACAACGATGGCACCAGCACTCTCGTTCCCATGGCACCACTTGCCGCTAACATGAAGAGGTCAGCACCAAAAAGATTGATGCAAGGGCCTATTTATAAATAACTTATTTTATAAATAGGCCCTCGGCGCTAGTCTCTTTGGCACCGAGGACCTATTTGTAAATAGGTTATTTACATTTTTAACCCTTTTAAGGGCCTATTTATAAAATAAGTTATTTATAAATAGGTCCTCGACGCCAGTCTCTTTGGTGCCAACCCCTCCACGTCAACACTACCATGGGGGGTGAGGGTGTCGGCGCCAGTGTCGTTGGTGCTGAGACATTGGACCTCGGCGTCAAATACCCTGGCACAGAGAAAATGGTCTATTCCTAGAACAAGTTTCTCTAAGGATCTATTGATAGAATAAGTTTTTAAAAAAGACTAAAATGTAAAAAATCAGGTATATGACATGTAGATTAATCCTAATGGTTCCAAAGGTAGGGTATTCAATAAATTGGCATGTGAGCATTTATAATGTGGTAGGGATTAACTAAGCATTATTTCATGTAGGCATAATTTAAAATAAGCATGCAATTTATAAACAAAACATTTTGCAAACTGGGATCAATATGATCAAAGGGATGTGATGACTTGCCTTGCTCATGGTGATTTATTGATTAACTTGCTCCTCGATCTTGCTCAACCAACCACTCCTTGAATAGCACCTTTCAATCCTCACGATAAGATACAGTCTAATTACACAAGAAGAGCCAAATACAACAATCAAATCACACACAAAGCTATAATCTAGTTCTATAGACGAACTAGGTGGCGATTAACTCTATCCTCTACTTTTGGATCTAAGGGGCTTGCTATTTAATCTAACAAGGGCTAAGGTTTGGCTTCTACTACCACTAGGAGGTTCCTAGAGGGCTAGGGCGCAAGAAAACTAAGGCATGGTTATGGCCTAGGGTGTTCTTGCTAGCACACCACAACAATTAGTGAAGTACCTTTTAGTTGACTGGTGTTTATGTGGTAATAATCATCTTATTAAGTATTCGAGTTGTAAAATAGCCTCTCTTTTATTCGTTTATGAGTTGTAGGTTCAATTTGCCTTGAATATTGGTTTAATATGTGTGATTGTGCATAACAGTGGAGTTTAGGTTTTTATTTGATTTATTCAGTTAGGTCAACAGCTTGGCGATCGGATTTCTCGAGTGAGGTTGTCTTCTTGATTTGGATCAATTTTAACCATGGTCTTGTCCATTTTAGTTACATGAGTACTATGGAGTACATGATTGTTGTCAGGTATCTACATTTTATTTGGCAATTACACCTTATTTGCCCTCTCAAGTTACTTAGTAAATTTATTTATAGCTTCCAAGGTTATAGGCTTATATATATTTAATTAAGAGTGTGTGGTAAATTATTTGTATTTATCATAACCTGAATTTTAAGGATCATGGTTCAGGGTGGAAACATGCGTTGTCATCTTTTTGGAATTATCATTACTATTGCCTTGACTTAGTATCTGCTTAAAGACATACTATTGTAGTATAGAAAACTACTTATTAAATTTGTTTGATTTCATATTTGGTCAAAAAGTATATTAGTGACAACTTTTATTTCTGGCCCAGAATGTAGAGATTGGACCTACAAAATTTTAGAGACAAGTCTCACTCAATTTGGACTTCATTTGATTTAGTTCTGAATTTTTAAAGATTAAACCAGGTTTTCCTTTACTGGAATAAACACTTAAAGGCATTTTTCCTTTACTGAATTCAGGTCTGAGCCAATGACAGGTGGGACCCATGGGTTTTCATTTTATTAGAATTAATTTCCTTAGGTAAATATCATGCCAATGACAAGTGGGGCCGGAGTCAACCGTTGACTGGGTCAATTTGACCATCATAGTGGCCCTAGGCCCACAGATCAGTTTCACAAAGCATAATTAGGTTCTAAATTAGATTTTCCTAACATGTTAATCTGATAGGTTAAGTGTGTCATTATATTTAACAAGTAATATGCCCATGAACACTACGGTGACAATGTACAAAATGAAATATATATTTGGCATCAAGTATCAAATACGATAGATTAAAATTGCCACATGCTTCAATTAACGATCACAACTTTTGTATTTTCAAAACCATGTATTCCTGATGTGATTACAAAATTAATGTATAAAATTCAATAGCAATTTTTTGGACCTCTATTTTGGTCAAAAAAACATTATTTAAAATTCGTAAACTTACTTTCTCTAACTAAACAGGCACGAAAGTGCACTGCAACGAATGGAAACCTAGGATATGCTTAGCAACCTGATGAATAAATTATTCCTAAGATTCATCATAAAGAAATTATATCTTGGTTATGATAACACTATTATCTGCATAATATCTAACTCCTTGCAAAAACAGCTAAAAAGTTCTTTGAATACATGTCAGGAAATGGATAAAACAACTAAAGATCTTTGATACGGTAGTGCCATAGCTATTGACGATACCAAAAGGAGTCCCCGCTTGATAATTTTGGGGTTGTGGAAACCACAGAATACACGAGTCCATCAGAACACATTGTTACATGATACTTTTTAAAAATATTTTAATCCATCAATTCAGTTGTTGCAACAGTTTGCTAAACCATCTACATGGCTATACATTATAACACTCGAAGAAGCATTTGAACAAACAGAACAAGAGCACTACCACAATTCAGTACAAATGAACAAAAGAGAAACAGGTAAATCATACACATCCACTAGTTTTGAAAGGCCATGTAGAGACGTATAGGAACTGAACACCTGACAGTAAATTAGTATAGGAATTGCATGCAAACTATAGCATTTCGTGGAAAAAAGTGCACTACATGGCTTATTTCAGAAAATCATAATTCCATCAGAAGATTTGAACTTATTTAAATGGGGCATTAGTGAGAACATAGCAAACCTTCTCTGTTGAAGGTTGAGAAATGATCAAACCAAATATTCGGTGTGCATCAGGAAAGAAAAAAACAAATTACACTGCAAATTTAAAACAATGTTTACCTATACATAATGTAGAGCTCTTTTCTCTCCAGTAGGCAGCTAGCTCCATACATTAGGATGGATTGTCATTCAGTAACCTCGAGCATTTTTCCATGAAAATCATACATAAACCTCATACAATTTGTGATCCAAAAATACTTCCAACCTATATAATCAAGAACCTTCTAACTAATCACTGCAAGAACAGACTAAAATATTGGAATTCCATAATCATATAATTTGTTGTTTGTATAGGTGTCGCTCCAACCTAATATGTAATCACAGAAATTACTCTGAATTCAATTTATTAGCAAAAGTTAATCTGTGGGACACATAATCATATAGTTTGTTGGTAATTTTGTTGAAAGCATATAACTTACACCCGTACAAATAGCTACTTATGTCCAATAATTACCCATCTTTCTTTATCATCTTGAGTTTCTACTCTCTGTTCACCTAAAAGGCACAGAACCAACATAAGATTAGGGCACCCAAGAAGTAACCCTGCCTCAAAAGTTGGTCAATGATCCCATAACTCTTACCTGGAAAAAGTTTAGCATGGAGTTGAGAGTACACAATTCATTTGAAATATTCAATAGTACCTTAATTTTCTCTCCAATAGCAATTTATTCGGCCAGTGTTCCTCTGCAGCTGCAAGTTCATATATAACTTATCTCTGGTTCCTGCACACTGCCAGTTGTTAGAAAATCAGAAACAGCCCTGCTTATTACCAAATTTTCATAGAATCTTACAACTTTCATGTGCAATATTCACTAATAAAGCTGAAAACAAAGCAAGATATTCGAAACTTGAAGATAAACTACTGTCATAAGCAAGGAGAGTCACTTAGATGACTAACAAATGAACCTCCATACTGAAATTGATCTGCTCAGCTCACGCATTCATGATTAATAGGTTTGATGCTGAAAATGCATCCACACCCAAAATAGAGCTTAAATACTGCACAAATCGCTAAAAGTGTAAAAATATAACAAACAGAGTGCCTAATCATGGTATCTTTCTTTTTTACTTGAAACCACTTCCACATGAACTAATATTAAAAATCTGAAAAAAAATAGTACTATATTAGAGTCAGATGTTTTTCAACCAATTATTTATTTATTGCTTGCTTAAAAAAGAGAGAAGAGATCACTTCTGGATTGATCTCTAGTTGTGAAGCTTCAAACTCGTAGAATACTTGATGAAAAAAGAGAGAGGAGATCAATCCAGAACTGATCACCTCCTCTAGTTGCCAAGCTACAGACACATATGAATGGAAAAACAAGAATTTTAAATGAATCCCATGGTTCAGGGAAAAAAAAACACAGTGAGTACATTAGGAGAACAAAAATCTAACAATTTCTCTTATTAGATGGAGCTCCTGTTTTCAGAGACGTATGGAAGTAGGTAAACACTGGATTTCATTCTTCCCTCATGTAGCATCGATCAAACACTGACGAAAGGGAGCTACAAACCGAGAACTAACTCACCAGAGAGGAGACCAGCACCTGATGAAGCATCCTCTTGGCACGCATGACCTTCGTGAGCCGCTCCCAGCAGGTCCAACAGGTATAACTCTGTTGTCGCTAGCAGCAACTGCAAACAAAGACAAGATCATGAAGCGTACGATGGGGACCAACCGCGCGGCGCGTGTACCCAGAGAGGGGAGTAGATGATCCCGTCATGCACCAAGAGTGTGGCAATATTCCAGCTAATTAGAAGTACAAAGTTTTACTCTAAAATTATAGATTCAGAAACTATCCATTATTGCATTATGATACTGCAGAGCAAATTATTTCAAATCTAACATGCAGTCAGATTAACTGCTAAGCCAATATATGCTCATAGGATATCAAACACCAGATTGATCAGATTTCATACCTTAATCAACTGGAAATTATCTTCTATTAGTAGTTCTGAGAAAAAACAATAACCACCCTGAATGGATCAATTCCTTCTATCCATACCACCACAGTTTGACCCTGGACCTTCAAAACTGAGACATCGGGCTTCATGTTTTGTTTTATTGATCTGCTACTGTTACATTTCTAGACAATTGAGTTCTACAATAAGAGAAAATATGTCTGTTAAGAACGCAGCAAGCTGCAAAATATCTTTATCGTTGTGTTTGTACAGGTTGCATTCGAAACATGTTGTACTAATGAACTGGAGTCTTTTGGAGAGATGCTTATGACTCCTTAATGGAATCAACTGTGGATCCCTCTTATCATTCTTTTTAAAAAAAGTTAGGCAATTTTGTCCACTCCCTATGACCACAAATTCTTTTATCACAATCTAATAGAAATGCAATACAAATCACAGGAATGATACAAGAAAAGCGTCATTTTTTTAAACATAGATCTAAATCATCATATGAAATTCAGAAATCTAATTACTCGATAGCATGATGAATTTTATAAATTTCTAAAACTCAAACAAGCCACAACTTCATCACCTTGGGTCTCCCCGGCTTGGCACTAAACTTGCACGAAGTACAGTTGCAGATTTCTTGACAGAAAGGGCACTCATCTCTAACATCAGCCTCCCGCATCTCCGGGTCCTGAAAAGTCACAAGCTTTCCTGAGAGCTTCACATCATCTTTCTCTAGATAACAAGACAGGGCTAGCGATGGGATCAGCTGATTGCAAAATATGATATTTGGCTAAATTGAGTTTAACACAAAGTAGAATCAGCACGGAAATATAATCGCTATTTTCCGTCGTCGCGGTCATGATAGTTTGGACTGTGGATGTATAGGTTATAAGGTTGATACCAATAAATGCCAGATATCCTAAATTATTTCAAGTGCAGTCCTAAAAAACAAAATATTCAGATAGTTTTCTCTCTATCAAGTATTTGCAACTTTGATTATCTAACAAAACTCTGATAAGAAACAAGAAGGCCAATGCAATCAAGACATGAAACACAAGGGAAATTGGAAGAATAAATACTGCAAAGTGAAAGATGAAATAAAGACACTATCAAAGCACAATGGTTTTATGACATTTTTGCTTAATCAAGATCGTACAAAATCAAATTTTGATTCTCATGTAATCAGTAAGAAGCTAAAAAGGCATTCTTATGTTCCCTTTACGGCCATCAAATCAAACAGGTATATGCAAAAGAAAAGGGTTAGTTATCGACACAGAAAAAAAAATAAAATTGCATTTTGCAGTGAACAAAAATGTACTAATTGTTGGACGGGGCAGTACCATCAATCCATCTGCTCACAATATGGCCAATCTGGGAGATGCTCTCTACCATTGTGACCCTGTCGCTCCTATTTTCAAGCATATAGGACGAACAAAGAAAAAAACCTAGAGTGACGAGGATTGGAGTCAAAAGTTGAGATCAAGAAGGACCAACAAGCTAGATTCATGAATGGGTCACAACTAATGGAGACACGCACATTCGCAGCAGGAAGAGCAGCACAAGCACGATCTTGCAGAACTGTAGAAAGGCTAAACAGAGATTGACTCAACGCGATAATTGTATTGATCACGGAGCATGTACATATATAGGCCTCCTTCCATAACCACTCAACCGACTTATAGCAACAGAATCAGGAGGATAAGGAAGTAAAGCCGTGAAGAGATAATGTGCAACAAAATACTCTAACACCCCCCCCCCCCTAGTCATAACATCGGTAGAACGGACACTGAGACTGGAGCGAAACTCAGTGAAAAACAAAGTAGGAAGACCCTTGGTGAAGAGGTCCACGTACTGTGAGGAAGTAGGGACATGTAGAACTCGAATGGCGCCGACTGCCACCTTCTCGCGCACAAAGTGGAGGTCAATCTCCACATGTTTGGTGCGCTGATGCTGCACTGGGTTTGAGGAGAGGTAGACGGCGCTGACGTTGTCGCAGTAAACCAAGGTTGCCTTGGGGAGTGGAGTGTGAAGCTAATGAAGTTGTCAAAGCTAGCTGGTCTCGGCAACGGCGTTAGCGACAGCACGATATTCGGCTTCGGCGCTGGAGCGGGAAACCGTGTTCTGGCGTTTGGAGGCCCAGGGCACAAGGTTGTCACCAAGGAAGACAGCATACCCGGAGGTGGATTTCTGAGTGTAGGGACACCCAGCCCAATCTGCATCAGAGTAGACAACCAGGTCTGATGTAGAGGAGCGGTGAATATGTAGCCCGAAGTCCAGTGTGCCATGGACATAGCGCATAATCTTCTTGAGCGCACTGAGATGGGGCTCGTGAGGATCGTGCATGTGAAGACAAACTTGCTGCACGGCGTAGGAGATATCTGGCCGAGTAAAGGTGAGGTACTGTAGGGCTCTAGCGAGACTGCGAAAATCTGTGGGATCAATGATAGGTGCACCATCGACAGAAGATAGTTTGGCGCAAGTATCGACTGGGGTGCTGCACGGCTTGCAATCGGCCATGCCTACACGCTCAAGAATGTCGATGATGTACTGCCGCTGAGAGAGAAGAAGTCCAGTGGGCTACCTGGTGACGGTGATCCCAAGAAAGTGGTGAAGAGCACCTAGATCCTTCATCGAGATCTCAAACTGCAGGGCGGAAATTGTCCACTAGAGAAGACGAGCTGAAGAAGCTGTCAGAGCTATATCATCCACATATAGCAAGAGATACATTGTGCCAGTGCAGCGGCGAAAGACAAACAGTGAGGTGTCTGACTTGGCTTCGGAGAAGCCAATGGACAGCAGAAAGGATGCAAATCTGATATACCAGGCTCGTGAAGCCTGCTTAAGTCCATAGAGAGACTTGTTGAGGCGACACACCATGTCTGGATGAGTGGAGTCAATGAAACCCGGAGGTTGGATGCAATAAATTGTCTCCTGTAGAGTGCCATGGAGAAAGGCATTCTTGACGTCCAGCTGGTGAATAGGCCAGTCACGGGAGACAGCAAGACTGAGAATAGTGCGTACTGTGGCTGGCTTGACAACTGGGCTAAAAGTCTCGTCAAAATCGATGTCAGGACGCTGAGTGAACCCACGCAGTACCTAGCGAGCCTTGTACCTGTCGAGGGAGCCGTTAGACTGAAATTTGTGCTTGAAGATCCACTTGCCTATGACCACGTTGGCACCGGATGGACGAGGAATGAGATCCCAGGTACGGTTGGCGAGGAGGGCGGTGAACTTGTCCTCCATGGCGGCTCACCAGTTGGGATTTGCCAGAGCAGCTCGATAAGTCTGTGGCACCGGGGATAGAGCGGCGGCATGGAGATTCATGCGATGAGCCGGCGTGCGTACACCGGCTTTGCCGCGTGTAGTCATGGGGTGATGATTGACCACCGGCACTTGGCCCAACTGGGACGGCAGCGGGAGTGCACCGGGAAGACGCACAAAGCGAGGCCGAGTTGGCGCCGAGGGGAGAAGAGGCAACAAGCTCAGTGCTGAATGGGCCTACCGAACAACCCAAGGCGACGTCCTGATAGGTGCATGGAGGTGAACGGGTCGAGGTTGCCGCTCATACACATGCTGGTAGGGGGAGACCACGGCGGTAGCCCGCGCCTGTGTGGTCACCCAGTCCAATAGAGGTGCCTGCGGCCCAGTCGGAAAGGCTGGTACAGCGTCGTGGGCCAGCGCGGTGGAGGCGGCCGAGCCAAGCGTCGCAGGCCCAGCCCGAGGCGATGCCCCACTGGGAGGGGGCGAAGATGGGCCGGCGGGTGCTGGCGGCCCATCGGTGGTGGCGCCGAGCGAGGCCAGCGTATGGGGGGCCGCAGGAGGAGGCAACCTAGTCCAGTTTGGGCCAGAGGCTGGCACCGTAGCATGGGCCGGCGGAGGAGCCACCGGAAGGGCCAGCGAAGGCCGGCCCACTAGGGGGATGGGGGCCAGGGAGACCAGGGGCACGGCCGGCCACATGTTGATGGTTCCAGCCCATGGCTGCAGCGGAAGGGCCGTACGGTGAGAGGGCCGCTGCCGCCGGAGCCGGCCTAGTTGCGGCCACCGCCGCCGCCTTGGTTGGCACCACCGCGTGCGCCGCCGCCCTGGTTGCCGCGACGCCGGCGATTCTTGGAGTTTCCGCTACCGCCACCTTGGTTGCCGCTGGTGGCTTGGTTACCGGCGCCGAAACCGGTGGCATGCGCCGGGTTGACGAAGCCGGGGGTGGCATTGGAGCCAACGGTCTTGCCAGTGGAGCCGGCGAGAAGGACGGTGGGGGAGCCGGTGGAGCGGTGACTTTGGTGATTTCCTCGAGAAGAAGCTGGGAACGGACCTCGGCGAAGGTCGGGAATGGGCGCTGCATGGGAATTAGCATTTGTAAATGGTCCTATTTTTCGCTTAAACCGTTGAGTGTGGTGAGGACGAGGGTACGATCGGTGACAGGATCCTCGAGGTCGGCCAGCCGATCGGCCAACGACTTCAAGCGACGACAGTTATCGGCGATGGGAAGATCGCCTTGGGAGAAGCCATGAAACTCCGCCGAGAGGTTGATTGCCCGATACTCGCTGTTGCCGAGAAATTGGTGCTCAAGCCCGCGCCAAACGAGGCAGGCTGTGGTGTTGGCCGCCATGACGTTGATGAGGAGATCAGCAGAGATCGTGCCGTACAGCCACGTGAGGATGACACAATCCATCCGGACCCAATCCGCATGGTCTGGGCGATAGACATCGGAGAGAACGTGGTCGGCAAGGGCATATTTGCCGAGCGTGACGAGGAAAAGGCCTCTCCATCGCGTGTAGTTGCCGGTGCCGAGGTCAAGGGTGACCGGCACAAGTGCCTTGACATTGAGGACGCTGACGGCCTGAGCATGGAGAGAGGCTGTGGCTTCGTCGTCAAGGTCAACTTGGAGAAGAGCAGGAGGATGTGCGCCTGGGGAGACAGCTGGGAGCGTCGTCGGAGGGCCGGCAGGGGGCCGCCGTAGAGGCGGGCGGCGTTGAAGAGGGCCTGGAGGTCCGGCGGGAACTCGCCGAGGCTAGGAGGGACGGGCGCGTGCGCCATCAGCAGGGGCGCGGTCGCCGCCGGTACGGGCGCGGGCGCTGCCGGCGTGGGAACCATGGGCAGGGGCACGGGGGATGTCGAGGCGCTGGCGGGGGAAGGATGCCACGCGAAGAAACCCAAGAGGGCGTCACGAGCCGCGGCCGACGCAGAGGCTGCAGCGGACGCGGCGATAGATGAGACAGTCGACGCGTCAAGCGCTACGAGCGGGGCGCTGGTGGGAGTGAAGACGGCCCGGACTGCATCGGTGACGGCGGACGACGCGTCGTTGAGGACGAGCGTTCCTGGGGAGGAAAGAGAGGACTCCTCGGTGGACATGACGGTGGCGAGTGCCGCGGTCAGATTAGATCGCGAGAGGGAAAGCGAAAGCAAGCGTCTGATACCATGTTGAAAGGCTAAACAGAGATTGACTCAACGCGATAATTGTATTGATCACGGAACATGTATATACATAGGCCTCCTTCTATAACCACTCAACCGACTTATAGCAACAGAATCGGAAGGATAAGGAAGTGAAGCCGTGAAGAGATAATGTGCAACAAAATACTCTAAAAAGAACAACCGTATCCTTGGTGAAGCCAGCACCGAGACAGATGAGGTACCAGCCACCTCGCCATCGCTAGCGCCACCAACTACCGGAGCCAAAGGCCTAGATGGCCGGCAAGGTCGGGAGGAGGCATGCGCGGCGGAGCTCGCTGGGCCTAGGCAGTGAAGCGTGTGGTGCTTCGAGAGGAAGCCGACGTGAGAGGGAGGCGTCGATGTGGAGCTGTCAGGGTCATCGTCTACCACCACCAGCAGCGGCCTCCTCCGTCACATATGGACTCACCTGTGGAGGAGGCACCTCTGGAGGAGGTCTGTGGCGGCGCGGCTGTGTAGGGGCGGCGTAGCGTTGAGGGCAGTGGTGTGGAGCGATGGGGAGGGTTGCGACGGAGAGGCTACGGTTTTATTTTTCTTTTTTTGACTAGAGAGCGTGTTTTCTTTTTTTCTTTGACTGCAGCGCACGATGCGGAGTCGTGGGTCAGACATAGTGTGGGATTGCAGAATTGGGTAGGATTGTAGGATTGCTAGATGAAACTGATACTTTTAATATTAGTATAGAGTATAGATTACTGTCATTAGTTTTTACTCCCTCCGTCCTCTTGTATAAGGCATCTTTCCCATTTTTACAAAGGTTAAGGTTAAGAAAAAAAAGATTATTATGCCTCTCATTAAATAAGTAATGATTTTGTTGGGATGGTAGATGAGGGATAAAATGGGAAAAAATTTGAATGAAAAGTGGTTGATGGGACAACTAGCATTATAAAATCACTTATATTAGAGGATAAGTTTAAATCTCAAAATGCCTTAGAGAAGGGGATGGAGGGAGTAATAAGGGTATGGTAGGGTCCAGCTGTCAGTGTCTCAAATCTATTTCCTCTTCCTCTCGTTCTCTCGGTCTCTCTCCCACGCGCGTGGCTAGCAGGCAAGCAGCAGCGCTCTAGGCGGCACGCACGCCGGCGACTAGGGCAGGGCGTCGAGGGGAGGAGTCCGTGGAAAAACACCAGCGACCTGAGCCCTACTGCGGGTGGACGGAAGCGCGCGCGCGGAGGCTGAGTTAGTTGGGCGCAGCGGCTGGGTGT
Organism: Oryza meyeriana var. granulata; assembly: GCA_003991445.1. NCBI lineage: Eukaryota > Viridiplantae > Streptophyta > Magnoliopsida > Poales > Poaceae > Oryza > Oryza meyeriana. The sequence continues at coordinate 357,320 of RYFJ01001203.1, read as the reverse complement.
GGGATTTTAGCACCGCATCGAAGGTGTTCAAGGAAATGCACTCGCCCGCGCTCGGGACCTCGCCTGTGCCCGCGTCCGCGCACAGGCCCTCGCCCGCTGTCAGCCGGAACCTCCGGCCGGGAGCAAATGCACACAAGAACATGCTTGACAGAAAGATTGGTGCTGCCGAAAACCCCCGCAGCGTTTCTGTTCTTTCCTTCTCCTTTTATTGCGAATTTACAAGTGCAAAATATCCGCACGTCGCTGCTCACGACGCGTCCATCCCCACGTCCGTGACGTTGCCCATGAACCATCGTACAGACTCGTACGTGACCCATTCTCGGCATGGCCTCACGACGTGTCCGTGTGTATGCACAACAGAGAGTGACGTGAGATTCTAACTAACTACAGCGCAAGGTTTAACTAACAAATCTCCTCCTAAGCATTGCGCATCTGTTTGAGATTGACAAGGCCGAGCTTAGCGCGTAGTTCACAGAAACGCTCACGCGCCAGGGCATTCGTCATGATGTCCGCCAGCTGCTCAGTGGTGCCAATGGAGGCAACATTCATCCTTCCTTCTTCGATGCATTCACGAATGTAGTGGAACCTTGTATCTATATGGTTGCTGCAATCGTGAAAGACAGGATTCTTACTGAGTTGTATGGCGGACTCATTGTCGATGTTGAGTTGGAACGCGCCTTCCTTCTCGCCCTTGAGCTCTGCAAGGAGGCGCGCCAGCCATACGCCTTGGCAGGCGGCCGTAGTCCCGGCGATGTACTCCGCTTCGCATGAAGACAGAGCAACAACCTTCTGCTTTTGTGACTGCCAGGTGATAACATTGTTGCCGAGGAAGAAGACCACGCTCGAAGTACTCTTGCGCGTGTCAATGTCGCCGGCGAGATCACTATCGCTGTAGCCGATGAGCTACGCGTCCTTCTTCTTCCCCATGTAGTGGCAGCCAAAGTCTAGTGTGCCTCAGATGTATCTCAGCACCCTCTTGACTGCTGCCACATGCTCGGTGGTTGGCTTCTCCATGAAGCGGCTGATGTAGCCCACCGAGTAGGCCAAGTCTGGCCTTGTGTTGACCAGGTACCGCAGCGAGCCGACGATGCTCCTGTAAGTGGTCGCGTCGACGGTGGGTGCAGTGCTTGCCTTGCTCAGCTTGAGGCATGGCTCCATTGGGATGTAGCTAGGATTGCACCCAGCCATCTAGGCATTCTTCAGGATCTTTGCCGCATATGCGCTCTGGCCCAGGGTGATGCCGTCCGCCGACTGTGTCACCTCCAGGCCGAGGTAGTAGTGCAGCAATCCCAGATCGCTCATCTGGAACGTAACCTTCATTTGTGACTTGAACTCGTTGATGTCGCTAGCGCTGCCGCCCGTGATCACCAGATCATCGACGTATACTCCCACAATGAGGCGGCGCGCGCCCTCACCGCGGAGGTACACTGCGTGCTCGAAGTTGCTTCGCCTGAAGCCGAGCTTGGGTAGGGAGCCATCCAGCTTCGCATACCAGGCGCGTGGAGCTTGCCGTAGGCCGTAGAGCTGCTTGACAAGGCGCAGGACCTTGCCTTCTTCTCCCTTGAGGATGAAGCCGGGCGACTGTTCGACGTAAACCTCCTCTTGTAGCTCGCCGTTGAGGAAGGCGGATTTAACATCCATGTGATGGACAGTCCAGCCTTCGCTCGCAGAGTGCGCAAGAAGGAGCCGCACGGACTCTAGCCGCACCACCGGCGCGAACACCTCATCGAAATCGACTCCTTGCTGCTGCACATAGCCCTTTGCGACCAACCGGGCTTTGTACTTGGAGATGAACCCGGCTGCATCCTTCTTTGCCTTATAGACCCATTTGAGCCCAATGGGTCTTGTCCGCGGTGGTGGGTCGACGAGCTCCTAGGTGCCATTGGCTTCGATCGCCGTCATCTCGTCGAGCATAGCATGGCGCCAGCACTCGTGCTCCTGCGCCTCAGCGAAGGTGGACAGCTCAGCGTCGCTAGCCAGAAGCAGATGCTCCGCTGTCTCCCGTTGCGCCAGGACTGGTGGTGTGGAAGGCCCCAGCACGTTGTCCAGCTTGCAAAAACGGAGTGGAGCATCATCGTGATCAACATCCAGATCAGCCTCATCAGTGTCTGGTGGTGTGGCAAACTCCAGCTCTTGCCCAGCAGCTTGTGTTGGTGTAGTTGGTGTCAGCGGCGCGATGTCGTTGGGCGGTGATGGTGGCGCAGACGTCCGCGCAGGTGATGTCAAGCTGGACGCTGGTGCTGGTGCAGGCGTAGTGGTCGACGTAGTCATAGTGATCACTTGGGGCTGATCCGCGGTGTCCTGCTCGATGTTGAAGTCGTCAGCGACGTCGGCGAGTTCTCCCACCCATGTCCATTGAGCGGCTTCGTCGAAGACGACGTCGCGGCTGACATGGACCCGCCTCGTCAATGGATTGTACAGGCGATAGGCCTTGGAGCCCGCCTCGTACCCGACGAAGATTGTGCGCCGGCTCCGGTCGTCGAGCTTCCTCAGGTTCGGCGTCGTCACCCTCATGTGCGCAACGCAGCCGAAGGTGCGCAGGTGCTGAATGCCTGGCGTGCTTCCGGTCCAGAGCTCGTAGGGGGTCTTGCCTCCTATGCTCTTGGACGAGGACCGGTTGAGCAAGTAGACAGCCGTCGTGACCGCCTCCCCCCAAAACACGCTCGGGAGCTGCTTCGCCTTGAGCATGCACCGAGCGGTCCCGACCACCGACTGGTTGCGCCGCTCGACGACGCCGTTTTGCTGGGGCGAGTATGGCGCCGTGAGCCCGCGCCGTACGCCGAGCTCGGCGCAGTACTGCTCGAAGTCGCTCGCCAGGAACTCTCCTCCGCGATCCGTGCGGAGAGCATAGACACGCTTGCCGGTCTTGCACTCAGCTGCGGCCTGGATGTGTTTAAACGCCGCGGGTGAGGCGTCCTTGCTGGGAAGCAGTGCGATCCACATGTACCGTGAGTAATCATCAACAAGAAGGAGGAAGTACCGATTGCCACTAGGTGTCGGAGGAGTGATGGGGCCACAAAGATCCCCATGCAGCAGCTGGAGCACCTCCGTCGAGCGCCTCAATACACGCTGTGGGAACGGCGTGCGTCTGTGTTTGCCAGCCAGACAGGCATCGCACACCTGCTTGACCTGGGTTAGCAGGGGCATGCCGCGGACGAGCGCCTCCCGTCCCATCTTCTTGAGTGCGCCGAAGTTGACATGCCCGAATCGGGTGTGCCACAGCCATGCGTCCTCCTTGGCGTGCGCCGCCAAGCACACCGGCCATGCAATGTTGAGGTCGAGCACGTAGAGCCGGCTTGGGCTCCGGTGAATCTTGGCGAGCAGGCGGCGCTCCACGTCGCGAACTCGCATCACTCCTCCCTCTACAAGCACCTGGAACCCCACCTCGTCGAGCTGCCCAACGCTTATGATGTTGGCAGTGAGACGGGGAATGAAGTACACGTTGACGAGGGCGAGGTGCTCCCCGTTCTTGCACGCGAACAGGATAGTCCCGCGGCCCTCGATCTTGACGACAGAGTCGTCACCGAAACGCACCGAGCCGACGATGCCGGTGTCGAGGTCGGAGAACGCAGCGCGAGAACCCGTCATGTGGTTCGTGGCTCCGATGTCCAGGACCCAGCGCTTCGGGTCCCGGTCTTCAGCCGCGTCGAACGCGGCGAACACCTTCTCCTCCACAAGCTCAAGCTGGCGCGGAGTCACAGTGGCGCCTTCCTGGGCTGGTGGCGGCAGCGGCGGCGAGGTGGAGGACTCAGGGTGAGCCCCTCCATCGTCCAGCATGCCCAGGGCGAGGAGCAGCGCCGGTTCGTCATCCTGGGCCACGTGAACCTGCTCCTCCCTCCTCTTGCTGCGACAATCCCTAGCCCAGTGGCCTTTCTTACCGCAATTTTTACAGATGTCGTCAGGGTTGACTCGGCCCACACTGGAGCCGATGCGTGAGTCAGTACTGCCGCCTGCGCACGGCGGCGGTTTTTCCCGCGGGGCTTGCCGCGGCCACCAGAGCTGGAGCGGCCTCGGCCAGACTCCTGCTCGCGCTTCTTGTACCTCTCGATCCATTGCTCCTCTGTGAGAAGCAGCTTGCCGCCGGTAGCCTGAGGCGGGGAGGGCTCGATGTCGTCCGCCGCCTTCAATCTCTGTACCTTGGACCCACGACACGCAGATACTTGGCGACCACCTTGGTGTCCGGTTCTGGATCGCCGAGGGTTGCCAGCCTCTGAACGATCCCGGTCAGGCGCAGGGCGAAGTCCTCGATCGCTTCGCCGTCGCGGAGTGTGATCGCCTCGTACTCAGCGCGGAGATTCTGCGCCGTAGCCTTCTGTTAACACCAAAATTTGGCACGGATTTCTATCATATTCGGTTAAGGAAAGGACTATATCAGCCGATGGAAATTTATCTGGAAGAGACTGAATTTGGAAAGGAATCGTGAAGACCACAGCATGGCAGTTAATTATTGTGTCTATTAATTAGGCAATATTAGTTTTATCTTTAGGAAGCCTGATCTCGTGTCCGATCGGGTTCTGTTAGTGTTTCCTTTTATAGATAGGAAACTCCTGTTTCGTGTCTAATTAGGACTGTATCAACTCGGGGTATAAATATGTATGCCCGGGTACCTTGTAAATCATCTCTCGATCAATCAAATTCGGCGCATCGCCACCCTTTACCAACGGGTTCTTGCTTCTCGAGCCGGGCTGCATCGGTTAGGTCCGAACTCCTGCGAGAGGGTAAGTCTCGTTACCCCGACTACCCATCGGCTAGGACTTCCTCGGTTAGGTCCGATATTCTAGTCGGTTCATGGTAGTCGGCTTACCACGGTGTATCTGCTCTGTCTACGGCTGCATCGGTTCGGTTCGATCTCTTAGGCCGATCAGGTATATCACATCACGCGTGTATAGTTTTCATTGGTTTACTGGGAATAGTTTATCGTCAGTTTGTGCTGCATCGGTTGGGTCCAACCTACTAAACTGAGCGATAAGTTGTTCCTGCTAGGCCGATGGTTCCTGTGCAAGCGTCTTATCGGAATGTATAGCCGGTTTTATGCGATGTTCTATCGGAGTGCTTAGCCGATAGGTTACCTTTTAAAGCCGATTGCATGGTCTATTGATTATTATTCTGCTATCTATTTTATCATCGGCTTCTAGCCGATGGCTATGTGTCTTTTTGACAGTCGGCTATCTTATGGTTCGTTTACATTACCATCGGCTTCTAGCCGATGTATCAATACATTGACATGCTACACTATCATCGGCCTTCCAGCCGATGCACTCGTTTTTATCGGCAGTCGGGCAGTCGGCTGGTTTATTCTCTGCTCATATTATCATCAAGCGCAGGCTGACTTGTTTGTCTATATCGTCATCGGTTTCTTAGCCAATATACAAGTGCTGGTGGTAGTCGGACACAAGCGAGAACCCGGGCGCGGGTACAGGCGAGGACTCGGGCACGAGCACGGAGGAGAACCCGGACGCGAGCACGGGCGAGGGCCCGGGCACGGGCATTACCTTCGGTACAAGAGCTAGCGGCGATCGGCTGGAAGGAATCCGTATCGGCTTGCTGGCCGATTGGATCAGCGACCTAACTTTTCATCTCCTTGTCAATTGCTGGGTCAAATTGACTGGCACGCCCACGAACCTCAAAGATTTAGGACCTGCACTGGAGCTAAGCAGATCTCCCAGGCCTTCGCATGTCTCCAAGGCGCCGAACAAATCCCGGCGGTTTTCGGCGTCAACACCTTCCGCACGCGATCGTCGCCGATGCGGAGTGTCTTGATGGCCCCCCAGGCATCCTTCGCCGACTCCTTGGTCGCGAGTGTGGGGATCATCTCCGGCGGAACCGAGCTGCAGATGGCGTCCAGTGCGGTGCGGTTGTCGTGGAACTTCACGTCGCCGTGCTCGACGGTGTCCCAAAGATGGCGGGATTGAAGCTTCAGCTTCATCAACAGCGACCACTCGTTGTCGTTGGTCTTCGTCAGCTGCGGCCAGTTGCCGGAGCTACCGATCTCCCTGATCACGCGCTCGATGACGACCTCCCGTGGACGCCTTGTGTCCCGGGTGCGCGAACGGCGCGGCGGAGAACGGCATGGACGCGGTGTTGGTGAGCGTGACGGTGACCTGTCGCCTCCGCCGCCGCCAGATGTCCCCGTCTTGTCGGCGCCTGGCGGGGTACGACCACGGGACCCTCTGGAGATGCCATGGCAGTCGCAAGACCTTTCGCGAGCTCTGATACCAATTGTTAGCGCCGCACCGAAGGTGTTCAAGGAAATGCACTCGCCCGCACCCGGGCCCTCGCCCGCTGTCAGCCGGAACCTCCAGCCGTGAGCAAATGCACACAAGAACACGCTTGACAGATAGATTGGTGCTGCCCAAAACCCTCGCAGCGTTTTCTGTTCTTTCCTTCTCCTTTTATTGCGAATTTACAAGTGCAAAATATCCGCACGTCGCTGCTCACGACGCGTCCATCCCCACGTCCGTGACGTTGCCCATGAACCATCGTACAGACTCGTACGCGACCCATTCTCGGCATGGCCTCACGACGTGTCCGTGTGTATGCACAACAGAGAGTGATGTGAGATTCTAACTAACTACAGCGCAAGGCTTAACTAACATGGGATGGTTTCGGGTTGCCGGTGAATCCCGGCAGAGGAGACGAGCTTTGGCCAGGCATGGTGCTTGGTGGAGCTTCGCATGGGTGTGGATGTTAGTTAAGCCTTGCGCTGTAGTTAGTTAGAATCTCACGTCACTCTCTGTTGTGCATACACACGGACACGTCGTGAGGCCATGCCGAGAATGGGTCGCGTACGAGTCTGTACGATGGTTCGTGGGCAACGTCACGGACGTGGGGATGGACGCGTCGTGAGCAGCGACATGCGGATATTTTGCACTTGTAAATTCGCAATAAAAGGAGAAGGAAAGAACAGGAAACGCTGCGGGGGTTTTAGGCAGCACCAATCTTTCTGTCAAGCGTGTTCTTATGTGCATTTGCTCCCGGCCGGAGGTTCCAGCTGACAGCGGGCGAGGTCCCAGGCGCGGACGCGGGCACGGGAGAGGTCCCGGGCGCGGGCGCAGGCGCGGGCAAGGGCCCGGGCGCGGGCGAGTGCATTTCCTTGAACACCTTCGGTGCGGCACTAACAATTGGTATCGGAGCTCACGAAAGGTCTTGCGACTGCCATGGCATCTCCAGGGGGTCCCGTGGTCGTACCCCGCCAGGCGCCGACAAGACGGGGACATCTGGTGGCGGCAGAGGCGACAGGTCACCGTCGCGCTCACCAACACTGCGTCCACGCCGTTCTCCGCCGCGCCGTTCGCGCACCCGGGACACAAGGCGTCCACGGGAGGTCGTCATCGAGCGCGTGATCAGGGAGACCGGCGGCTCTGGCAACTGGCCGCAGCTGACGAAGGCCAACTACAATGAGTGGTCGCTGTTGATGAAGCTGAAGCTTCAATCCCGCCATCTTTGGGACGCCGTCGAGCATGGCGACGTCGAGTTCCATGACGACCGCACCGCACTGGACGCCATCTGCAGCTCGATTCCGCCGGAGATACCACACTCGCGACCAAGGAGTCGGCGAAGGATGCCTGGGAGGCCATCAAGACACTCCGCATCGGCGACGATCGCGTGCGGAAGGCTACGGCGCAGAATCTCCGCGCTGAGTACGAGGCGATCACACTCCGCGACGGCGAAGCGATCGAGGACTTCGCCCTGCGCCTGACCGGGATCGTTCAGAGGCTGGCAACCCTCGGCGATCCAGAACCGGACACCAAGGTGGTCGCCAAGTATCTGCGTGTCATGGGTCCAAGGTACAGGCAACTCGTCATCTCCATTGAAACCCTTCTCGATATCTCGCAACTCTCGATCGAGGAGGTCACGGGGAGATTGAAGGCAGCGGACGACATCGAGCCCTCCCCGCCTCAGGCTGCCGGCGGCAAGCTGCTTCTCATAGAGGAGCAATGGATCGAGAGGTACAAGAAGCGCGAACAGGAGTCTGGCCGAGGCCACTCCAGCTCTGGTGGACGATGGAGGGGCTCACCCTGAGTCCTCCACCTCGCCGCCGCTGCCGCCACCAGCCCAGGAAGGCGCCACTGCGACTCCGCGCCAGCTTGAGCTTGTGGAGGAGAAGGTGTTCTCCGCGTTCGACGCGGCTGAAGACCGGGACCCGAAGGGCTGGGTCCTGGACACCGCAGCCACGAACCACATGACGGGTTCTCGCGCTGCGTTCTCCGACCTCGACACCGGCATCGTCGGCTCGGTGCGTTTCGGTGACGACTCTGTCGTCAAGATCGAGGGCCGCGGGACTATCCTGTTCGCGTGCAAGAACGGGGAGCACCTCGCCCTCGTCAACGTGTACTTCATTCCCCGTCTCACTGCCAACATCATAAGCGTCGGGCAGCTCGACGAGGTAGGGTTCCAGGTGCTCGTAGAGGGAGGAGTGATGCGAGTTCGCGACGTGGAGCGCTGCCTGCTCGCCAAGATTCACCGGAGCCCAACCCGGCTCTACGTGCTCGACCTCAACATTCCACGGCTAGTGTGCTTGGCAGCGCACGCCAAGCAGGATGCATGGCTGTGGCACGCCCGATTCGGGCATGTCAACTTCGGCGCACTCAGGAAGATGGGACGGGAGGCGCTCGTCTGCGACATGCCCCTGCTAACCCAGGTCGAGCAGGTGTGCGATGCCTGTCTGGCTAGCAAACACAGACGCACGCCGTTCCCGCAGCGCGTACTGACGCGCTCGACGGAGGTGCTCCAGCTGCTGCACGGGGATCTTTGTGGCCCCATCACTCCTCCGACACCTAGCGGCAATCGGTAATTCCTCCTTCTTGTTGATGATTACTCACGGTACATGTGGATCGCACTGCTTCCCAGCAAGGACGCCGCACCCGCGGCGCTTAAACACATCCAGGCCGCAGCTGAGCGCAAGACTGACAAGCGTGTCTGTGCTCTCCGCACGGATCGCGGAGGAGAGTTCCTGGCGGGTGACTTCGAGCAGTACTGCGCCGAGCTCGGCATACGGCGCGAGCTCATGGCGCCATACTCGCCCCAACAAAACGGCGTCGTCGAGCGGCGCAACCAGTCGGTGGTCGGGACCGCTCGGTGCATGCTCAAGGCAAAGCAGCTCCCGAGCATGTTCTGGGGGGAGGCGGTCACGATGGCCGTCTACTTGCTCAACCGGTGCTTGTCCAAGAGCATAGAAGGCAAGACCCCCTACGAGCTCTGGACCAGAAGCACGCCAGGCATTCAGCACCTGCGCACCTTCGGCTGCGTTGCGCACATGAGGGTGACGACACCGAACCTGAGGAAGCTCGACGACCGGAGCCGGCGCACAATCTTCATCGGGTACGAGGCGGCCTCCAAGGCCTATCGCCTGTACGATCCATTGACGAGGCGGGTCCATGTCAGCCGCGACGTCGTCTTCGACGAAGCCGCTCAATGGACCTGGGCAGGAGAACTCGCCGACGTCGCTGATGACTTCAACATCGAGCAAGACACCGCGGATCAGCCCCAAGTGATCACTGTGACTATGTCGACCACTACGCCTGCGCCAGCACCAGCATCTAGCTTGACATCACCCGCGTGAACGTCTGCGCCACCGTCGCCGCCCCACGACGTCGCGCCGCTGACACCAACTACACTAGCACAAGCTGTTGGGCAAGAGCTGGAGTTTGCCACACCACCGGACACTGATGAGGCTGATTTGGATGTTGATCACGATGATGCTCCACTCCGTTTTCGCAAGCTGGACAACGTGCTGGGGCCTTCCACACCACCAGGCCTGGCGCAACGGGAGACAGCGGAGCATCTGCTTCTGGCTAGCGACGCTGAGCCATCCACCTTCGCTGAGGCGCAGGAGCACGAGTGCTGGCGCCACACTATGCTCGACGAGATGACGGCGATCGAAGCCAATGGCACCTGGGAGCTCGTCGACCCACCACCGCGGACAAGACCCATTGGGCACAAATGGGTCTATAAGGCAAAGAAGGATGCAGTCGGGTTCATCTCCAAGTACAAAGCCTGGCTGGTCGCAAAGGGCTATGTGCAGCAGCAAGGAGTCGATTTCAATGAGGTGTTCGCGCTAGTGGCACGGCTAGAGTCCGTGCGGCTCCTTCTTGCGCACACTGCGAGCGAAGGCTGGACTGTCCATCACATGGATGTTAAATCCGCCTTCCTCAACGGCGAGCTACAAGAGGAGGTTTACGTCGAACAGCCGCCCGGCTTCATCCTCAAGGGAGAAGAAGGCAAGGTCCTGCGCCTTGTCAAGGAGCTCTACGGCCTAGGCAAGCTCCACGCGCTTGGTACACGAAGCTGGATGGCTCCCTACTCAAGCTCGGCTTTAGGCGAAGCAACTTCGAGCAAGCAGTGTACCTCCGCGGTGAGGGCGCGCGCCGCCTCATCGTGGGAGTATACGTCGATGATCTGGTGATCACGGGCGGCAGCGCTGGCGACATCGACGAGTTCAAGTCACAGATGAAGGCTACGTTCCAGATGAGCGATCTGGGATTGCTGCACTACTACCTCGGCCTGGAGGTGACACAGTCGGCGGACGGCATCACCCTGGGCCAGAGCGCATATGCGGCAAAGATCCTGAAGAATGCCGAGATGGCTGGGTGCAATCTTAGCTACATCCCAATGGAGCCACGCCTCAAGCTGAGCAAGGCAAGCACTGCACCCACCGTCGACGCGACCGCTTACAGAAGCATCGTCGGCTCGCTGCGGTACCTGGTCAACACAAGGGCAGACTTGGCCTACTCGGTGGGCTACATCAGCCGCTTCATGGAGAAGCCAACCACCGAGCATGTGGCAGCAGTCAAGAGGGTGCTGAGATACATCTCAGGCACACTGGAGTTCGGCTGCCACTACACGGGGAAGAAGAAGGACACGCAGCTCATCGGCTACGGCGACAGCGATCTCGCCGGCGACATTGACACGCGCAAGAGTACTTCGGGCGTGGTCTTCTTCCTTGGCAACAATGTCATCACCTGGCAGTCACAAAAGCAGAAGGTTGTTGCTCTGTCTTCATGCGAAGCGGAGTACATCGCCGGGACTACGGCCGCCTGCCAAGGTGTATGGCTGGCGCGCCTCCTTGCGGAGCTCAAGGGCGAGAAGGAAGGCGCGTTCCAACTCAACATCGACAATGAGTCCGCCATACAACTCAGTAAGAATCCTGTCTTTCACGATTGCAGCAAACATATAGATACAAGGTTCCACTACATTCGTGAATGCATCGAAGAAGGAAGGATGAATGTCGCCTCCATTGGCACCACTGAGCAGCTGGCGGACATCATGACGAAGGCCCTGGCGCGTGAGCGTTTTTGTGAACTACGCGCTAAGCTCGGCCTCGTCAATCTCAAACAGATGCGCAAGGCTTAGGAGGAGATTTGTTAGTTAAGCCTTGCGCTGTAGTTAGTTAGAATCTCACGTCACTCTCTGTTGTGCATACACACGGACACGTCGTGAGGCCATGCCGAGAATGGGTCGCGTACGAGTCTGTACAATGGTTCGTGGGCAACGTCACGGACGTGGGGATGGACGCGTCGTGAGCAGTGACGTGCGGATATTTTGCACTTGTAAATTCGCAATAAAAGGAGAATGAAAGAACAGAAAACGCTACGGGGGTTTTGGGCAGCACCAATGTTTCTGTCAAGCGTGTTCTTGTGTGCATTTGCTCCCGGCCGGAGGTTCCGGCTGACAGCGGGCGAGGTCCCGGGCGCGAACGCAGGCACGGGCGAGGTCCTGGGCGCGGGTGTGGGCACAGGCGAGGTCCCAGGCGCGGGCGAGGGCCCGGGCGTGGACGCGGGCACGGGCGAGGTCCCGGGCGCGGGCGAGGACGCCGAGCGCGGGCGAGTGCATTTCCTTGAACACCTTCGATGCGGCGCTAACAGTGGAGGCCATTCTTCCTGTCCTGGCGCTCATGGTGGCAGGGTGGCGGAGCACCGATTCAGGTGGCGGGGCGGCACCCTATGGGCTAGCTATAGGGAGCCTAGGAGGTGCTAGAGGCGAGAGGGTTTACCTTGGTTTGGCCGGGTCGAGGCGAAGCTCTGATCGATGGCGAGGGAAAGCGGAGGCAGAGCACGTGGACGTCGCGCGGGGTCGTAGTCCTTGGCTCCGGATCAGCGTTCTGCTTCCGTGGGGGCGGCGGCCTCCTCCTTGGTCCAGCTCGGCTGGTGTCCAGCGCGGGCGACCAGAGTGGGGGCTCGTGGTGTTGCGGCTTGAGCGGGAGGGAGGTAGAAGGAGGTGCACACGAGATCTTCGACGAAAAGTGTAAGCAAACGGAAGAGCTCGGCAGCGAGGGCGAGTCGAGGCGGCTCGGCGCAACGGATTTTGTAATCGTGTTGGCCGGAGAGAAATCGTGGGCAAGATGGCATGGCGGTTCGAACGGCGTCTTGACGTTTGTGCATCCGTCGGACCGGCGGGCGAAGGAAGGCGTGGAGTCGGTGTGGGAGAATTGGCCGGGGAGGCATGGGCCATCTTGGCTTTTAATTGACACCTCGCCGTTCACTTCTCTCCTTGGTCCGGCGGTCGAAGGGGGTTGCGGCGAGGACGAAACGGGCCGGCGCGATTCGCGGCCAAGGCAGCAGAGCAGCAGCAGGGGAGGATGGCGGTGGCAGGGTGGTCGCGTGGGGGCGGCAGGGGAACCGTTGACTCCCAGGTGGTCCGAAGGCCGAGCTCGGCATCGACGCGGGCTTCGGACCGACGGTTCGGCGGCTGCGTCGTCATGATGGCCGGCGTGGGCGGGATACGGCCATCGCGATCGTGGGCGGGGCATGTCTCGTCGTGGCCGGCTGGATTCACGGCGGCTGACGCAGGAGCAGCGCGGCGGCACGGAAGTCGTCGGCATGGGCGCTGGCTCGAGCGTTGCGGCTGGTTCGTGCGCGAGGCGACTCCGGCGGGTGGTGGTAGACGCCGGTGAGATCTAGCAAGCCACGGCAAGGGCGGCAGGTGGAGGCGGCCGACGGCAGGCGGTTGGCTAGCGACGACGAGCTCGGCAAGGCGCGGCGGCGGAAACCCGGTGGACGGCGGCTCGGTCTTCCTGCCAGGCCGGCCTGACTGGCTTGCCTGAGTAGCTGGTAGGGGTGAAAACAGTTCGGATATTATCCGCTAACCGTCTGAAATTTTAAATACAGATAGGATCGGTCGGATAATTTTTGAATAATCTCGGATTCGAAAACAGAAACAGATAATTTTTCTCGGATACAGATATGAATACAGTAAAGGCATTATCCGGCAGATTCCGGAATCGATCGGAAACTATCCGGACAAATTTTCGGATACCTGTATCAAATCCAAATGGCCCACTATGTATTTACGTCATTACGTGGCCTAGCCCAATAGCCCATTACATTTACTCCTAACCTAATCCTAACTTTTCATGTTCATTCTCTCTCCATTCTCCACACACATAGTCACACACAGGCGCCGCCACCGTCGCGCCGGCGCCCCGTCACCCCACTGCCACGCCGGCGCCTGGGCGTGCCACAACTCAACGCCCTAGCGTTGCCGCCCGGTCCCAGCGCCTCATCGCCGCCCGACGTTCCAACGTCGCCGCCCCGTGGAGCCACCCGGTGTCCCGGTACCAGCGTCGCCCAACGCCCCTGTTAACGCCAAAATTTGATACGGTTCGTTATCAGGTTCGGTTAAGGAAAAAGGCTATATCAGCCGATGGAAGCTAATCCAGAAAAAGCCGAATTCAGAAAGGAATCGTGAAGACCACAGCATAGCAGTTAACTATTTTATCTATAAATTAGGTAGCTTTAATAGTTTTTAGAAAACCTGATCTCGTGCCCAATCAGGGCTTGTTGTTTTTCCTTTTATAGTTAGGAAACTTCTGTTTCGTATCCGATCAGAACTGTATCAACTCGGGGTATAAATACATATGCCCGGGGACGATGTAAACTATCTCTCAGATCAATACAAATTTGGCGCATCGCCACCCTTTTTGACGGGTTCTTGCTTCTCGAGCCGGGCTGCATCGGTCAGGTCCGAACTCCTGCGAGAAGGTAAGTCTCGTTACCCCGACTACGTTATCGGTTAGGACTTCCTTAGTTAGGTCCGATATTCTAGCTAATCTACGGTAGTCGGCTTACCACGGTGTATATATTCTGTCTACGGCTGTATCAGTTAAGTTTGATCTCTTAGGCCGAGTGGATATATCACATCACGCGTGCATAGATTTTATCGGCTTACTGGGGATAATTTATCATCAGTTTGTGCTGCATCGGTTAGGTCCGACCTACTAAACTACCTATGATAAGTTATTCCTGCTAGGTTGATAGATTTTATGCAAACGTCTTATCGGGATGTATAGCCGATAAGTTATCTTTTACTGGATAAAGCCGACTGCATTGTCTTGATTATTATTTTGATTAACTACACTATCATCGGCTTTCCAGCCGATGCACATGTTTTATTAGTAGTCGGCTGATTTATTTATTTATATCGTTATCGGTTTCCTAGCCGATACACAAGTGCTGTCGGTAGTCAGGCAGTCGGCTCGAGGGAAGTCGGCTGGTTTTCTATCTTTTTATATTATCGGTTCTCTAGCCGATGTACAAGTGCCATCGGCAATCGGCTGGAAGGAGTCTATATCGGCTTGTTGGCCGATTGGCTCACTGATCTAATATTTCTATTTCCTTGTCAATTGTTGGGTCAAATTGACTGGCACGCCCACGAACCTCAAATTTAGGACTTGCACTAGAGCTAAGCAGATCTCCTAGGCCTTCGCGTATCTAGTGCACCGAACCAGATCATCAATTCGTCTTCAGCGCTGATTGGTGATTTTCGGTGTCAACACGTTTTTTGCACGCCTGGTGGGACACAGAACTTCAATATGGCTAGAAAGGAAATCAGCACAGACAATGTGATCCCAGTCACGATGGAAGATTTGACCGAAGAACAAAGACAACAAGTGGAGCAGAACATTGCTGAATTTCAGAAGCTTTGTCTAGAATCCTTCGGTATGACACATCAAGGGCCAATTCAAAAATCCCAATTTCCAAAGCCTGTTCTGATTGGGGAATTGAGTCATACATCGCCTGCAAGTTCACAGAAGCCACTTCAAGACATGGTTAATGAAGCAGTTCATCATGCATTGATCAATCAATCTGGGATATTGATGAACACATTACAGAGCTTGATCAAGAAGGCGGTGGAGCCGATTCAATTGGCTGGGGGGCAACAAGATGGAATTCCTCAAGAATATCATCCAACTGCATACTATGGCCTATGGGGGACATCGACAGAGTCATCCAGGAGCTGTCCCTGAGTACAATTATCAGAGAGAATATCAGAAGCAGAATCAGCTACCAACTCCACCTCTGCATTATCACGTCGAAGATCCAAGGGAAGAAGATTGGACAGCAAGAATCACAAAGATGGTGAGAGAACAATTCGGTCTAAAACCGAAGAAGGAAACATTTATGTATCGGCATCCATATCTAGATTGGTTTGATAGAGTTTCGTTGCTGCGCCAATACAGAGTACCAGACTTCTCCAAATTCTCAGGGCAAGATGAAGTATCTACAGTGGAGCAGGTCAGCCGATTTTTGGCTCAGTGTGGGGAGGCATCGGCTGAAGAAGCTTTGAGAGTTAGATTTTTTCCGCTATCATTGTCCGGATCGGCCTTCACATGGTTTTCTTCGTTACCACCGAATTCAGTTTGGGGTTGGGCCAATTTGGAAAAGCAATTCCACAAATATTTCTTTACTGGGATTCAGGAGATGAGTTTAATAGATTTAACATCGGTAATACAGAAGCCAGATGAATCAGTCGCAGAATATATCCAGCGGTTTCGTGATGTTAGAAGCCGATGTTATAGTTTAAGTCTAGATGATGCACAGCTGGCCGAGTTAGCATTCCAAGGTTTGTTGGCTCCAATCAAGGAAAGATTTTCATCACAAGACTTTGAGAGCCTAGCACATCTAGTACAGAAGGTATCAATCATGAAAGCCGATTTCAAGAGGCCAGGAAGGAATGTTGAGGCCCAAACAGAAGAATTTCGAAGTTTGATAACAAACTCCGAAATTGGGGGGCATGTGTTAACGCCAAAATTTGGTATGGTTCGTTATCAGGTTCAGTTAAGGAAAGAGGCTATATCAGCCGATGGAAGCTAATCCAGAAGAAGCCGAATTCAGGAAGGAATTGTGAAGACCACAGCATGGCAGTTAACTATTTTATCTATAAATTAGGTATATTTAATAGTTTTTAGGAAACCTGATCTCATGCCCGATCAGGGCTTGTTGTTTTTCCTTTTATAGTTAGAAAACTCCTGTTTCGTATCCGATCAGGACTGTATTAACTCGGGGTATAAATACGTATGCCTGGGGACGATGTAAACTATCTCTCAGATCAATACAAATTCGGCGCATCGCCACCCTTTTCGACGGGTTCTTGCTTCTCGAGCCGGGCTACATCGGTTAGGTCCGAACTCCTGCGAGAGGGTAAGTCTCGTTACCCCGACTACCTTATCGGCTAGGACTTCCTCGGTTAGGTCCGATATTCTAGCTGATCTATGGTAGTCGGCTTACCACGATGTATCTATTCTGTCTACGGCTGCATCAGTTAAGTTTGATCTCTTAGGCCAAGTGGATATATCACATCACGCGTGCATATATTTTATCGGCTTACTGGGGATAATTTATCACCAGTTTGTGCTGCATCGGTTAGGTCCGACCTACTAAACTGCCTACGATAAGTTATTCCTGCTAGGTTGATAGATTTTATGCAAGCGTCTTATCGGGATGTATAGCCGATAAGTTATCTTTTACTAGATAAAGCCGACTGCATTGTCTTGATTATTATTTTGATTATCTACACTATCATTGGCTTTTTAGCCGATGCACATGTTCTATTAGTAGTCGGCTGATTTATTTATTTATATCGTTATCGGTTTCCTAGCCGATACACAAGTGCTATTGGTAGTCAGGCAGTTGGCTCGAGGGAAGTCGGCTGGTTTTCTATCTTTTTATATTATCGGTTCTCTAGCCGATGTACAGTGCCATCGGCAATCGGCTGGAAGGAGTCTATATCGGCTTGTTGGCCGATTGGCTCACTGATCTAATATTTCTATTTCCTTGTCAATTGCTGGGTCAAATTGACTGGCACGCCCACAACCTCAAATTTAGGACATGCACTGGAGCTAAGTAGATCTCCCAGGCCTTCGCGTGTCTAGTGCACCGAACCAGATCATCAACTCGTCTTCAGCGCTGATCGGTGATTTTCGGTGTCAACAGCCCCAGCCGCCAGTGACGCCCAACGCCCCAGCGCCACCCGACGCCCCAACGGCCAATGCCGCCCGATCATAGCGCTGCGTCGCCGACCTTTCCCACGGTATCCATCTGCTTGTTCTGAAATAAAAAAAACCTATTAACTGCGGTTTATATAGTTTACCTGGTTAATAAAACAAAAAATAGACATCATTTTGGGAAGATGGAACTCTGCTTTTCTAGCATAAGCAATTTTTTCTGACCAGGCAAACCATATGTGATTGAGCAATAAATGTCAAATGTAGGTCATAAATTCGTCATATGCAAGTAGCAGCAACGCAAGTGTGTGCGGTGCGAGTGTAGTAGCTTTGCGAACATCACAACCAACTCATCCAATGGAGGGCCAGGGAGGAGATCCCAAGAATCGACAAGCGCTTGTTCCAATCGCCCCGACACCGGCAACAAGAGTTGAAGTGGATTTGACAGAGGATACTACTGTTGCTCCGGATGTTCCTCTTGCAAAAAAAGCAAAGAAGTGTAGTTCTCAGGTTTAGCAGCACTTTGACAAGTTTGATAAAAAGATTGCACAAGATGATGGGACAGAGATTGTGGAGCTGTAGGCTAAGTGCAAGAAGTGCAGTTATAAATCTCGTCGTGAGACCAGCAGGGGCACATCGGTATTTTGGAATCACTTATCCCACAAGCACCAAATCAAAAGTGGTTAGCAGCTTCTAAACCTCAAAAAGGATGAGAGCGGCAGTGGAACTACATCTGTTGATACTTACAGTTACAGGTATGATGAGGCTATTAGCTTGAAGAAATTTTATTTGGCAATCATTATGTATGAGTATCCCTTCAATATTATTCAGCATGAGTACTTTGTGGATTTTATTAAGTCCTTGCGTCCTACTTTTCCAATCAAAAGTCGCATAATTGTTAGGAAAGATATACCGAATATATTTATGGAGGAAAAGAAGAAATTATATGAGTACTTCAAAACACTTTCATGCCGCTTTAGTACAACCATGGACATGTGGACCTCAAATCAAAATAAAGGTTATATATGTATCACTGTGCATTGGATAGATGATAATTGGTGCATGCAAAAAAGAATTGTCAAGTTTATACATGTTGAGGGCCATCATTCAGAGAAAAACTTATGCAAGGAATTTTATGATAGTATATTGGACTGGAACCTTGATAGAAAATTGTTTGCACTTACTTTGGATAATGCATCAGCCAATGATTCATGTTCTAAGGGGTTAATACTAAAGCTCAATAAGATATCACCCTCGATATGTGATGGGGTATTTTTTCATGTGAGATGTTTGAATCATATTTTCAATCTTGTTGCTCAAGATGGCTTAAAGCAAATTGCATCAGCTGTTTCAAATATCAGAAACACAATTACAATTGTGAAGAATTCCACATTGCAATGGAAAGAATTTATGAAGTGTGCTTCAGAATGTGACGGTTTGGATATCAATAGTGGTCTTTCTTTGGATGTTCCAACTAGATGGAACTCCACTTATCTCATGTTAAAGCAAGCTAGTCATTATAGACCAGTTTTTGATAGGCTTCTTCTTTGTCATAGAAGCAAATATCTTCATTGTGTACCAACAGCTGGTAATTAGACCATGGCAAAATCATTGTGCTCATATTTGAAGAGATTCTATGGTGCTACTTTGATCTTCTCTGGCAGTGCATATCCAACAGCAAATCTATTTTTTACTAAATTCTGTCAAATTAAGCTTGCAATATCTGAATGGTGCAGCAGTCCGGATCCAATTGTAGTATCTATGGGCTATAAAATGCAAGTTAAGTATGATAAGTATTGGGAAAGTTCAATATGGCTCTTTCTGTAGCTTGCTTTCTTGATCGTAAGTTTAAAACACAATTGGTCAACTACTATGCATACAAGATTTATGGTGATAAAGCTGCAGAACAAATTAAGAATTTTATGGATGTTGTCAACCAGCTATTCAATGCTTATGTGTCTAGTTCAACAAAATCAAACAATGTAGCTGATATAAGTGTGCAAAAGGATTCTGCAATGGGTGAGGATAAGAATGGGGAGAGTGACGATGACCTTGATGCAGATGTTTTAAACTACTTGCGTGGGAGTAGTGCCCCTGGAAAAGGCACTAAAACTAAGTTGGAAGTGTACATGGATCAACCACTAGTGGAATGGGACAAAAAGACAAAAGGACATTTAATATTTTGCATTGGTGGTCACTAAAGAAACATGAGCTTCCTATTCTCTCTTGACTTGCTCGTGATGTGCTATCAATTCAAGTATCAACTACAGCTTCAGAATCAGCTTTCAGTGCCGATGGACGTGTTGTTGATCCGTTCCGCAGCCGTCTAGATCCTAAAATTGTGCAAGCTTTGATTTGCACTAAAGACTGGACTGCAGCATCAAGAAAGGGTAATTTTAAGTTAACTATACAATTGTGTTCTATATTTCAGCAAGTATTCTATATTTTGAGTAATTATATGATTGTGAACACTTAGGTGGAAATGTGGTTAGGTCTATCATCAATGAAATTGACATGGACAGCCTTAAGCGTACTTTTGCTACTTTATTGACCATAGTTTGTGCTTCTATTACTCACTCATAGAATTATTTGGTTGACTTTCATACTTTCACTAATATGTGATCAATCTTTTATTTACAGACCGAGGCTACAAATCATGAGGAAGATGGTGATGTGGAGTGTTTTGATGACGAGGGTGACATATCACCAATGGATATTTGAAGGAAATGTTGCTGAATGTTTATGTGATGGACTAAGTTAATGTTTGTGATGAACTAAGCTTATGTTAATGTTTGTGATGAACTAAGTTTATGTGATGTGGTCTATGTGGATGAACTATTTTGTGATAAACTATTTGATTGAGTATTTAAACTATTTTGATGGTCTATGTGGATGGTCTATGTCATGTGGATGAACTATTTGTGATGGAAAAGTTGATCATGTGATTAAACTATTTTTGTTGATATAAACGCTTAAAATTATTATATCTAAAATTTGTGATTAAATCGAAGATGGTGATATGATTGTATACTTGCATAGAAATTAGTAATGTGTTGTTGATATGGATGCTTGAAATTTGTTGTATATGTTGTTTAACTAAAAATTTGGAAATATTGATATATTGTTTTACAAAAAAAATAATAAGTTGTCTCTCTTTGTTGGTTTGCAAAGTTCAGTTTGAGGAGTTTTTATATTCGAATAAATATTTGTTACTGTATTCGTTCTGATTCATATTCGCTCCGTATCTGTATCCGGTAATATTCGATTCCGTTTTTGTATCCGAGGTTTTTGATTCCGAATCCGATTCTAAAAAAATATGAAAACAAATATGGTATAGCTAGTTTCCGACCGTTTCCGATCCGTTTTCACCCCTAGTAGCTGGGTAGCTTGGTGGGCTGGACTGGTCTGGCTTAGTGGCCTGCTAGCTGGGCCGAAGTGGCGAGGTGGGCCGAGGTGGGCCTGCTAGCTTGGCCGAAGTGGCGAAGTGGCAAAGTGATGAGGTGGGCCTGCTAGCTGGGCTGAAGTGGTGAAGTGGCGAGGTGGACCTGCTACCTAGTGCTGTGTGTCTAGGCGTTTAAGCGCATCCAATATAACGGTAAAGTGCCACGTGGAGGAAACGAGTGTTTGCCTCTCGGCGTTAGGACTGGCGAGGACCCCCTAGCCTAACGGTACTGGGTTAGCGCCTAGTGTGGGATTCATGCAAGGTTAGGAATTAGGCAATATAACGGCTTTGTTATGGCCTCTAGACCATATTCGGTGTGTAGAATATGGTGGTATTGACGAGTACTGGACAATCTAGAGTGTTCATATCATGTGGATAAAGTTACACAAACTCTGTAGTCTAAACTAATCGATTAGTCATACTCATAGTCATGAGTGACTTGGTGAAGTATCATGGGTATAGTTTTATGATTTACAAATATTTGTTGAAACCGGGTATGGTCGGAAGTGATGATTTTGCCCGGTGTGAGTTGAGAATGAGATATGTTGTTGGCTACCATAAAGGGTAGCAAGATGATATTACGATGCTGATTATGATGCTATTATGTTACTACTATGATGCTCTACTTGCTCAATGTTTTTATAAACTCCATTGCGATATACTATTATTACTATTATGAAATGAAGTTGGCTTTGTGCTGAAAATAAGCCCACTAAAAATAGCCTTACTTGATTAAGCTAGTTTGCACTTATACTATAATAGGTTTCCAAAAGGTATGAGCAGGTGCTTGCTAATATATTATGTATTTACTCACTCCTTTGTTGTTGTTTTTAGACTTGTTTGTAGGAACCGATACTGGAGTTTCAAGAATAGTACTTTCTAGGGTGATTCCTAGTCGGTTGCCTGTGTAGTTGGTTAGATGGGCATACCGATGAGCCTATATATTTTGCTTCCTTTATTTCGTTGTGCTTGTTCTTTACTTGTTTTATTTGGATAGTTGACCTTATGTATGTAATCCGTGTACCGTTAAGGTGTTAAGGTTATAGCCATTTGTTATATGATATACGAGATGTAGAATATTTGTATGATTGTGATATTAAAGTTGATGTGTACTAGCCACTGATCATGGGACTAGTATGGTGAACATAGTATAGTGAACACACAAGGAATTCGGAATTCAAGTCCTCGTGGTCCTCACAATCTGCCCACCAAATATTATCATGTAGAACAAAATCCTTGATAATTCGATAAGGATTGCTTTCTTTAATTATTTATCTATTTTTATTATTTGATTGAGATATATATATATATATATATATATATATATATATATATATATATATATATATATATATGAGATAGGCTATGGTGCTTCGCGAAGCACGGGGTTGTCCCGTGCTTCGCAACCGTTGCTACAAATTAGAAGTTTAAATGAGCGATCCAAACCGTTCATCATGATCTCCATATTGAAACCAGGTTGGAGACCAAATTTTACATTTTTTGGAAATTTTTTACTATTTTTTAGATATGTATGAAATCTTGTTAATCTAAAGACTTCAAAACCGTCCAAAACCTATAAATTTGTACCCCTCTTAAAAATAGTAAAAAAATTCCAAAAAATGTAAAATTTGGTCTCCAACCTTGTTTCAATATGGAGATCATGATGAATGGTTTGGATCGCTCATTTAAACTTTTAATTTATAGCAACGGTCGCGAAGCACGGGGCGATCCGTGCTTCGCGAAGCACAGTAGCCCATATATATATATATATATATATATATATATATATATTATATATATAATATAATATATATATATATATATATATATATATGATTTTCTTTTTTCTCTTCGGCTTCAAAATTAAGAAATAAAACAATAGAAGAATAAAAGAATAAGTAGAAGAAATAAGTTAAGTCAATTTAAAAAGGAGAGGAGGTTCATGGTCAATGGAAAAGACGTTAGAATAAGAGTTATTTTGTAAAACATGATTTGTATTTGAAAATGTGCCAATGAAAAATAGGCAGCCTGCCTACTAATTGGTATTGTTGAACATTGTGACGAACTTTAGAAAAAGAAAAAGAAAAAGGTCAGCTTTAACTAGGTTGATTGAGAGCTTCCTAAAATTTGATCTGAATTTACTAAAACTTTGTTAGACATATATCGTCAGTTTGAGATCCTATTGAAACTTTCAAAGTTGGCACTTTGAAAACTTTCGTACGGCATACTGGCATAAAACATACCAGTCCACAGGCTTACTCTCAAGTCTGATAGTACACGTACATTTGCTGGTTCAACAATTTTTTTTTCTTCAAATAAAATGGGTACGCACGCGCGTTTTGGATGGCGACTCGGAGACTTGTATTTTGATTCTGCTGGTAGCTTATGGTTTATCTCCCGGTTTTCATTACCACGCTTATCAAAACGTAAAACAATGTATTTTTTAAAAAACTTTCGATATGAAAATATTTTTAAAAATCAAAATTATCTAATTTTTCAAGTTTTTAATAGTTAATACTTAATTAATCATACACTAATAATATTTCTCGTTTTATATATGTCTTATAAACTACCCTCACCAACACTAATCACACACTAATAATATTTCACTCATAAACACTAATCACACACTTCTTGTTTTGACTAACTACCGACCGAACTACAGCTTCACAGCTTAGCGTTAACTATTTTTTTCCTTTTTTTGCGGCGACTAGCTGTATCTTTCACTAGATCTTTGCCTGTTATACACGCAGTGTAATATTTAATTAATCAATCGATTTCTTCAAGGTAAGCCAGGTGTCGATGTTTAACGTGTTACGCACTCCGCATGCATGCCAATATATCCATTCATATGTTTGAATATTTTGGATGTGCCATCATCACGACCAAGTCTTGCATGCCACGTACGTACACGTGTGCATGTTAAGTCAAACTAGCTCAGAGATGGCAGAGAAAGCTAGCCAACCTAGTAGTTAATTTTAGATGTTGCCCACGTGCGAAGCTAGCAAAATAAGCGCTGATTATCTGAGCACAATCGACTTCGAAAAAATAAAAATTCAATAGATCATTAGAGAATCTCTAGGTTAATTGAATATGATTTATACCTATACTAATTGATCTTTATAACTATAAATAAATTAACATTATTTTGTCTTTAGAACTTTAAAAGAAAGTCTAAATATATCTTTCAACAAAATTTAATCACCAACATATTCACATACGATCAAAATTTTAATATTAATAACATCACTAACAATAACCTACATTTAGCATCATGGGTCACCTTAAAAACCCATCTGCATGTTGGAGGAATCTAGATCAAAACTAAATACAACTCAATTATTACAAATTTTAGACTTACTAAAATATAATTCTAGTCGACCGGAGCACTTTGTCGACATCGTTGTCGCGTGCTGCTTCTAGTTAGGGATTGGTTTGAATTGGGAAGTGGGAACAGTTTGCTCGGGTTAAAAATGGATAGGCCTGCCTAATATGGTCCTGGGGTACAAATGGTCTTTTCCTATTTTCTAAATCATTTTTTCTTTTCTTTTTCTTTTCTTAAATTCACTAATCCTGGTCCTAGGTAACGACAGTTAAAAACAAGGGTAAATGGGAGCTTTGTATCAAAAAAATAAGGGCAAAATTACAAACCTTAAAAAGTAGGAACAAAATCATAATTGTATATCAAAGTAGGGGAAAGAACGTAATTATCCTTGTCTTTCCATTTTTTTTCAATTTTTCAACTTCGCTTCACCCGTCCAACCCTAAGGACCCAACTCCATTCTATCATTTTATTAGGATGTGTTTGATTCATGGTCAAGATTAGATAGGATGTGACCATCCATATTTTTGTGAATGTAGTGGTCTAGTTTTTTTGTTTTGTTGGGTGGATGGAATGATCTAATTTCTTGTTTGGTTAGATGGATGAGGATGGTTAGAAAAAAGGTGATATGCTTTGGTACTTCTCCCCCTAAATCCTCCTAGATAGATCAGCTTCTCTACAAAATCCCACAGATTGGCAAGCAGCTCATGGCCTCACGCTGCTCTACATGCTCAGCATGAGGGCTCGAGGTGGATTGGAGACCCAACAAGGGAGGTGAAAACGAAGCAGAATCAAGTGGAGTTGGTTCTCGTCGGCATGGGATCTTCGTGATTGCGCTAGTGCAACTGTACAAGATTGTTCCTGAGGCAACAACTCATCGATGCCCGATACGCCGACCCAAACAGCGACCCGCCCATGATCCCTAAGACATTTTGTGTCGACAGAGGCAGGAATTCATCAGGACTAGGCCTCAACTATGTAGTTCTAAAATTTTTGTTGAAATTCTCTCTAAACTTTAGTAATTTTCCATTAAGTTTTCTGGCCACGTATAAGACTCACACTACACGGGGCTCCGCCCCTCGCCTCCTACCGCGTACTTAGAGCATCTCCAACAATAGCCTCAAAAATAAAGTCCCTACTTTCTGAGTATGGACTCATTCTATTTTTTGGGGCTCTGTTTTTGACACGTAACTCCAACAAGGGCCCTTAAATCTGAGTCTCTATTTCTTTTTCTCTCATATTTCAATATAATCTATATGTATATTCTTCATATTACATCACTAAAATTCAAACTCAAATATTTATAAACCATAACAATAAATCATATTCAAATTCATGATTTCAAATAAGACAATTTAAATTCAAATTCAAATTCAATTTTTTTTTCAAACATAAAAATCATATAGGCATATAGAAATTGTCTATCACACCACATACTAATAAATTACGATCAAACTACAACGAATCATACTAGCTAGCGCCATGAAGTGCCCACAAATGCTCCACAAGATCATCTCGAAGTCTATCATGCACTTGCTTATTCTTAATCTCCTGATGAATCTTGAGGAACTCGTCAAGTACGAGTGGATTACGCCGTTGGTACTCCTCCTCCCTCAACACCTCGTCTCCATCTTGATCATAGTCATAGCCCCCATCGTCATCTATATCTCGCTCATTTTCAATGATCATATTGTGCATGATAACAGCAGCTGTCAATATGTACCATAGGGTGTTCTTGTCCCAAAATCTAGCAGGACCCCTCACCATAACAAATCGAGCTTGTAGGACACCAAATGCTCTCTCTGCATCCTTTCGCACTGATTCTTAAGCTTTTATGAAATGAATTTTCTTGTTGCCTTGTGAATTGCTATAGCTCTTAACAAAAGTCGTCCATAAAGGATAGATCCCATCTGCAAGATAGTATCCCATAGTGTACTTGTTACCATTAACAATATACTCCACAGGTGGTGAAGTCCCTGAAGTTAGCCTCTGAAATAGTGGCGACCTATGCAAAACATTGATATCGTTGAGAGAGCCAGGTAGTTCAAAGAAAGAATGCCAAACCCATAAATTCTCAGATGCAACAGCTTCAAGGATCATGGTTGGACCATCCACATGCCCCGAATACTGCCCTTTCTATGCTATTGGGCAATTCTTCCATCTTAATGCATACAATCAATGCAACCAAGCATGCCAGGCCATCCTCTTTTAGTGTTCATAGCTATTAATCTTGTAGTATCATCAATGGTAGGTGCCCTCAAATATTGCTCACTAAACACTGCAACCACAGCCCATACAAAGTGGTGAAAAGCTTCTAACATAGTACTCTCAGCAATCCTTACAACTTCATCCATTGAATCAGCTGGAACATCATATGCGAGCATGCGGAATGATCCAACCACCTTCTGCAGTGCAGTGGCTCCAAGAAGGCCTACTGCATTTGGTCTTTGTGTAAAATAGTTATCATGAGCCTCCACCCCAGCCACTATGCGCAAGAATAGCTGTTTGGATATCCTAAACCTTCTCCTGAAGAACTTTTCATTGTACACAGGAGGATCTGCAAAATAATCAGCCACAATGCGCACATTACCACCAAACATGTCCCTTCGAACTACCTGATGACCCGGCACTGATCCACGACGCTTCTTCTTCTGCCTCTCTTCATCATCCATGTCGCAAAGCATAGCTAATATAATGAGATCATCATCATCAGATTCCTCCTCTTCCTCCCACCATTGCTCAATGATATCATCATCGTCAGAGAAGAATATCTATAAAAATTACAAAATTATGAATGTTACAATCATACTTATATTGAATATTGCATAACAATTCTCAATATCAAACAACATAAATGCTTTGACCAACAAAAATAGTCCACAAATAATTCCACAAACATAAATGATTCCAAAAAAATAGTTCCACAAACATAATTGATTCGATAAACATAAATAGTTCCAAAAAAATTAAATGGTTCGACTAACATAAATAGAGGCACAAATATAAATAGTCCATACTACACTCAAATGTTACCACTATCTCCACCCATGCCATCACTACATCCACTAAGACCGCCATTGATGCCTACAACCTTTTGAGCTGTAATTTGTGCCCTCATTGCTAGCATATAGGTCTTTTGTTCTGGATCCATGGTGGAGATATCATAGAACATGATCTTCTGTTCTTGCTCCCACATCAACTTGTTCTCCTCAAGCATAATCTTGCGCTCTTCACATGAGATCTTGCGCTCCTGAATCATCTTACTCTCCTTCCATCTCTCTTCCTTCAGTTTCTCTTTCTGCAGAATATAATCTTGTACGAGTTCCTTGCATGTTCTAGCTTCCCCTCCACTCTTCATCTTCTCCTTTCCTTGCTTCCTTCCCATTGGTCTTTTATTTGAAGTTGGCTCTGATGAATCAGGAGATTGACTCTTGGTATCATCTTCTTGTGCACCATTTTGGACAGTTAATGGTGGAGAGTTGCTAGTCATTGGCCTCTTGTTTGTATCAAGTGTAAGGAATTTTTGACTATTCCTCACCTTGAGCCAACAATTAGTGAATTGGAAGGATTTCTGCTTTGGATCCTTCCTTGCCCACATAGCTTGCGCTTCCAGCAACTGCGGCAAAGAGAGGTACAAATGAGTTTCAAAGTTAGTACACATTTTATTATAAATTTAGGACAATTCACAATGTACAAATGAACTTACATGCTCCTTGTATGGTATACCGCTTGGATGCCGACGCACAATAGTTTCAAATATTACTTGAAATCTCTGGCATTCCTTTTGAATGGTACTCCAACGGTACTCAAGAGAGTTAGCACTCCTATTGGACTCAAAGTTCTTATGGGCATGAAAGTGATCAGCAATCCTTTTCCAATAAGCCTTTCCTGGTTGCTCATTGGCAGTGACAGGATATGTGCTAATGCTCTCCCATGAGACGCACAATTGAATGTCCTCTTGATGGGTGCAGTTGCCTGCTCTCTTGGATGACTTTGCATTACTAATTTGGGTATTACGTTGGGTACCAAAGGTTTCAGGTGGCATTGACAGTGAAATATCATCAACATTAGTATCCTCAGACATCATTCGTGTCCAATGATCACCTTCAAAAGCCATGGCAATCTATCCACCTCAAATTGACAAGCATTGAATCATATTGAAATTGACAGGAAACATATAGAACATAAATTAAAACAAAATAGATTGATGCCATAAAAGTATCGTAGTAACAATCTAAGCGTGTATAACAGTGATTAAAACATAAATCAAGTCTGCAATAGGACAAAAAGTATAAGAATGTCATAACCAGCAAAGACTTACATACAACAGTGATGATAAGATAGAAAATTTAATTTTTTAAAAAAATCCCTGATATCTATAAAACACAGGAGATTCACTTGGAAACATCATTTATAGTTGGCTTTATAATTCTCCCAGGTAATGAGTAATTTAAAAATACTTATCTCGCAATAGGTTCTCACATACAGGTATGTTTCCAGTTGTGATCTAACCAATTGCCATGGAATTTTGATTACTTTCTGAAGGAATTAGCATGTTTGGTTGTAGATTTCACACAAGAAAAATCTGATTATATTCCGTTCTTTTCATCTCTATGTGCTATGCTCGCATTAGCATCGGTACTGGATGGCCTGATTCTGGAGTGCACTACTATTAAAATGGATGGTGACCTTGATTTTGATGTAGTACAACACACCCACAGTTTATAAACATGTTGAAATGCAAAATATTGCATGGCTAAAAAGTCAATTTGCCCGGTCCAAACCTCAAAGGGAGAAAATTAAATCTGTTTCCTTTTGCTAAAATTTCACATTGAGCATTTATACCTTGGCAATTTTATCTAGCACCCAAACAAAACAAGCCTACATCACTCCTGTGTTACTAGGGGCATACAGAATATAGATGTGATTGTATGCATACAAGTATATGCACTTGCATATCCAATGAAGCTGTACCTTGACAACAGATAACGGAGAGGTGGAGGCGGAGCAGGACGGCGGTGGCGTGGAGCTTGCCGGCGAGACTGGAGGAGCCAACGGGCGTCCCCGCGGTAGGCGCGCTAACGACAGCGGGCGTGGCAGCGGCGACCCAGGCGGCGAGGTCCCGGCGCTCGGCATCGGAGGCGTCGGCGGAGAGGTCGAGGCGGAGTAGGACGGCGGTGGCACGGAGCGTGTCGGCGAGACCAGAGGAGCCGACGGGCGTCCCCGCGGTAGGTGCGCCAACAACGGCGGGCGTGGCAGCGGCAACCCAAGCGGCGAGGTCCCGGCACTCGGCGTCGGAGGCGTCGGCGGAGAGGTGGAGCACGTATAGACCGCGAGGAGGAGCCTAGGAGGCGGGGCCTATCGCTGCGGGCTCCGGTGAGAAGGCACGCGAGGCAGGGCGACGCACCGTGGCCACAGCGGAAGGGGACGGCCGCGGAGGGGGTGGATCCGGCGGCGCCGGCGGCTCGGATTGAGGCGGAGATGGAGGGCAGAAGGTGGCGGCGCGAGGACGGGTGAGGAAAAATTGTTTCGCACAAGAGGAAAAAAAACTTACAACCTAGAGTAGGGAGCTCCCCACGTACCCGTGCGAGATGGAGCTAAGGAGAAAGATTTCGGAGCCTCCATAAAGTAGGGACTCGAATTGGAGCCCTCTTAAACTTCAATTTTTTTTTGTCTAACTTTAAAAAATAGAATAAAAACCCTGTTTATGGTCCTTATTAAAGATGCTCTTAGCAAATGCCCCTTAGAGCATCTCCAACAGTAGCCCCAAAAACAAAGTCCCTACTTTCTGAGTAGGGACTCATTCTATTTTCTGGGGCTCTGTTTTTGACACCCAACTCCAACAAGGGCCCTTAAATCTGAGTCCCTATTTCTTTTTCTCTCATATTTCAATATAATCTATATGTATATTCTTCATATTACATCACTAAAATTCGAACTCAAATATTTATCAACCATAATAATAAACCATATTCAAATTCATGATTTCAAATAAGACAATTTAAATTCAAATTCAAATTCAAATTTTTTTTCCAAACATAAAAATCATATAGGCACATAGAAATCGTCTATCACACCACATACTAATAAATTACGATCAAACTACAACGAATTATACTAGCTAGCGCCATGAAGTGCCCATAAATGCTCCACAAGATCATCTCGAAGTCTCTCATGCACTTGCTTATCCTCAATCTCCTGATGAATCTTAAGGAACTCGTCGAGTACGAGTGGATTACGCCGTTGGTACTCCTCCTCTCTCAACACCTCGCCTCCATCTTGATCATAGTCATAGCCCCCATCGTCATCTGCATCTCGCTCATTTTCAATGATCATATTGTGCATGATAACAGCGGCTGTTAATATGTACCATAGAGTGTTCTTGTCCCAAAATCTAGCAGGACCCCTCACCATAGCAAATCGAGCTTGTAGGACACCAAATGCTCTCTCTACATCCTTTCGCACTGATTCTTGAGCTTTTGTAAAATGAATTTTCTTGTTGCCTTGTGGATTGCTATAACTCTTAACAAAAGTCGCCCATGAAGGATAGATCCCATCTGCAAGATAGTATCCCATAGTGTACTTGTTACCATTAACAATATACTCCACAGGTGGTGAAGTCCCTGAAGTTAGCCTCTGAAATAGTGGCGACCTATGCAAAACATTGATATCGTTGAGAGAGCCAGGTAGTCCAAAGAAAGAATGCCAAATCCACAAATCCTCAGATGCAACAGCTTCAAGGATCATGGTTGGACCATCCACATGCCCCGAATACTGTCCTTTCCATGCTGTTGGGCAATTCTTCTATCTCCAATGCATACAATCAATGCAACCAAGCATGCCAGGCCATCCTCTTTTAGTGTTCATAGCTATTAATCTTGTAGTGTCATCAACGGTAGGTGCCCTCAAGTATTGCTCACTAAATACTGCAACCACAGCCCGTACAAAGTGGTGAAAAGCTTCTAGCATGGTACTCTCAGCAATCCTTACAACTTCATCCATTGAATCAGCTGGAACATCATATGCGAGCATGCGGAATGATCCAACCACCTTCTGCAGTGCAGTGGCTCCAAGAAGGCCTACTGCATTTGGTCTTTGTCTAAAATAGTTATCATAAGCCTCCACCCTAGCCACTATGCGCAAGAATAGCTGTTTGGACATCCTAAACCTTCTCCTGAAGAACTTTTCATTGTACACAGGAGGATCTACAAAGTAATCAGCCACAATGCGCAAATTACCACCAAACATGTCCCTTCGAACTACCTGATGACCCGGCACTGATCCACGACGCTTCTTCTTCTGCCTCTCTTCATCATCCATGTCGCAAAGCATAGCTAATACAATAAGATCATCATCATCAGATTCCTCCTCTTCCTCCCACCATTGCTCAATGATATCATCATCGTCAGAGAAAACCATCTATAAAAATTACAAAATTGTGAATGTTACAATCATACTTATATTAAATATTGCATAACATTTCTCAATATCAAATAACATAAATGCTTTGACCAACAAAAATAGTCCACAAATGATTCCACAAACATAAATGATTCAAAAAAATATTTCCACAAACATAATTGATTCGATAAACATAAATAGTTCCAAAAAAATTAAATGGTTCAACTAACATAAATAGAAGCACAAACATAAATAGTCCATACTACACTCAAATGTTACCACTATCTCCACCCATGCCATCACTACATCCACCAAGACCGCCATTGATGCCTGCAACCTTTTGAGCTGCAATTTGTGCCCTCATTGCTAGCATATAGGTCTTTTGTTCTGGATCCATGGTGGAGATATCACAGAACATGATCTTCTGTTCTTGCTCCCACATCAACTTACGCTCCTCAAACATAATCTTGCGCTCTTCACATGAGATCTTGCGCTCCTGGATCATCTTACTCTCCTTCCATCTCTCTTCCTTCAATTTCTCTTTCTGCAGGATATAATCTTGTACGAGTTCCTTACATATTCCTGCTTCCCCTCCACTCTTCATCTTCTCCTTTGCTTGCTTCCTTCCCATTGGTCTTTTATTTGAAGTTGGCTCTGATGAATCAGGAGATTGGCTATTGGTACCTTCTTCTTGTGCACCATTTTGGGCAGTTAATGGTGAAGAGTTGCTAGTCCTTGGCCTCTTGTTTATATCAAGTGTAAGGAATTTTTGACTATTCCTCACCTTGAGCCAACAATTAGTGAATTGGAAGGATTTCTGCTTTGGATCCTTCCTTGCCCACATAGCTTGCGCTTCCAGCAACTGCGGCAAAGAGAGGTACAAATGAGTTCTAAAGTTAGTACACATTTTATTATAAATTTAGGACAATTTACAATGTACAAATGAACTTATATGCTCCTTGTATGGTATACCGCTTGGATGCCGACGCTCAATAGTTTCAAATATTGCTTGAAATCTCTGGCATTCTTTTTGAATGGTACTCCAACGGTGTTCAAGAGAGTTAGCACTCCTATCGGACTCAAAGTTCTTATGGGCATGAAAGTGATCAGCAATCCTTTTCCAATAAGCCTTTCCTGGTTGCTCATTGTCAGTGACAGGATCTGTGCTAATGCTTTCCCATGAGACGCACAACTGAATGTCCTCCTGATGGGTGTAGTTGCCTGCTCTTTTGGATGACTTTGCACTACTAATTTGGGTACTACGTTGGGTACCAAAGGTTTCAGGTGGCATTGACAGTGAAATATCATCAACATTAGTATCCTCAGACATCATTCGTGTCCAATGATCACCTTCAAAAGCCATGGCAATCTATCCACCTCAAATTGACAAGCATTGAATCATATTGAAATTGACAGGAAACATATAGAACATAAATTAAAACAAAATAGATTTATACCATAAAAGTATCGTAGCAACAATCTAAGCGTGTATAACAGTGATTAAAACATAAATCAAGTCTGCAATAGGACAAAAAGTATAAGAATGTCATAACCAGCAAAGACTTACATACAACAGTGATGATAAGATAGAAAAATTAATTTTTTAAAAGAATCTGTGGTATCTATAAAGCACAGGAGATTCACTTTTGCTTACTTTCTGAAGGAATTAGCATGTTTGGTTGAAATGCAAAATATTGCATGGCTAAAAAGTCAATTTGCCCAGTCCAAACCTCAAAGGGAGAAAATTAAATCTGTTTCCTTTTGCTAAAATTTCACATAGAATATAGATGTGATTGTATGCATACAAGTATATGCACTTGCATATCCAATAAAGGTACAATATGATTGTATGCATACAAATATATGCACTTGCATATCCAATGAAGGTACAATATACAAGTGCAAAGTGCAAACTGTACCTTGACAACAGATAAAACGGAGACCGGCGGCGACCCAGGGGGCGACCCAGGCGGGGGCGGAGCAGGACGGGAGCAGGACGGCGGCGGGCGGAGCAGGACGGCGGCGGCGACCCAGGCGGAGCAGGACGGCGGCGGCGACCCAGGCGGAGCAGGACGGCGGGCGTGGCGGCGGCGACCCAGGCGGCGAGGTCCCGGCACTCGGTGTCGGAGGCGTCGGCGGCGCACCGTGGCCATAGCGGAAGGGGACGGCCGCGGAGGGGGTGGATCCGGCGGCGCCGGCGGCTCGGATTGAGGCGCAGATGGAGGGCAGAAGGTGGCGGCGCGAGGACGGGTGAGTAAAAATTGTTTCGCGCGAGATAAAAAACTTCCAACCGTAGAGTAGGGAGCTCCCTACGTACCCGTGGGAGATGGGGCTGAGGAGGAAGATTTCGAGGCCTCCATAAAGTAGGGACTCGAGTTGGGGCCCTGTTGGACTTTAATTTTTTTATCTGACTTCAAAAAATAGAATAGGGACCCTATTTAGGGTCCCTGTTGGAGATGCTCTTACAGCCGGAACTCCGGCAAACACGCCGAGCGAGATCACACCGTCGTCACCATAGACTGTTTGCGTTTTGCACGTGGGAGTGGAGGTCAGGTCACCACCTTTCCCTTCCATCAGCAAAGCAGCGCCGCCACTGCCAGCGCACCCCTCCCCCTCTCTTCCGCGAACAAGCACACGCATTCCTTCCAATTCGCGGGGCCGCCCCAACACCTGCTCTCCCTCCTCGACCCCCACCCCGACCCAGCGGCTGATTCGATTTCGATCGAACCCTGTGCCCGCCCGATTGCCCTGGACGCCGCCCGCTGTATCCTCTGCATTTGATGAGTATTCTTCTCCCCGTTCCTTGCCGCAATTTGGATGCGAGGGAGCTCCACCTCGCCGCCGAGCCTTCTCTCCTCCTCCGGTCCCCGCGGAAAGGCGCCGCCTTTCGCCTCCCGCCGCCGGGGCTAGGCCGCCGATGGGCTAGGAGGGGGCTCGCGCTCTCCCTACGATCGCCACCGGCGGGCCGGAGCGGGACCCTCTCCGCGGGATCTGCTGCCCCTGCCCGTTCCCGGTCGCGGCAGTAGAGATCTTGCAGAGCCCTCCCTCTTCTTCGAGTGGAGGGGCTACTGCAAAGATCGCGCCTTTGTGCTGGTTAATTACCTGTTTCGCTGACTCTGGATCGGTTCTCTGTTGATGCAAGGCAAGCCGTGTACAGTTCTTGCTTCTTTTGATGATAAGAGCTGCCGATTTGGGAGGTGAATGCTGTTTTGTATGGGGTTGTAGCTTATGCTAGAACAACTATCTCCAGTTTAGTTTAACTTGGGGTTGTGGGTGTAGAGATTGGGTTCTGGTTTGCGTTTCCTCTTCGGTGATTAGCACCCTAACACCGTGCAAGATTCTAGCTTATCTTGGATTACTCTATTCGTGCGACTATTAGCGCAAGTGGTTAGGAGTCAGACTAAAGGTTGGGGATTTGGTTTTCGATTTGGATTGCCAATTACGGGAGCATATCCTATTGGGAGATTCCGACCTGTAAAGATATCCTTTGCCCCTGAGTGATTTAATGTTAATGTTAGTGGAGGTGGGGAGGGCAGATAATACACATTCTGATCTGCCTGTCAAGTTGGGGAGCGGGGATGGGTTCCTCGCAGGAATCCACTTTTTCCTCTGCCTCAACGGCTGCGCAAGTGAATGCTTGCGCTTTGGACCTGCTCCCGGTGTACGCCAAGGAGCTTATTGCCGGGGGTGCAGCTGGTGCATTTGCAAAGACTGCGGTAGCGCCACTGGAGAGGGTCAAGATCTTACTGCAGGTTTGAACTACTCAAACTTCCATTCCATTATACGTGGTAACTGAATGACAACTAAGCATAATTATTAACTTAACTGAGCGTGTGTATGCTGTTGCTCTCTAGACAAGAACCCAAGGGTTTCAATCCCTTGGTATCCTGCAATCCTTGAGGAAGCTGTGGCAGTATGAGGGAATTCGAGGCTTCTACAAGTAAGTTCCATGGAGAAAATACCTTAGGCTCTGGCTGCTGAGTTCAGTATCTTAATTTTGACTTTGTGTTACTGTTTATGAAGAGGAAATGGCGCGAGTGTGCTTCGGATTGTTCCATATGCGGCATTGCATTACATGACATACGAGCAGTATCGGTGCTGGATATTGAATAATTTTGCTCCATCAGTGGGTACAGGGCCTGTGGTTGATCTATTGGCTGGCTCAGCTGCAGGTGGCACTGCAGTTCTATGTACCTACCCATTAGACCTTGCTAGAACAAAGCTGGCATATCAGGTATTGCATGCTCATGCAGATGCTTTGTTAATGGTCATCTTTTTTATTAGTAGTCAAGAGTTTCTATCAGTATAATTATTACTGGCTTATTCGATGATCACTATTAGTAGTTTGCTATATCTTTTGCAAATATTATTAGTTTATGTGATGCCATCTCTAATCATTTGTATTTGCTCTTTATTATAAGAAGCCATTGGCTCTGGGTTGTCTATATTAATTTTCTTCATAATTGCTCCAGGTTTCAAATGTGAGCCAACCTGGTGATGTTTTGGGAAATTCTGGTCGACAACCAGCATATGGTGGTATCAAGGATGTTTTTAAAACTGTTTACAAGGAAGGAGGCGCACGAGCTTTATACCGTGGAGTAGGTAATTCTTATCTAATCACTCCCTTGTTCCAACATGTTGTACATCTAAGGGTTTTCTAAGTGCACAGTTATACACACCAAAATAGGTTCATATGCACATCGGACCTAAAATCCACCTTCTGTAGCAAGGTTGCTTCAGCTTAATGACCCATAAGCATGTTCAATTGTATTTTCAGTTTCATCTAAAACATGGCGCCGCCATTTAGTTACCTTCTAGTTCCAATGAATCAACACGCTTGCTTTTCTGGTGATCTAAAAGACAGTTGCCAGGAAGCCGTATATGAGTGTAGCTTACAATAAACTAACTCATTTGTATGCTGAACCTTTGTATTTGGAATTCCCCTATCATTACTTTGGCTATTGCTGTATTAGAAGGGAAAATTTGTATTGAGCTATTTGTTTATAATTTATTTAGTCTGCATACAGTTGGGTTCAAAAGGTTCTTCTAATCAATCTCAGGCCCAACTTTGATCGGTATCCTACCATATGCTGGCCTAAAATTCTATATATACGAAGACCTGAAATCTCGAGTTCCAGAAGATTACAAGAGATCTGTTGTATTGAAACTCTCTTGTGGTGCTTTAGCTGGTCTTTTTGGGCAAACCCTTACTTATCCACTGGATGTTGTCCGAAGACAGATGCAGGTACAAACTATACTCTCAGTCAAAGATAATCTGTGCATTATAATTTGGATTGCAATGGCTGATTAGTTCTTGACCTGTCCTGTGCTCAGGTTCAGAGTAGGCAGCCCCATAATGCAAACGATGCCTTCCGTATAACAGGGACATTTCAGGGTTTAGCACTCATTATTAGGTGCCAGGGGTGGAGACAACTCTTCGCTGGCTTAAGCCTTAACTATGTGAAGGTAATAACTAATAAGCCTGACTGAGTTTGCTAGGGAGAAGGCAAAAAAAAGGTGAATTAGGAGTCGCAAAGTGTACAAAAGTACAGAGTAACCGATTCTTATATATGTAAGCACTTGTACTAGGTTGGTCTTATTCTGTGTCTGTTATGTGTGCCTATGAAGGATAGGGAAATCAATGCTCATTTCAAACTGTATCTTAAATATGCAGTGATTTCTAACCAATGAACTTATCATTTTTCAGGTTGTCCCTTCGGTTGCTATTGGTTTCACAACATATGACATGATGAAGAATTTGCTGAAAGTGCCACCCCGAGAGAGATTTTATCGATCATCTGGTAATGCATGAAGCGGTACTGGCCTACTTGTGTCAGGACAAATGAACTCAAACTCCACTCGGTGGCATTGTATTTTTAATCGTAAATTTCATCGCTATTGATATAACTCAGTAATTAACTGTTGCATTTGTAAGAATGATGGTCAGTCGAGTTACTCTAGACTTGGATAAGGTTGTATATGGGATGTGCTACCTGTATGCATCAATTTGATCAAATATTGCAACTGAGATCGCCCTACCTGAGTTGTACATATACTAATATTAACCATAATCAGATATCCTTTTTCTGTGTGTTTCTACTTATACATCAACTATGCATGAGTGATATTTTGGAAGCAGAAGTCAGGAAAGATGTAAAAATGAACTCCATGTGGCTCCTCTCAAGTTTAATCGGTTATCTGGAACTTTATTTGATTGATTTCCGGTGTGATATAAGCTTTAGTTACCACTGAAACTTTCACACAATCTCCACATTTCATTTATGAATGGTTCAGTGTTTGTTAATCCAACGTTTCAATGCATACAACAATTCTACAATTTTGTTTTATGCACAGGAAGCTTTTTAAAATAAATAAATCAATTCTTTCATTCACATAAATAAGATCAAGCTCACAAGGCTAACAAGAATTTCACAAAGTAATCTTTGACATACATCCATCAACATAAAGGATAAAACACCAAAAGCAGACAACCCTGAAGAAAACACACAACTGCAAACTGTACACCATCCACTATCCCATGCACATCATTCTTCAGTTTCCAAGAACACACACAAAAAAAAGAGAATAAAATCCACATCAGATTCTGCCAAGCTTAATCTTTCTTCTTGTTCCCAGGGGAGCAGAACCTCTCAAACAGCATGGCAAAGAAGCCCATGAAATCGAGTCGCTTCGACGGATCATCTTTCTCGACATCTCTCTTTGTTTCTTCAGTCTTCTCTCCTTCTGCTGAAGTTTCAGCAGCAGCCTCATTTGGAGATTCAGTTGCAGCTCCATCTGTGTGCAGCTGCTGCTGCACAGCAGTGACAACGGCCTGAATTTCTCCCACAGCTTGTTCTACCACAACTGAATCTTCAGACTTGCTGACAGAGGCACTCTCGTCGGTGTCTTTCGCGGTCTCACCTTCCTTTGCCTTCTCCTCAGCTTCATGCTCCTTGTCTTTGGGTCATGTGTATAGTAGGGGAAAAAGATGTTGAAAAGTTAATATTCAGGTTGTGGATATTCAGATTATACACAATGCAAGTGCTTCCTTGTATGACAACGGAATGACCACTTATCATGCAGCAACCAGGTAGTAACTGTCAGAAATATGTTTATCCTATACTAGAAATGAGACATCACAAAAGAAAATTTACCATGTTTTCCCAGATGTAAAGCATGAGCAAGGCTGGTGATGTCTTCCTTGACCTTGTCCAGTTTCTCCACCACTTCTGGGTTACTCTTCACTTCCTTGACCTTGTCAATGACTTTGTTGAAGGCTTCCATATCTTTCTTCCCTTGTTCTTCACTTCCTTGCTCTATGAAAATCAACAAGAGCTCTTCTCAGAGAATGCTATGTAGTCAGAAGAGTTCTTCTCAGAGAGTTATTTTTCTTAGAATTTTAATGTCAGGAACATCACAAAAGATTCTTCAAGTTTGTCAAATGCATCTTCTAAGATGACAAACAACATGTTACTACTAAGAGAAATTTTAATATAAAAGATTCTTGTTTCTGATTACAATTTACAGGAGCACAGAAACATGACGATTGGCCTCATGTCACATTCTATCAACAAACTGCAAAGCTCCAAGTTTGCATATGGACCTTATACTAGATTAGAAATAATATATATAGTAAATTCTAACTAGGTACGAGAATTCGTGGATAGTAAGAAAGAAGAATAACTGAATTTGGAAGTGACTGGATAGAACAAAATTCCTGCAGAGCATATATGAAAAGAAATTCAGACCAAAACTAGAATTAACACAAGGTTGGAGTGATCAAGAATGACAATCGCCGTATTTTCCTCAAAATTTTCATACAGAACCCGATTTACTGTATCAGCGGTCCGCACATACTCGAATTAAAGAACCATCATTAATCAACACATACTAGGGGAGAGAATTCTCCAGTTACAAATCAAATTGAAAGGAAAACATCCTATGGTTCCGAAATATAAGCAGGAGTATCAAATCCCCTTACGGAACATGTATCACAAATTCACAATCATGCGGTCAAAGCAAAGTAAAAGAAAAGGAAAACAAGCTTGCAAGAACAGCAATATCCCATCTTACGCGTTGGATCAAACGAAGTAAAGAGAAAGATAGTCCTTTACCAGTTCAAAACTGCTGGTTTAGATGGAAGTGAAGCTTGAGAGAATTGGGGGAAGCTAAGCAGAAGAGAGAACTGAAAGCCTCAAGCTTTCAGTGTGAATGAGAAGACTGAGAATTCTGGGCTGTTGGGTTCGGGTCTCTGTATAGGGGCTCTAATGGAGCCCCTTGATCTGGATTAAACAAGGCTTAATGGTGTTGTATAATATATATATACAGACACAATACTGGATCATCATACATGGTAGGGCAGCTGCTGGAGAGTGACAGCTAAATAGACACCAGCAAATTTCAGGCATTGATTGTGGTTGGTCGAAGATGATTTTGCAGTGTGGCTTGCACGATGCAGTTTGACAGAGTGTCATTGGCTCATTGCTCCAACTGAGTCAATCAAATATAAAGTTTGGTGCTTTTTTAATATTTTTTATTTTCTCTGAATTTTTATTTGTTTTACTTGATCCTAAGAACCTAAGAGAAGAACATAAGGCATAACAGTTGGATTCTGTGTTGTTTAGGATTTTTTTGTTTCTAATTTCTTAGTTGGAATAATTGAGTTGAGTTGAGGGTTTGGTTGTACATTATGCGTGTGTACTAAGGTCAACAAACCATCTGTCACATGGAGGCCAACTACGACACAAGAACATGTTGAAATTGAGCTGTAATTGTTTCACGGGAATTTAAAAAAAAAGATATTTCCTGTATTTAGCTAGCAATGATCTTCTGAATATGAGATGTAGTGAGTTGGTTGTGATTCTTTTGTATGAATAGCTCTCTTCATGGACAAAGGCAAGCTGGAAAATGGTATCAGGTACTTCCTCAACCACACATGCCCAACATCCCAGATAATCATTGTGCACAAAAGTAGCTTTTACTTTGAAGTAAAGCTAAGTAATCCTATAGGCTAGGTGACCTATTCTGCTGAAGCTAGACCACTGCAAAAATTCAGTTCTTGCAAGCTATGGAATACTCGAATACAAACCATAATTTGGTGTCTGTACAGGCCAAATAGTAATCCTTCATGTGATTATTAGAACTTAGTCAAGTTTTCTCATAATTTTGGTTGTAGTCAGTTTCCATATTCACTTTGCATTTCTCAGATTTAAGCATCTCCATTTGCTGCACAGGTCATCCTGATATCATTGGAGAACAACATGTGTACCTTTGATGTTTTCCGTGGTATATTTATTTGAACCAAACTTTTCAGTCATTTTCTATTAAAATGTGTTAACTATTGATTCTCATGATCTGAATCAAATGATGACTTGAATTACCTTCTGCAAGCATCATCTGTTACATCTTTTTTTTTCTGTAAATTACATGGTTTGTGGATTTCCTACAAAGGGAGCATTTCTGAAAAGGATATCTCACCTAATAAGGGAAATTGCATGTTGATGCAAAGACTATCTCCACCCATGATCTACTGGTTCATCACATTCTAATTTTTTTAGGGCACTATCACATTCTAAGTTGTAGGGCAAAGGCACTGAGCATTCAATTTTTTCCCATTGTACTTTATGGTACACAGTACAGCTTACTGACTAATTCATGGAACCTAATTTTCAGGTTATGTACTACTACCCTCCTAACCGGTGCATATTTATTTGTAGAACCTAAAAATTGGCTTCAGTTTGTAATTACTTCTATGAATTATGGTCTAACTGAAAGTTGAAAGTTAAACCGCGCCAACAAATCATTTTTTTCTACTTCTCCATGAGAAATAAAAAAATCAATCTAGGACACCTCTCAAATATTTTGTAAGTTGCAGGACTTTGAAGTCACTCTGAATAAGGTGCAGTACTGTAATTTACCTAGTTCCTTGGACTGGATGGCCTCTGAATGGCCTCCAATCTCTTTGGCTTTCTCAAGAATACCAGATCCTTCGTGCATGATTGTTCCGATAGTTGCCTTCACATCCTCTTGAAGATTTTCCGTCCTCTCTTCGGCATCTATCAATCGATTCCAAAAGGTCAGGGACACATGACAATATTGAAAGTATAACATGATCTACTGTCCATTAGGACTTTGAACAGCCAATGTGCAGAAATATGCAAGGCACGAACTCCTTTAATTTCAACTCTGAAATTTTCAGTTCTGATTTCAGCACTGCCATTCTCTCTACTTTGATTAGTTATTTCAAGTTCATGTCGGTACCAGAGTTTTTTTTTTTTTGTTGGTGTGTGGCATATTACCCATTATAAAAGTATATTAGCTGTTCTATTTTCATGTCTTTGAACTTTAAGGGCATTTGCATGTCTTTGTCTCAGGACGTGTACCAGAAAAATGTCATCATACTGAGATGGTAATCAAGCAATCTTACTATACAAGCATCTGTTATTTCACCAACATGCATAAACCATAATACGACAATCAATAATAGTTCAAATCCAAATCATTCAGATTTCCTTGTTGCTGTTAAAACTCTTTACATGCTATAAATGTCAGATATGATACTTCCTATCATGGCCAATACTTTGGAGGTTGAGCAACTCAATGGCTGAACAGGTTTGCTTCCACCTGAATAGCATTCCTGTAAACTAGTTTTTGGCTAAAAAAAATTGGAGTGTCTAACCATTCTTTTCTGTCTGGAGAGTTCCTGCAAGGGCACCAAGTCCTCCCTTGGCACTGTCGAAAACGTTCTTCCCGCGGCTATCTTTGTCCTTCTTCGACGACGATCCATTGGAGTCCTTCACTTTCTTTGAATTCTTTCTCTGAAAAAACATCTTGTTTTGTTCTTCCTTTCTTCCTCTTACACTACAACAGTTCATGTAGAAAGGAGAAATTGTAAGCAATCCACCAGCAGCAGATTCAAGAAATCTTAAGAGATGGTTGCATTAATTTTAGATTTATTTTTGAGGCAATCGGTTATCACAACTCAAGACCTATCACAGCATCTATCAAATCCAGTGATCAATTTTACTGCCTGAGATTATATTCTTTCTATAACTGCCTAGATCATATTCTGAAAAGCCATGTAATGCAGTTCATGCTAGCTTCAGCGCTGTCAATCTTTTTCTGTATACGAAAAACTATACCAAATACAGAAATTTCCTTAATTCATACTAGTTCATACTGTTTAGACTAAGAGAGAAAAAAGTGGACCACCTATGGTGGTTCTGCAACATGGTTTCTACTGGTTCATAATACAGGCTAATTTCCTCCTAGTTTCTGAAACTTGAGGGAGAAATCAGAACAAAATGTGCTGAAACTTGTTGAAAATGAAGAAAAAGATGATCTGATCTAATCTGCTGAACAACAACAACACATAAGCCCTCAACGCATGGAAACAGCACCCAACTAACTCATCATTCAACCGACCCAGCTAAAACTCATCATTCCACCAAACTT
Source organism: Oryza meyeriana var. granulata (assembly GCA_003991445.1). Lineage (NCBI taxonomy): Eukaryota > Viridiplantae > Streptophyta > Magnoliopsida > Poales > Poaceae > Oryza > Oryza meyeriana. The sequence continues at coordinate 314,480 of RYFJ01001203.1, read as the reverse complement.
CTAGAGAAACACAACAACAAAAAGAGGACGGGAGAACGAAGACAAAGAAACATAGAAGCATGTGAGCATGTGGGGCATATGCATATCTTACCTACCTCCCTTGAAAAGCTGATATAAACAGAAAATGGAGAGAGAAGTTGCAAAGGAGATGAGCAGAGGAGAGAAGAGAAGAGCAAGGATATGCAGAGGAAAAAAAGTGCTCCTCCTTTTATGGAGCTGTTAGTCGTTGCCACAATTTAAGCTTGTCAACAGGTACCCACAACCAGCAACCATTAGCCTCTAATTCTTATTTTTTCTGGTTATAATTAACTTGTAGAGCTGAACATTTCATTTCTTTATTGACTTGACAACATGAGACCAAAACTATTGGTTTCTGTCTTTGTGGTATTTTTGTAGGTATGTACATCCAGTGTTTGACTCAACCAGCACAATCATGTTTATCAGAGAGAGGTTGTTGCACCAAAGAAAGGTGAACACATGCCATGCAGATTAGATGTTAAGTAAATACTAAATTGTAAGTTGAATCTGAAGTGTTACACAAGGAGTCCCCTTGACCTATCTTGTACACTTTCTTTTGCTTCTTGCAGCAGCACAGACAATTGAACCAGTCTTTACATATACGGATATACCTCACGTGTATCTGGAGAGTTTGATCTGACTTAGATTATCTTATCCCGCTAGTATACCTGATGAAAATTGTCATGTTCAGATACCTTGCATCATTCAGAATTTCATATGTCAGAAGAAATGATAAACTCAGGGAAATTCTTGCCTCTTTTTCAGAAACAGACTTCCTTACAAACAGACACCACTATCTGAATTTGTCTGTCAGTCTGATGGAATTCTGATGCGCTATTCAGAAATATCACCTCAAAACACTGAAAAAGACAGAGAAGAATGTATATTTGCTGCAGATTACACACCTAAACAACTAATGCTCCAAAGATCTCTCCTTTTTATGAGAAAAAAGATTATTTCTGACGGAAAGGAACATCTGAAAATTAAAAGCGATAGAAACGGCGCCTTGAATTGGGATAAGTAGGAGCAGACGGAGGAGGGAAGAACAGGCCGGCAGACAGCTCATGACGCTTTTAATCAGTCAGTAGTGAGAGATTAATACCTGCAACATCAACGGATTTATGGAACACGAGGAAGAAGTTGCTCTGCATCATTGCTCGTCCGTTACAGCCAATCGGAGGATGAACACGTTCGCGTCGGTTCTTGCTGCAGGCGTCAAATCAGCAATTTTAGCGAGTAATTGATGGCATGTGTGTCATCGAGAATTGGATTGATGCTGAAATTTGCATCCTCGTCTGCAGTGATCTGCAGGCAAATTTCCTGATAATTTAATTATATCAGTGATCGAGCAAATCGAAAAACAAGTGTCTGAAAGTGCGGCATATTTTTCAATCTGTATCTCAAAAGGAAATGCTGTATACATGCGAGTAGATTACTTGAAGCAGACAAGTAATCGTCATGACTGTCGCTGCACGTAATTGGCAAAGATTGAGTAGTAGGATGCGTATACGAGGAGGGCGTACGTGCACGAGTGGATAATCTAGCTCCGTGATTTCATCTCTCTGTGTGTCAGCGATGCATGCACTAGACCGATTAACTAACCAGGAAAACCTATCTGGGATTAGCGTTTGATATTCCGTCGTAGCAACTGGAATATGCCATTTCATATTTTTCATGCCATGCACAACTTATTTGTAGAGGAATCAATGATATTTTTTATTTCGATTACACTGTTAATGCATATGCACACACACGTACTACTACATACTTAAAAAAAATGTCTCTTAGTACACGCTAGTTTAAACCATCGATGCATCCTTGAACTTACTAAATTTTTATTAAAAACTCGCTGCAAGTACATAATATTCGTATACACTAAGTTTAAACCTGACAAGTAAAAGTCATGCATCCACAGCTATACCGATGTTTTCTCGGAATAAAAGCTATTGTGCGGCGGCGAGATTGCTTTGTTCGTCTGATTTTGTAAACTGATCCGTCTATTATAGGATCAGTAATGATTGGATTGCCTCGAGATTCACGCGGGAGGAAAAAAGTTTCGCAACAGGTGTGCGCAAGCGGGAGTCAAACTCACGACCAGGGAGATGCATGCCTATGTAGCTAGCCAACCGGCTGCACGCATGTTTTGATCAAATAAGTTATATATACTTTCTAGATTTTTTAATAAGTGATAATTTTGAATTTTTTATTTAAAATATTATTATTAATTTCTTTTAAATGGTTAGACCAAAGTGAATAAAAGTTTAATATTTATATTCAGGACATACTCCGCTTTAATAACGTGACATTATTTTTGATGTTTGTAAACATTAAAAAAAAGATAAGTGGTTAAAGTTTAAAAATAAATAGTGACTAGTGTCAATTATTAAGAAACGGGGAAAATAAGTTATGTTATAATTATAATATAATTATACTCTAATTATATACTCTAGCTTACCAAGTAAATCCCATAATTTTCTTAGAGAAATAAAAACAATGCCGAGCCCAACCATTCTCCGCGCGTGGGCCCATGAAGAAACAGAAAACCAAGAAGCATCCGCCCTTTGCTCTGTTGCAGGCTGTGCCTCCTGTCATCTCATCCCCCGTGCAGTCTCGGAGAAGCGAGAAGATTCACGACTTGGAAAGAAGGATCCACACGGACTCCAGAATTTACAATATCACATGGTTATTTTATAGTTATTGTGGTTATTTTATATGGTAACCTTCTTAGCTTTTAAAATCTCACGGTTTTTTAGAGAACCATGTGGTTACCGTGCTAACTATTGTACCATCGGATAGCGGTAATCCTCACTAAAACGGTAAGGAAAACCTGCCTCCAACTACTCCCTCTGTTTCAAAATATAAAGAGTTTTAAAACTGAGTACGGGTATTAAAAAGTTATTAGAGTTAAATAAACAATGTTGGAGGATGAAACCTCGACGGCGGGAGGTCTGGGGACCCCCCTTTGAGATTCGGCTAGGGGAGTAGTTCTCAGGCGAAGCGGCGTCCGGTGGATCAACAGACGGATGGGCGCTCGGGAACCGGGGGCCCGAGCTGAGAGATATAGGGGTTCGGACCGTCCGAATCAGGTCCGGACCGTCCGAACCGTGGTAACCGCGCGGGAGAGAGACAGAAGGCGTTTAGACAGGTTCGGACCGCTCGGAAGCGTAATACCCTACTCCTGTGTGTATGCTATGTGGAGGTGAATACGGTATGATTGTTACAAGGAGACTCGGGGAGCTCGGGAGCTAGCTGGGAGCAAACGGGAGCAGCACGGGAGCTAAGTCCTCACTCGGGGGCTCGGAGCCGAGGAAGAAGAAGAAGCACCGGGCTCAACCTAAGCTTAACCTAAGCTCAACCTAAGCTGCCGTTTCCATTGGCCTGGATCCTCCTTTTATCAGCGAAGGGGAGTCCACAGTGCCAGTACACGGAGAGAGTGGGTTTCGGGTGAGTTCTTCTGTCGCCCCGTCCGCCTGCGACACCCACGCCGGAGTTGGAGGGACGTCCAGTCGCTCACGCCCGCTTGCTGTGCCCATGCCAGAGTAGGTCTGCTGCAGGCGGCCGAGTCGTCGAGACGCGAGGATGCGACGGGATGTGACGGGTCGTCTAGTCGTCTGCTGCTTGCTCTCACCACCGAAGTCAAAAGGCTTCTGACAGTACAGTCGGATGTCCACGGGGGGCATCACGGGGCACCCACACGTGGCAGAGCAGGCGACAGGGACGACATGCCCCGTCGCCTTGCCATTAACGTGAGTAGTTGGCAAATTGGTCCGCCGGGTTCTTCGAGTGAATCGGCCCTGGGCCGAGGCGATCGGCACCCGGGTCTAGGAGGATTGGCACCCGTGCAGTCGGCAGTCGGCCTCGGGCTCGGGCATCGGCACCCGGGACAGGGGGATCGGCGCCCGGGTCCGGGGCGACATGATGGCGCCCCGGGGGCGAGGCCCGGGGCTGGTGGCGAGATGGCGCCTGGGAGCGAGGCCCGGGGCCGATGGCGACGCCGCCCCGGGGCCAAGGCCGATGGAGATGGCGCCCTGGGGCTAATGGTGCCCCGGGGCCGAGCACCGCCCGGACCTAGCCGTCTCTTCTGCAGAATGTGGGCCCGGAGGATCTCCGACGTGGCCGGGGATCCACGCGTCCCCACAGAATATGGGACCCCCAGTCCCATTTCGCCGACAAATAAAGTTTGTGATTAGTTAGGAAGAGAAAGTAGATGAAAAAATTTTATGGTAGAAGCTTGTGATTGGTTGAAAAGAGAATATAGGTGTAGCAATTATTATATTTTAAGGCAAATTGTTAATGCTACACGTTGTTATATTTTAAAACGGATAAAGTATTGGTTAAGTGGATCCCACATGTCAACGGTAGTACCAATGTGGGCATTGGTTTTGATCAAACGTGGATAAATTCATTGGGCATTGGTTTTGGTCCAACGTGGACAAATCGTATAGTAAATTCTATAATTCATGGCATAAATTCTAAAGTATAAGTTTTTGCAATTTTTTTATGAGGAAAGTTTGCAATTTGTTATGTCGTAGGGATAAATAACGGGCATAGTAGCTCCTCACAAAACAATATTTGGAGCACCTTAAAAAAGATGGCATCACCTATTTTATCATTTAGTTTAATAGACATTTCTATTATAATTTTACACAAATAAAGGAACCCTAAATAGTATGGACGAAAAAGAAAAATTAAGAATTCTCAAAATAACAAGATCTGCCTATGTTAAATTGAGACTTAAAAATTCATTAAAAAGTTTATTTGGATGTAAAAGTTTTGCATGAGTTCCGAGCAAATTAAACTAATTCCTATAAAATTCTGCAATTTTATAACATGGAAACAATATACTATATTTATATTTAAAAGTTTTTACACAAAAAAATTATACAATCATTGTATAGCTACTTCCAAATAAAAAAAAAGTATGCTGCTCTTGGGTCTAGGGCTGCTAGTGGATCGAAATCCAGCCCAAAACCAATCCGGCCCACCTCTACCTGAATCTACTTCCCAAGCCAATCCAACCCACTTCAATTCCTCACCTTTAAAATCCAGCCCACACCAACCCGCTGAATGCTTCAACCCAGCCCAATCCCCTGAAGGCCTCATTTGGCAGGCTAGGAATTGATGGGGTTTGAGTCCCATTTCCCCGCCCTAGAGGGAAAATCCACCATGAGGGTGGGATTATCCGGATCACTCAAAAAGTCCATTTGGTTGGGCTAGGGATGGTGAGTTTCTCGGCCCAATACCCTCCATACCTAAGGGATATCGCTCCACCAAGCTAAGGTCGGGAAACGCACCACCGAGTCACCACTGGCGAGTGGCGCGACGCCCCACCTCCCATTCCTCCCCGCCGTCCTTGAGCGTTGTCACCTACTTCCTCCGCTAGCGCCGCCGCCTCCCTTCCCTGCGCACATCGCCGTCTCCTCTCTCCACGAGAGCGTCACCGCCCCTTCCCTTCGAGCACCATTGCGTCTCCTTGCGAGAGTGCTGACAGATCCTTCTCTTCGAACTTCGTTGTCTCCCTCCCTCCCTCCCCCGTGAGACCCTTCCTCCCAAGACCAGCGACGATGATGGCAGCTACTCTCTAACTCTTCTCTATCCTCTACCTTCACCTACCCTTCTTGTTGTATTAGTCTCCTCATGCGTTCTCTTTTTTTTTTGTCTAGGGTTTTGCCGATCTGATTTGTTCTTGTAGATTAACCAGCGGCCTCATTGCACAGATCGAGTGAAACAAGTGCATACAAGGTATTTACATTTTTTCTGCCATGATCGGATATGTAAGTAATGCAATGAACATTGCCTCCAATGTAGAATTTTAGATGTGTTATTTTGGGTGCACATCATGCATTTATTGCGTTAATTTGAGTGCAGGTGCTCTTCTCTTGATTAATTTACTCAGACAAGCAAAAAAATTAAATGCTCTTGATTTTAGTTAATGTGAGATCAACATTTTTTTTATTTTGTTGTGCTGAGTGATGTGCATTTAGATGACCAATTCATGAATATATAGAAATATAATGTTTCTCTTGTTCTCAATGGTTCTCTCATTATAGTTAGTGAATTCAACTCAAAAATAGGTTCAAGAAGCGTTGATCGATGCTGATGCATTGTGTTGTGTGCGGCGGGGTGCTCGTCGGTGTGTGAGGTGAAGACGAGGGATGCATGGTGAGGCGAGCTCGGCCACCACTCTTATAGGGCGCGGGCTTTAGTGAGGACGGCACGGCGACGGGGTCGACCTGGTGGTAGCGCATGGCCACTGGATGGATGTTCATGTCCTGCTGAGTTTGCAGTAAGTTCTAAATAGTAGAGGTAGATGATGCGTCTGGTGTTGCTCACTTGTTTGGTTTGTACCAACAGATGTGCCTAGTTATGCATATGTAGGTTAGCTAATACAATCCCGATGCACTATGTTGGTGTAATTAAGAGAAAAGCCTTGATTAATATATATATGTAAGCATACATTATGTGTGTGTATATATATATATATATGGAGTTCTGGACAAGTCTGATGATCAATGGTGATGCATACCCTGTCGATGCAACAGAAAAGTAAATCTGATTTTCTGTTATCTAAGGTTATTATCCCATTGAGTTAATGAATCGAGCTAAAAAATAATGTGCTTGGAGTTTTAGCCTAGTCTAAATTTACATTTCAACTTTTCTTTTTTCGCTGTGTTTGAGTCCCTTGTTAGAACAACAAATGGAGCTGTCATGTCAGCTCAAAATGCTAGGCAAAAAGAAATTGGACAAAATCATAAGTTGTCAGCTCAAAACGCTAGGCAATAAATGTTATCTTCGTAACTCTCTTTTACCTTCTTGTCTTACACTCTTATTCTAGCGCAGGCTTGGGATGCACCCAATGTAGTGGCTAAATGATTGAGATCGGAAGTAACTGAATTCACGTAGTTCTTGTAAAAGGATTCTCGTTGTGTTGTAACTTGAGTGGTGGATATGTCTTTTTCTACTATGTCTAGTAGCTATGTACAACTAACATCCTTTGATCAAGTTTCATCATCTCCCCAGGACTTAGAGAAGTATATTATCGTGCTTACCTTGTTGAAGCTGATTATGCCATCATGATTTACTAGCAATGGAGTTGTCTCTATTCCCTCCGTTTCAAATTACTTGTCATTCTAGGTTTGTCCTAAGTCAAATATTTGTATCTTTGACTATCAATTTTTAGAAATCCGTGTAGTTTAACAACATGTGATTTATATATTATGAAAGTATTTTTCATAGTGAATCTGAAAACATAAATCTTATGTTGTTGAACTATATAAATTTATAGAAATTAATGGTCAAAGATTTAGAAGTTTAACTTAGGACAAGCCTAGAACGATAAGTAATTTAAAACGAAGGGAGTACATGCTCTTCTTTTATACGGGAATCAATATCATGTTCAACATTTCATGTTAGGATTTTTGTAATGGTTGTGTTACCATAATCTAGAGCTAATATCTTGTTATACTGTATTAGAGTTCTTGTTCTCTACGCCCATGCTGAGCCCATTACTTCTTGTGCATCTCTCATAAATTGTAAGGAGTATTATATATTTAGAGCTAATTTAAGTTAGTAATTCTAAGTTGTGATCTAACTGTTGGGTTGACATTTCTTCAGTATCTTAGAAGTATATTGCTTTTAAAATTTCCTAGACTGTTTTAAAAATTTTCATTTTTTTGAATTTTCTATGCTATTTTTTAAATTTCTATTGACATTTGCATTTTTCAGAATTTCTTAACTTGTATTTAACCTTTGATTTTACCCTCCCGATCTAAGCTGTCCACACAACACGCTACCCACGCAAGCAAATAAAATTGTCCCTGGCCCTTGGTGGAGGAGACGGGAAGGGGATTGGGTGTAGGATGGGGATCAACCTAATTCCCCCATTGGGTTGGTTTCCCGGGGGATAATTTCCCTTGTTAGCTAAACGATGCCGAAATGGGTTCAGTGGAAACAGTTGGAATTTTTTCTATTTTTATATTTTTTAATAAAATATTTACAAAAGTATACTTTTATTTCAAAAATTTACAAAAATATATTCCCATCGCCTTCTGGGAGGGCGCTTTTTAAAAATTGCCCTCCTAGAGGGTGATTTGATGACGTGGCTGACGGCCGTAGGCCGGGCGGCCGACGGTCGTCAGCATTTTTACATGCGGCCAGGGGGCCGCCTACAAAATGGACACTTTGTTTTTTTTCCTTTTTTTTGATATTTTTTTCTCAACTAGGAACTCGAGAATAGCAAAACCTCGTGAAGGTGCAGCTCAAACCGATGTAAGATGTAGCCTGTAAAAAATTGTAAGCGTGTGCTGAAACTTCGGACCTCGAAAACTCAATCTTCTCAGCCGAATTTCGCAAAAAATTTTTGGACAAACCCGACGAAGTGGGGAGAACCGGATGTAAAATTTTCTGTAGATGTCCACAGAGTACTTATTTGCCCAATTCCGAAACCATATGCGAAAGTTATGACTGTTTTAAGGTTCTGTAGGCACAACTTTCAAGCGGTTCTGTACCCGGCTGGTCCGACCAGGTTGAGGCAGCCGGTCCGACTGCCACCCCCACTAGAACCGCTGGGCGGTTTTGTACTGGGCCGGTCCGACCGGGTAGAGGCAGTCGGTCCGACCGCCACCCCCTAGAACTGCTGGGCGGTTCTGTACTGCTCCCATTTTGCAGGCGGCCCCCTGGTTGCCCAAAAACCGCCCTCCCAGAAGGTGTCAAGGGGGCCGCTTGCAAAATAGCCGATCCACGGGCCGGCCATTTTGCATGCGGTCCCCTGGCCATTAAAAAACCGCCCTCTAGGAGGGCGGCAAGGAGGCCGCCCGCAAAAGCGTCGGCCCCGAGGCCGGCATTTCTTCAGGCGGCCCCCTTGCCGCCCTCCTAGAGGGCGGTTTTTTAATGGCCAGGGGGCCGCCTGCAAAAGTGCAGACGGCCGTCAGCCGCCTGACCGATGGTCGTTTGCCACGTCATCAAATCGCCCTCTGGGAGGGCGTTTTGGGCGTTGAGAGTATATTTTTTGTAAAATTTTGAAATAAAGGTATACTTTTGTAAATATTTTATTAAAAAAATATAAAAATAAAAAAATTCGACACGGCTGCCCATTCGGCGAATTTTTTTTATTTTTATATTTATTTAATAAAATATTTACAAAACTACATTTTCATTTCAAAAATTTACAAAAATATACTCCCGCCGCCCTCTGGGAGGGCGGTATCTCTGAAATCGCCCTCCCAGAGGGCGATATGATGACGTGGCTGACGGCCGTTGGCCGGCGGCCCACGGCCGTCCGCCATTTTGCAGGCGGCCCCCCTGGTTACCCAAAAACCGCCCTCTGAGAGGGCAGCAAGGGGGCCGCCTGTAAAAATCCGGCCCCCTCCGGCCCGCCTGTAAAAATCCGGCCGGAGGGCCGGCCATTGTAAAAATCCGGCCGGAGGGGGCCGGATTTTTACAGGCGGCCCCCTTGCCGCCCTCTAGGAGGGCGGTTTTTAGGCAGCCAGGGGGCCGCCTGTAAAAATCCTGCAAAATAGCCACTTTATTTTTTTTGATATTTTTTTCTCAACTAGAAACTCGAAAATAGCAAAACCTCGTGAAGGTGTAAGATGTGGCCTGTAGAAAATTGTGAGCGTGCTTTAAAAAGCGTGCTGAAACTTCGGACCTCGAAAACTCAATCTTTCCGGCCGAATTTCGCAAAAAATTTTCGGACAAACCCGACAAAGTCGGGGAGAAGCGGATGTAAAATTTTTTGTAGATGTCCGCAAAGTACTTATTTGCCCAATTCCGAGACCATATGCAAAAGTTATGACTGTTTTAAGGTACGTAGCGCGTGTTACAACAATTTGTACAGTCCGGACCGTCCGAATCCTATCCGGACGGTCCGGACTATATACTGTGACACGGCTATTTTACAAGCGGCCCCAGCCACACAAAAACCGCCCTCTGAGAGGGCGGCAAGGGGGCCGCCTATAAAAATCCAGTCCCCTCGGCCGGATTTTTATAGGCGGCTCCCTAGCCACCCAAAAACCGCCCTCTGAGAGGGCGGCAAGGGGGCCGCCTGTAAAAATCCAGTCCCCCGGCCGGATTTTTTACAAGCGGCCCCCTTGCCGCCCTCTCAGAGGGCGGTTTTTGTGTGGCTGGGGGGCCGCCTGCAAAATGGCTGACGGCCGTGGGCCGCCGGCCAACGGCCGTCAGCCACGTCATCATATCGCCCTCTGGGAGGGCGATTTCAGAGATACTGCCCTCCCAGAGGGCGGCGGAGTATATTTTTGTAAATTTTTGAAATGAAAATGTAGTTTTGTAAATATTTTATTAAATAAATATAAAAATAAAAAAAAAATTCCCCATTCGGCTGGCCTTATTTTCTTATTTGGGCCTAGTTAAAGTGGGCTCCACTCCACACCGCCAGGCCCATTTGGCCCGCGACGCCCGACACCAGTTCACCAATAGCTCAAGCTGAAAGGGCGGCGGAAGCTAGGGTTTCTCAGCTACTCGGCGATGGCGTCGGCGAAAACACTGGCGCGGGCGGGCTCCTCCCTCCTCGGCCGCCTCCTTGCGTCCCCTTCCCCACTTCGCGCGGGGCTCCCTCCGCCGTCGCTGCTGGCTAGGCTGCAGCCGCTCGTCCCCCCGCCGCTGCCAGCGCCGCCGCGGCCGGAGACGACGGTGGAGGCCTACGGGGCGCAGGCGGTGGCGAGGCTGTGCTCGCTCCCCGGAGAGATCTCCTTCCCCTGCGGCCTCCCCTCGCTCCGGTTCCTCATCGGCGACGACGGTACGGTCTCTCATCCCGTCTTCCGTGGAGTCTCCCGTTAGAATGGACGTTGCATTAATTGTACATTTTGAATGGCCGCCGTGAAGGGACCGTTACCATTTCATTTTATATGTGCAGTGCAGAATATTACATGGTGAGTTGTAGTACCTGGTATCTGATTTCGACACAAATGCTTGTGTTCTGTGGTTGGAGTCGTATAGTGTGCTTTACTGCTTAGCTGATGTGTTAGGGAGTGAATTGGGATGATATGTTATTAGCGTGCTTCATTCGCTCAACCATGTGAGTGTGGGTTAGGAAATTTGCTTCATTTGCTCAATCCTGTGAGAGTGGTTTAGGAAATTTTGTTTGATTAAGGTCCCTCAATTGATTTGGTGGGTGAGTAACCTATTTCTCTGCAATCTCATTACAACTTAGCTGTAGTATTAGGTCCTGGCAACTGTTTTATTAATTTATTATGATCTGAGAAGATGTTTACTGTTTCCCCCTTGTTGTATATTGTTCAAGTTTGAACTATCATTATGATAAGTTGCATGATTGTTCGATCTGGTCCACTAGTGTTAAAGCGTGCTTCTATTTTGTATAGAATGTAGTACTGTTTGCAGTTCTCTTATATTGTCCATCTATAAAATGGACCAGGTCTTAGCGAACAGCTTTATCAAAAAGAATAGAAAAGACTTGCAGTTTCAGATAGTGATGCTGCTCATATCATAAGTTGCATCGTTATGATAAGTTGCGCGTTTGTTCGATCTGGTCCACTAGTGTTAATGAGTGCTTATATTTTGGATATGTGAATCATAGAATGTAGTACTGTTTGCAGTTTTCTTATATTGTTACAAACCCATCGTTTGCCTTTCAGCTTATAAGCTGCCAAAAATTGAATTTTAAAACTTAATTTGGAGTTGACTTTGGGATTTTTTCATTGTAGTTTCTTTTCAGCATTGGCTTTTAAATTGCTAAGGAGACATATATACAAGTTTTCCCACAAATTACTTTTTAGTTGCTAATAAGTTGTTTTATGGCTTATCAGCTATAGGCCAAACGATGGGTTTGTTAATATATAAAATTTACCAGATCTTAATTAACAGCTTTATAAAAAAAAGACTTGCTTCAAATAGTGATGTTGCTCATAGTATAGTTTGGTGAATTAGGTCACCATGTTGTGCAGAGAAAGATGCAATTATTCGAATGCACTATGTACTATTTCAATTTCATGGATGGCTGAATGCCCTTTCTGTAGATTGTAGGCCAACTAGAGATTTGCAGAACATGGCACAGTTACTCATAAACCAACTGAAAATTAGTATTCATAACCGTGACAAAATAGAGAGCTTATGGAGCTTAACTATTTCTGAACTTATGAAGTTGTGGTTTAGTTACTTCAAATCTAAATTTTGGCTATAAATGTTTTGAGAAATACTCTCGCTGGCCGCACGCTATGGGAATCATCGAATCGATAGCAATAAGCCCCGTTTGAAGGGGTTCATATACAGAACGCCTGGAAATTATACCTAGAGCAGGAGATTCAATTAAGTGAGATTCCGAAGCTACAATTTCGCCTCTCCCATCAATAGGTTTAGCCAGAGCATTTATAACACAAAACTTTATTTTGCAATCTAGGTTTATCTGCATGCTGGCATATGGTGCTGCTTGTTGTACTTGTGTTGCTCAAATTGTGTCTTATTTGTTACTTGAACACTACTAAAATGGTTAATAAGTTAGCTTCTAGGAATAAGATTGTGATCTGGTGAGCTAGGATGAAATGGTTATTTTTGTCAGCCAGATTGTCTTCCATGCTTTCTAATTTGTTGCTTATCCCTTTTGCTATTGTTAGGAAAGGATCCTGTTGCTAATGAACCCCTGGAGCTACTTCCGAAAAGAACTTACCAGCCCAGTACCATCAAGCGGAAAAGAACCCATGGGTTTCTTACACGGTATCTTTATCTACTGATCTAATTGAATTTTCTGCTGTTTTGCATGCGTGAAGGCCCATGCAAAAGATGCTTTGTTTTTTCAAGTTAAAATTATTTGCTCTTTTGTACATGATTATGAGACGAATCATTCTGGGCTACCAATATCCAATTTACGCCATAGCGGTAGTTTTGTTTCTATTATTTGGAGGGTAGTTATGGTTCAGTGCTTGTGTGCACTGATATCCCCTTCTTTTCTTTTCCTTCTACAGAAAATCAACCAAAGGTGGGCGCAAGGTGATTGTGCGCAGGATTGCCAAGGGCAGGCACAGAATTTCAGTGTAATGAAAACCCATAGCCCCCTGGAAGTTAGTTCTTCTGCAGCTTCACAACATCCATTCCATGAACATCTAAGAGCTCACAGTTTCCGCATGCTTTACCGCCCTCTCTGTGGAGGGACACTTGCAGCAGAAGCAGTATGCCATGTACCGAATTTCTTTACAAAATAAACTAGGCAATAGACTGGCTGGTTGTGTGGACTGGTTGGCACCACTCTTCTCTTGTCCAAAATTTTATACACCCATGGCAGAGTTCATCTGCACAATCACAGCTGGCAGGGGTCAAGCTGCGGTCTTCTTGCGCTTGTTAGCTTTCCGACCACTGCTTTTCTGCGTGAATCCATTCCAATCCTTCTTTTGTTAGTTTATTATTCGTGAACTAATCGCAATCTCGCAGCTGGACGCCATGCCGAGCTTGCTTGCTGGATGTTCTTGTTCCCTGTATAGCTGGCTAGTAATATTTTTTAGGCTGGTGAAGAGAAGGTCAGGCAGAAGAAAAATGCAAGCTGCATTCGTGTCTCCTGTTGCCAGTGTCGTCAGGAAATTCTTCTACTTACCTGCCGCTTCAAAACTATTGAGGTATTGATGACTAATAATGGAGTAATCGCTGCCTGCGCGGCGCATGGCAGATTGTGTTTGGCTCTTGCTCTGTTGGTTCCCCACCGGCTGCTACGTGGCTGTAGCGTTGTGTACGTGGATGCCCCGGCGCTGAAACCGGTGTGCCGATGATGATGATGATTTTCCTGGGGAAACTGTGCTACCCTCGAGCGAAAGCAGTCAAGCAGGTGGTTCGTCGTCCGCATGCTTTTGGTCCTCGACTCTCGACTGGTCGTGAGCTCGCACGTGTCGGTTAGATTGTTGTCGTTCTTGTTCATGAATTTTGGAGGGGATGGGACAGTGGATAGTATAATCATGGCTTCAAACTTAACTCGTAATCAAAATTTACATGGTATTTTGCCCTAGCCATACAAACATCTTCAGTCATATGACTGCTAGTTGGCGATTCAGTTGGCGATTCGTATCTTGTTATACATGAAACCACGTCTTTGTCTATTGAGCAACGACGTTATAGTCATCGTGCTAGTCTTAGGTTTTAGGGTTCAATATTAGTTGGCCCGAGTGCTCATCGAAAACACCAGTACAACTTTTGATTTATTTTTCACGACGAATAGTCATGTGGTTAAGGTTGTCCAGATCTTAACAAAAAAAAACTTGATCAGCCATTTAGCGGTATAGCATTTCCATTACCATGAATTATCCTAAGCTACTACTTACATCGCCCTCGTCCCGCCCTCGTCCATGCTAGAAATTCATGCCTTCATCTTGCTCGCTCATGCAAAAGCAAGAAAGAAGTGAATAAAGTCATAAAGGGCACAAGCAATGAGTACCAATACCAATCCATCATATCTGTGTCCTGCTCAGTGTACCGGAAGGAAGGAATACCGTGATAGACAAAAACAGTAAGAAATAAGAGTGAATAAAGCAATAGAGGGTAACAAAAGACCCCGTAATTGGTTGTACATAAATAACAAAAACATATTGTATTTTTTTTAAAGTATGCTACCATTTCTAAACTGTGAACAACTTTCTTAGGCTATTCTCAATGAAAGTTTTATTCCCATTAAATAAAAATAAAGTGACATATCAATATTTTTAATAATATGACAACGAATTAATAAAGAAAGAGATAAAATGAGTTTCATCTAAATGAAACTATATATATATATATATATATATATATATATATATATATATATATATATATAAATATATATATATATATATATATATATATATATAATTCTAATATAACTTGTTTCTTGCATGTATTGTCAATGAAATAAAAAAATATATTGTATGAGCTATTTCAACCATTAACTAAATATATTTTTACTTATATAACACTTTGGAAACATAAAAATAAAATACACACTAATAATAGCCTTAAAATATTTTTCATAAAGATTATTTTTATACACACAGACGTTTTTAGTCACAGGCGGCAGAAGGGTGTGAGCCAGTGGGGCAACCTGTGCCTCGTGTTAGCCACGAGTGCGCACATAGCCACCGCTTCCCCGTGGGGTTAACGGTTTTATTACAGCGAGGCAAAAGCGTGTGCTGCTCCAAATGCTTAAACCCCAACCCCTCGCCTCGCTGCGCCGCGCCGCGCCGCGCAGCCACATGGCCTCCTCCTCCTCCTCCCTCTGCCGACTCCTCATCCCCAGGCCGAGCCGCTGCTCCGGCGACGGCGAGCTGCTCGGAGCCCCCGCCGGAGGGGAGGGAATGGCGCCGGTGAAGCAGGAGGTGAAGCCGGAGGCGGAGGCGGGGGTGGAGGCGGGATGGGGTTCGGCGGCGGTGCTGCGGCCGATGGAGGGGCTCGGGGAGGCCGGGCCGGCCCCGTTCGTGGCGAAGACGTACGAGATGGTGGAGGACTCGACCACCGACGCGGTGGTGTCGTGGGGGCCCGACGATCGGGGGAGCTCCTTCGTGGTGTGGGACCCGCACGCGCTCGCCGCCGGCGTGCTCCCGCGCTTCTTCAAGCACGCCAACTTCTCCTCCTTCGTCCGCCAGCTCAACACCTACGTACGTATCGCCCTCGCCCACTCTGCAATCGCGATTGTCTCCAGATTGATGTATACCTGTTATGCTTGATGGTTGCCCCCTTGCAGATTTGAATTGCTGCTTGTGCTTGTGCGTGTAGTTCTTGCGGTGATTTTATTTGATTTTTTTGGAAAAAAACTTTTGAATGTTTGTTTCGGGCGTAAAAAACGTTTGATGTTGGTGATGCATCCGGTCGCCTCTCTTGCTAAACAGTTGTTAGTTGATCGATTCCGGAAAAGGGAAAAAGAAGAAGTCATTCCAATTCATAAGAAATCCTGCTATCTTTCCATACTAAACAATAATCATATCATGTTTGAACTGGAACTGCCCTATGATGTGGTTTGCTCGTGTCCGCAAATGAGCACGCATATATAGTAGTCCATTCATCCGGTTTTGTCAAATTGGTGATAATAGAAGGAGTATTCTAGAAGTTTGACTGGAATTCAAAATCATGCCTAAATGGGTCAAGATTGGACTTCCAATGGTATAATAGAACCATCCCCCGTATCTACAGTTTCGTTCCACCTCCAGTTTAGGTTGTTGCATACTAGTACAAATTTTAGTGTTACCATGAAAATAGAAATCCTCGGTGACGTTTTCAGTAGGATGCTGAATGTTCAATGGTGGTATACTTGTACGGTGCAAATTCATGCTAATTACTTGCATCCATCTGTACTACGGGACAAATGTTTGTCTTGGTTTTTAGCCCCTTTGTGATGATACACTTGGATTGGATTTCATCTGCTCCACTATGACGGATATGACATATGTTCAGTCTGTTCACGTTGCAATCTAAGATACCGATCCCTAAAATAATGAAGTGGATAATATTCCTTCTTTGTGGGCATTACAAGTGTCCAGGTAGCTCATACGTCGTACTCGAATTCTTTTCCACCGCTCTGAAAGACCAAATTCCTCGTGACCTGTCCAACCTTTAACAGTTAAAAGCGAAAGGTGATAGTAACATGATCTAGGTGAACTATGCTCCCCTTTTCCTCTTTGTCTTTTTTGATGATGTGGAGCTCCGTGCTTTTATACATATCAGGACATTTCTGATTCCATTAGCTTAGAACAGTTACCTTGTTCTTGTTACCACTAACTCAGTGGCGGAGCCAGGATCTTCCTAATGGGGGTTCAGGCTTGAACTTCAGAGGAATGGTTAGAGAAAACAATGGCATTAAGCAATATATACTAGTTTAAATGAAGGTTTAAATCTGAGTATAAATAGATCTTTTGCTTCCTTGGACACACCTAGACTCATTATTAGAGTATAAATTGTATATTAGTAAGGGTATATAATTAGTCTTGTGCAAAGAAAAATGGGGGTACAGATGTATCCCCATGAATCAAGCTGCCTCCACCACTGCACTAACTGTGTCTTGCAATCTGTTCTTGAGTTCTTTGGCTTTTTTGTGTTTAGTACTAATGGCACCACCATTTTTGCTGTTTTTATATTATCTATACATTTGTTGCTGCAAATATACATTTCATATTAGGCAACTACTGATTTGGAATATTACCTGAACCTTCTAGCTTCTGGATAATGCTGGTCCTGTGGTTCAATGGTAGAAGACACAAGTGAAAATTGCTTGTTTAATTCTGATGGACTAAAAACAATAGACTGATTCTTTTTGTGAATAGGCATATACCTACCATTTTCAATCCCCAAATGCTGCTGACTTTCTACACTGAGATTAGGTTCCTTCAGTCGCTTCTAGAAAAACTTACTGACCTCTACCTGCTATTGCTATGTAGGGATTCCGAAAAGCCAATCCAGATCGGTGGGAGTTTGCAAATGAAGCCTTCTTAGCTGGCCAGAAGCATCTGTTGAAAAACATCAAGAGGAGGCGTGTATCCAAGCCTCTCATGGATTCACAAATAAGAAATAAAACCACTGTGGTTTTTGGACAGCCTGAGGCTCTTGGTGAGGTTGAGAGTTTGAAGAGAGACCGTGCAGCTCTCAGAGCTGAGGTAATCATGCTTAAGCAGCAGTACAACAACTGTAAATCTCAGCTCACTGCCATGGAGCAGATGGTCCTAAACATTGAGAGAAAGCAACAGCAGACCATCAGCTTCTTTGCCAGGGTACTCACCAACCCGGTGTTCGTGCAGCAGGTTTTACTCAACTATGTGAAGAAGAACAGTCTAGGAGGCACCGCAAAAAGACGACGGCTGATGGAAAATGAAGAACAAGAAGCTGATTTGCCATTGAACAAAGGTATGGAAGCTGCATCAGCGATGGCAGCTGAAGTTTCTGCAGGGAGCACTGGCTGTGGCACAGTTGGGAAAGACGAGACCGCTCCAAGGTGCAATGCCCAGAACATCGACAATATGTGTGATGATGTCTGGGAAGAGCTGGATGCCTTACCTGAAGCTGGAATTGATCGGGAAGACAAGGCTGTGATTCCCTTCGATGTCGAGGAGTTCGTCGGAAGGCCTTGTGGTTGGGTTGATGACTGCCCATACCTGGTGGAGCCGATGCAATTTGTGGAACACTAGAGGCATGAGAATTATACAATCTGTCAGTAGAATAGCGGAACATGTTTATAGTCTCTGAATATCTGTATATCAATTACCCACTTCGATCGACATATCTAATACCTTACGGCTGGTTCTCTCTGTACTGTCAATAGCATAAGCTCCTGGAACAGAGCTTAAATATAGAAACAATCACTCTCTGGTAATGCAAGCCAGGAGTTTGTAAAAAGTTCTATTAAAGTTTTTCAATTGTAAATTCTGCTGGATGCAGCAAAAAAATATCGTGATGTTGATATACTGTTTGTACAATGTACCTGAGGAGAGATACGGACGCCAGTCTTACCAAAGTGAATGTTTTCTGAGTTATTAGAAGAGGAGAGAATATGAATATGGATTTGAAAATTACGGAGAAAATTTCTCTTTTGCGTTTGTGTGTACGCTCAACTTTAATTTGCGGCACAGTTTGCTGGTATTGCTTGACCAGTCATTCTACTCGACCAGCTATAGCAAGGCCCATTAGCCTAAAAAAAGGCCGATTAGGCCCAATAGCTTATTCCGGCCTCCCCTAAATATATTCTGGGCTCGTGGCCCTAACACCCTCGTTTGCCGCCTCTGCGGCCTCTCACAGCGATGGGCTTTCCTCCTCTCGTTGCGCCGCCCCGTGGCCGCCGCCGACGAGCACCCGCGGCGAGGCGACGCATCGCTGGGAACCCTAAACCCTAACTCCGGCCCATCCAGTCCCTTCTCCATGGAGGAACCCGCGCTCCCGCCTCCCGCGGCGGCTCGTGGCTCCCTCGCCGCCGCGCCGGCCACCGCTGTCCTCTCCCGCCGGAAAGCCCATCTCGACAGCGCCTCCTACCGTGCGCTCTCCCGGCTCTTCTCTCACTGCCTCCACCTGCACCCTTCGCAGCATGCGGCCTGCCCCGACGCGGAATTCGAGCCTGCCGCCGCCGCCGCTGCCGCCACCCCTCTCGGTGGCTCGGGCGGGCTCCCAGATGGGGGTTCGCCACCGCCCAAGGACTCCGGGTGCAACCAGGGGAAGACTTTAGAGGTGGAGGTTGCCTTGGGAAACCCTACACCCGACGAGATGCCTTTGGCTTCTGGGTTCCCGGACGCCGCCGCGAACCCTACCACCGATCCTGGCGTGGTGCCGCAGGGCACGCCGGAGAGTGGAGTCGCGGGGGTTGAGCGAGTGGAGAGCGTAGAAGAGGTAGTTTTCTCAGGAAGCACTTTCGGGAAGGCTGGTGCCGATGGCGAGGAGTTGGGGGCTGGAGCTGGACTGATGGAGGAAGATGAGGCTTTGAGGTCGATGCAGGCTTGCTTTGACGAGGAGGATAATGAATTGGTGAATGAAATGCTGGGTAATGACGATGAGCAGTTGCAACTCGATGCGATGATGACCAACTTGTCAGGGCTGATTGATGATGCCAGTGCCGGCGTAATGTCAGTGCAGAGTTGTGGAGTATCTGGAGGCAAACTGCAGAATGATGGCAGAGTAGCTGAGGTGAAAGAATTGGGTGCTGTGATTGGCAATGACGTATCTGTGGGCAATTTAGACCATGGGTCAATAGATAGTGGTGGGGTTGAGGAAGGAGAGATTGAGGGTGACATGCAGAATTTGGATGAAGATGATTCTGGCAATTCGGAGCTTGAAGATGAAGATGCCGTTGGTGAGGAATTGAAAGAGGATTTTGTTAGCAGAAGGATAGGGGATAATGGATCATGTGGCCATGACATGAAGAGTCACAATTTGCATTTGATACCTCAAAAAGGAAATGGCGACCTTGCACTGAACAAGCAATGTAATAGCAAGGATGATTCTCAAATGCATGTTTCCAGGGCACAAGCAGTAAGTTATGATGAAGTTTTGGATTGGAATGAGACACCTTTGCCTGATGATAAGGTATTACTGAATGTATAGCTTCTTTATCGACAAGAATTGCGTAAAAGCATGCCATATTCTATTTTTTTTTCTTGCATTCATATGTTCTTTTGTTGCTTCCTGTTGTTTATGCACAAGTTTGATTAGTTATTTTTCTAGCCAGCAGTAACCTCTTGTTTGATGTCTCATATTAACTGAATTTGGTAGCTTATTTTTTTTAATCACGCCCTACATGCCTTGCCTGAAATTCCTCACCTAAGAAGAATACAACGTGCATTTTGAGAGTGAAAATTCACACTTCATGCAGCAGCATGCCTGCCTTTGTAACTTCATCACAGTCAATTTACAATGCAAGATTTTTCAAGAACAAGATATACAGTACAGTTGATTCTTTTGTGTTAAGATTTTCTCCTTAGCTACATAAGTATGGATACTCAGTTTGTTCTATATAAAAATTACAGGCTCTCAAACATGGAAGCAAGAGAAAGCGCCCTTTGACAGAGGAGAGAAAAGCTAAGAAGACAGTATGTTCTGATCTCAGAATCTATACTTTGTTGAACTGCGCATCCAAATTGTTTTTACCTTTAGAAGTATTAATATTGCTTTCAATGCAATTGGTATGCAGAAAAATAAACGAATTAAGAGAGCACTGCAACGGGAAGCTGAAGGGGTGAAAAGACTGAAACTTCAACCAGTTATAAAGCCTAAAGTGGTGCAGTATTGCCGCTTCTACTTGCATGGGAAGTGCCAGCAGGTGAGTTTATTGGCCATCTAACATGTCTCTCAGTTCATACAGATGTGGTCATCTTCTGCTTCTCTTTTGGAATTACAATAATTTTACCCTTTGCTGTTGTAAACTGCACAACACATGCCCTTGCCTTGAAACATGTTGTAGCAGTTTTCTGGGCACACCGGTTATATTTGTATAATTTAATGATGACCCATATCTATTGCATAGGATGCATATTTTGTATTCAGTGTGCACTAGGTAGCACCTGGTGATGACTAGCGCTGCCTAGGTCTGTGTATTTGCCGATTAGGTGCTGGTGTGCTGCCTGAGAGCCTAGCACCATGATGAACACTATTTATATAATCATATTGTTTTCATCATGTAATATGTCCATTTTATTCTTGGTAGATATGTTATGTTTGCTATATAAATATGTCATAAAGACTGTGTAAGGAAGATTTTTCACAGGATTTACTCTAACATAAAATACTAATTTTCTTCTTTTTTATTGCAGGGCAATATGTGCAAATTCTCCCATGATACGACACCTTTGACAAAATCTAAGGTATCCATTTCATAGAAGTTCATATGCTTGCAGTACTCACAATGTATTATAATAAGATGCTTGTATGCTGTTGAATATATGGGCGTATTCTATATGGTCCTCCCGCACACAAGCATGAGCACATTTTGTACACCCCTATGCGTACCACCTAATTTTTAGATGAAAATGTGCCATCAATCTCGAATTTTAACTTTAAGCATGCACAGAACAGGTTCACACTGTACATGTTATGAATATTTTTATCTATATACTTATATAGTGCTAAAATCATAAACCAAGGTGTACCCAATTCTTGGTAAAACTTCTTGTTGTATCCTTACAATTTGAGGCTTTGCAAAACTTATTCTGATACTTCTTTTTTTTTTTTGACAGCCCTGCACGCATTTTGCACGTGGTTCTTGTTTGAAAGGAGATGATTGTCCTTATGATCATGAGTTGTCAAAGTACCCTTGCCACAATTTTATGGAAAGTGGAATGTGCATCAGAGGTGATAAATGCAAATTTTCTCATGTGGTACGTAATTTGATAAACCATTCGCTCTTATTTAATTATTGGTGTTATAGCCTAGTAAAATTTAAATATTAGAAAATGATGTGAATTAAGCAAACTGTGCAATCATTGCCAGGTACCAACTGCAGAAGGTCCATCCACACCAGATGCAAAGAAATCCAATGCGTCATCAGTGCCTGAAAAAGCAAACTGCCAAGAGCAAACAAGTAGTCAGAAAACTTCAACAGTGTACAGTGGTGAACCTGTAACTTCTGCTCCTACCAAACATCATTCCATCCTTAAAAACCTTGCTGGCATATCAGGAAATGCTCGAAATGCACCTGCTCGTATCCCAAAGGGTATACAGTTTCTTCCATTCAATAAAGCCAGATCAGATTCTAGTATTTTGCATCAGGATGTTATGTCCACTGAGAAGCATAAGAATCCAACTGGTGGTCAACATCAGAGCTTTGGAGGACCTCAACCTGCAGAAAGGGAAAAAATTACCAAGCACAATGGACTTAAATCAGCTCCACTGTTGGATGAGAAGAACTCATTAAAACAAGCTAATCTACATTCATATTCAGAGCCAAAGAAAAATAATTTGCCTACCACTGCTGCAGTGCCCAGCTCAGTAAGCACTCAGCGTGAAGTTTCAGAGGCCTCTAGGATTTTGCAGGAATTCTTGTTTGGTGCTGGCAATTAGGGAGAAGTATGAATCTACTACTATACCTTCGATACCTGTAGACTGCATATGTGCATTGGTATTTCAATAAATGTTCCTTGAATTTTGCAGCATACTAGGGTGTTGTTCAGTGACGAACCCTTGCCCATGAGATTGTGCAGCATCTTTTGATATTCTGCACACCAGTTTTATTGTTGTAACTGCATCTTGCAACCGCTGTTGTGGTAGGTTGAGAAGAGAACAACATTGTTTGTGATGTTTTATCGCGCTTTAGTTACCAATAAAGTTCATTCAGAACTTATTTTGCAGAACTTGGGGCAAAGATTTACTGTCAGATTTTGAAGATTGGCTACTGTCAAATGAATGCACTTCTGTTCAATCCACAGGTTAGTTCCATGAAGTGAATGGTTTCAAGATGTAAGCTTTAATGTTTTGATAAATGCGCTCCTTGAGTCATTAGTTTCATGAAAAAGTCAACATGATTTTTATGATTCATGAGAGAGACTTTGTAAGCTGTTCTGGGTTAATAAAAAATGTTTGTTCTAAACTGTTCCCTGTCATTGTTGATATGCAAATATATGTCAGTACTAATCTGTGATTCAATTATTGCTTTGTTTTCTAAAAGTAACTTCTTGTGCTTAGCTATTAGAAATTCTATGACAGTGTAGACATGCATGTTTTTCTGCCTGTAGCTTTAGGCCCTGTTAGGATGCTACAGATTTAAAGAACTACAATACTTAAAGTTGCATGCATGAAATACACCAGTCTTTGAGTACTACACTTTTCACAGTATAGCAAAAACCATAGTTTTTTTTGGCCACTGCAGTATTTACCATATTATTATTTTTTTAAAAAAAAAGAGTTGTTTGGCTAGTTAGTTGTTGCAAGGGAAATTTAGACATGTTGGGCGCATGGAACTAGCACATGGGCATGTGAAGCATCAACTTGTACTGACAGATGTCTCTGTGCATAGCTTTTTTCTCTCCAGATGCATCAATGTATCAATGTGTTGTAGCCCTAGCTTTTATGCATACTAATGATCATTAGCTAATTCAATTTGTAAACCCAGATTTGCTCACATATAAGAGATAGATTTAAAACTACCTTAAACAAGTAGTACTATACCCTAAGACTTTACAATATTCAAAACTGCTAGAGCCGCTTCACTTTCTTGGTTTAGAAAAGAAAAGGAGTTCAGGAGTGGAGAAAACTATGGCATTGAGAAAACTACAGTATTTGTTGTTCTCAAACACCTCAAGTATTTAATACTTAGTTCTTTTTGGGAACCACAGTATTCTACAAAAACTCCAAATATATTACCTTCCCATACAGGGCCCACATTTTTTTATATTATTAACTAGCATTGTGCCTGTGCATTGCAATGGATGGCAAAATAATATACTACTCCCTCCGTCCCAAAATATAAGAAGTTTTAGAGCTGGGCATGGGTATTAAGGAAGTTGGTGGAATTAAATGGATGAAGATTGTGATTGGTTGAGAAGAGGAAGTAGGTGGGAAACTTTAGTGGTGGAAGTTTGTGATTGGTTGAAAAGAGAATGCAGGTATAGAAGTTGTTATATTTGGGGACAAATTTTGAATGCTAGAAGTTGTTACATTTTGGGATGGATGGAGTATAATCTTTTTAAGTTTCTAAGTTAACAATATATCAAATAATTACCGTCAAGCGTCAAATTAAAAAAGGTTGTACCATACATGATTACATGAATCAATCAACATCAACATGTATACACATGCAAAAGTTAGATTCTTTTTTATTTTTTTAAAAAAGAAAATATGCAAATAGCGCATGGCACACATGTCTGCATGTATATAGCCACAGAAGATATTCAAGAGTGGGTGGGTGTACAACATGCCATCAACCCAACTCTAAGTAATGATATTACATCTTTCCTTCTCATGGCCGCACAACAAGTAGGTTCAGCATGATAAAAGTTAACTGCACTTGAATCTTTTAGAATTTTGATGACGATTTCTTTCCCATCTTCTTGCTGCTGCTTTGTTTTTACTCGTGCATATACTGGAAGTTTTCTTTGTTAATATTTACTTTTGCAAGTATGAATTATGATGGTAGTAACAATTGTTTATTTTATGTGCATATGTATTTGTGGTTTGTGGAGTGTTGTTTTGGAGGTTTTTCAATGTGGATTGGTTTGTGGCTTGTTCCTCTACAAAGTAGTCAACTGCTTAATCTTCTTTTGCAGGGCTTAAGTATGTTCCTCCAATAGAGGTGAATGTTGAATACACCCTAGTTACCATAAAAAAAGGTCAAATATACAATTGTTTCAATATAAATATTGGACTAAATGCATAATCAGAAAGTCAAAAACTTTGAAGTTTGCTCTTTCATTAAATATGCATCCAAATATCCTGTACACTTAAAAACTATGTGATTACAGAATTGCACAGCCTCCTTCCTGTGGAAATATTGAACTAGATCTTTCTTTTAATTATTCCTGTGATAATTGAGTGTTGAATTTATCTGCAGATTTGGAATGGAAAAGTTGATGTTTATCTCTCTGTTTTGGGGTCATGGAATTTCTAAGCTACATTTATGGCTAAGTAAAGCAATGGAGATTTGATGTGTCATTGTTCATGTCTGTACAAGGTCTGCTTTTTGAGGTACCTCTGTTGTCGGGTGGATTCATTACGGTACACGTTTCTTTCTGTTGGGCTGTCTATTGAGAGATGCTTCCCCATTAACATGCTTACATGCACATTGTACAATGCAATTTCTCCAGCTGCTTTTTTATCGAGCATATGCTGTGCTTATCAGAAATAGAAAAAGGAAGATTAATATATCGACCTCTCTTTTTTGGGGCTTTCAGGGCATCAAGTGTCTTGAGCAAAAAGTTTTACTTCATTGCCATGTGACGATGGCAGCTAGAAGTTTGCAATTCGTCTTCGAACAACATGATTTTGGGTTACATGTGTGGCAGAACCATGGGTCCTTCACAGGACACCAGCATCAGCCTTGTTCAGTGCATGGTAAGCTTACATGCACGTAGCGCTCTGGAATCTGGATTCCGTCCTGTCGTTTGGTTCAGAATTGCTTGTGAAACTATCTTGGTGCCGTGGGACACAAGTGCAGAAGATAAGGCCCCAGGTATGAGCTGGAACGTGTGATTGTTGTTTGCTATATCTCAAGCATGGTTGGATCTGTCTGTGCCTAGTTGCTGTCAAAATCTCAGCTGTTGTTGCATCGATTCAGAATTACATTTCACATGATCCCTGGGAGGGCTCACATGGCGTTTCATCACTTCAGGCTTGCCATACAAAGCAAGCACCTGAACTACATGTCCCTCTCTACTGCTGCTATCACATGCCCAGATGACAGTGACTGTCTATCTCACTAAACAGTCAATACCCATGTAATGGCCCCATCTCCTGGAAATGAATTGCTCTTAGCAACCGTCGGTTATTTCGTTGTATCAATGCCCTTTTTATTAGAGGTTGTTAAGATGGAACTGTCAGTTTAGCCACCTTTTTACCACGTATTTGAGTGGTGGCTGTGTTGTTGGTTTGTTATCTCGGTGGTCACTTACTCGAATATTTGTGTCAGTGGTGAAAGCAACCGACTAGAAAAGACTTGAACGACCTGTATGCGTTGGGTGACACTGGAGATGGATAAGCAAGTTTCTTGACATGTCAATCACGTGAAAACGGAAGCCCCAAAGGAGTGGAGGGTAGCTACTTGGTCGCTTTCCTTGGTATTATGATTGTGTGTGCGTTGTATAAAAGGGAATTCCTTTTTTTTTTGAACTTAAGAAGATGCTATACTTTAGTATTTAT
Source organism: Oryza meyeriana var. granulata (assembly GCA_003991445.1). Classification (NCBI taxonomy): domain Eukaryota; kingdom Viridiplantae; phylum Streptophyta; class Magnoliopsida; order Poales; family Poaceae; genus Oryza; species Oryza meyeriana. The sequence continues at coordinate 288,224 of RYFJ01001203.1, read as the reverse complement.
TTGACACAAACTTCTCTCTCTGTCATAAATATTTGACGTTTAAAACAAGATATGGTTAAATTTTGATCATCAACTTTATATTAAAATAAGTTTATAAAATCTAATAAGTTTGTGATATTATGATAGTGATTTTTAAGGTAAATCTATATATACCAATTTTTCTAAACTAAAGTACTTGAGAGTTTTTTTTTTGTGAGGGAGTATTTGAGAAGTTATTAATAGTTAAAGTTTTAAAAGTTTGATTAAATCATGATCTAAATGTTAGATATTTATGACTAGAGGGAGTATGAAACTAAATTGAATAGAGAAAAGAAAGTAAAGAGTATGGATTCAATACTACACGTATCTGTTTCAGTGATTTTTTTCTCAAGCAAAAACCGTTTTCCTTTTTTTTTCCGATTAGATAGAAGATAAGCATGCACATATGCTAAAGAAACGGATGTCGACGGTAGTTCTTAAACTTTACTGGATTCTTATTAAAAGTGTATCCTCGTGTGTGTAAAATGTTTGTGGGTATCTATCTGAAACGAAACTAACCAAACTACATGTTTTTATGTATTATACACTTCACACATTGAAAATCGCAGTACTTAAAAGAAGGAAAAAAAGATCCCACATTGACCCAAAGAAAAACAAAATGAGTTAAGAAAATAGAGACGAAATTACTGCCCGTCTCCACTGCAGTGCTTATCGAAGTTCACCTCATCACACCACCCTGGGGCCGCCCTCCTCTTCCTGCCTTCGCGGCGTCGAGTCATTGAGCAGCCCTTGCAACCTACGTCTCTGATCGGTTAAGATACAATTAATAAGCCGTACAAAAATAATCGAAGTACCTAAAAGTAATTTATGAGTAAAAGGTTTAAAATCAAGGTTGAAAAATAGAATACCATAAAAAAACTGTAAAATTAACTCTAAAATTAAGTTTCGAAATTTAAATTTTAGTTTACTACCCTCTCGATCTCGCTTACAAATGCATTTTTTTTCTCTTTCTTTTTCCATTTACAATTCTTCTCTGCTCTGCTCTCGACAAAATATGCAACACTGACAACCGAATTCATGTCACTGGACAAAGGAAAATAATATCTCCATTCTGTAGCTCACATGCATGTTTGCTACAAAAACAGTTTCACATCAAGAAATCTGCTTCACACAATAAATCCTTTGGCTCCTTTCAAGATTGCTGCTACCCTTTTGTCATCTTGGGCAGCAGTGTCAGAGAAAATTTCTGCTGTTTTTGTTCAGTCAACGATTGACTCATTTAAACAGACCAATACAGGTAGGAAGATCATAGCAAAAGCTTTGCCTGTCCTAAGTTTTTTTGGTACGGGTGCATGACTTCTTAAGTCATTTCTGCCTTTGCTCACCGTTTCTATTCGTGATGAATCTCTGGCTCAACTTCCTTCTGGTTTTGTCCCTCTTCAGCATCATGACACTTGACACTTTCTGCTTTCGAGCTCTGTTATGAATTGCCATTTCTTTCGCACAAGAGAACAAGAAAAAAGGTATGATATGCATCCAACAAAATTAAAAAAAGGCTAGGAAACAATGGATTTGCATCCTTCTTTAGTGGCTATAAATTGTTTCATATGACATGAGTTGTCTGCTGAGTGCTGACCTGAACTTTACGACATTATCTAGTAGTACAAGTTTTGGACCTAACTACTTATCAGAAAATTCCAGAGTCCATTTATGTCTTGATTAGTTCAGTTCCGCTTCCACAACGATGATATGTACAAATTTTCTCTTGTTGACCTTTTTGCTGACCTGTTTTTGGTCTCATGGGACCAAACTGAATATGCAGAATGTTGCATGCTAATTTTCAAAGAAACTGAATTTGACTGCGCCTACATTCGTTGATCGGCGATCACTGTCTGACACCGTTTTATTTCTTGTCTTTCTCACTAGCACTGCACTTGTATTAATCCTCCACAGGGGCACTCAGGCTGGCTGACAAACACAGATCCACTGGACATCTGCTTCATCAAACTGGCACCATCCCTCAGCAAACAGGAACTCCTGAGTCTGTTCAATTCATGTCTGAAGTCCAAGGCCTCTGCATTCAGCAGCTACAGTTTTCCGGGGACAAGTCTGCTCCTGTTAAATTGCTAATAGGATACCTCCTGTATGTATGGTGTACAGTGTACTTCACTGTTATTTAACTGTGGTTAATTTAACAGGTCATTCTGCTCCATATGTTGAGCCAATGCCCATAGGAAGAATAGCGAGATAGAACCGGGGGCGAATGCGAAAGAATAATGTTTTTAATTGTCTTTTTCAGGCCTTGTCAGTCAGTAATAAGAAACTCTTAAGTGCCAAAATTCAGGTATTTACATGTCTAAATCAATCTGAGATTAACTATTCTAGTATGTGTATTAATTTACATGTCCAAATCAGAGGCTTGACCATTCATATCTTTATTTTCCCTCAGATTTTCATGAAGGAAATCTATGAGCAACGGCTAGCAGCTTATATTATTCAGAGTTTCAGACTTGGCCCTGGCTAGTCATTTGGAGCAGGAGGGTTTAGGAAATTTATGGGTTTCAAAACCTCTGGAGATTGGCCAATTGTCAGTGCCATCTAGCTCATATTGTACTGTATATCTCTTTTTTGAATCTGTACTGGTGACAAAACAGGGGTATCATCAGTATATCCTACCAAACCACAATTTTGTTTGGACAAATTTGCAGCTAAGGTTGCTATCACCGCCCTACATTCTCAGTTAGAAATGGAGCCAAGCATCCAAGAACATCTACAACTTGGCGACAACGACGAATTCGATTATCTGTGAAGCCTGGTCAGTGGCTTGTCCTGATGCTCGTCATAAAATCCAAGCAAGCAAGCAAGCACTTGTGCCTGTTTCTCATCAAGGTGTTGTGCATATCATAACATGCATTTCCTGGTCCTATCATCTTCTTCTGTCCATCTCCTGTACTACCAAATTAACCATTCATCCTTCCAAGTTTGTTGTGTTCTTGTTTCGACGATGACACGGTACACGATTCATTGGTCAGGAGAGCATTCAGTTGCCTTGTGGATCAGAAGATCCTGTTTTCAGGGTCCCTGTTGCTGAATTCTTAGCTTTCTTCTCCATAATGGTGTGTTCCTACTCCCAGATTCAAAAACTGCGACTGCAAGAGAGGGAGCATGTCCTTGTCCTGATGCAAACTTGCTTATATTCTGGCTCATAATTCGCGCCTTGACCGCATTTTTAAAATCATACATGAATAGAATTTTAGTGGATCGATGTCGATATGGTTTGGAAAGGAAGAAAAAGAATTACATCTTCTGAAGAAACTTTGATAAGTCTGAATGATTGGTTGCTAAATACGCAATTCTTGCGCTTGACTTTGCAAGGAACTCTGCTTTGGCTGCGTTGTTTGACTTGATTCGGAGCAAAGCACTCAGCCAAGCTGTGGCAATTATCTGCTAATGATTGGTGTTCAAGTGTGCTCTCTTTTTGGCCATCTTGTAGTAGCTGGGAAAGTTTGCATCTGATATCTTTGGATGCTTAAAGAATGGCAGCTTTGCAACAATCTGAATGATTTGTTGCACAGAAAAGGTTGGATGGATCAAGAAGTCATGTGTTGGATGAGTGCTTTTCTAGCCCAAAAGGACCAAAGCAAAAGACAGGCAGTGTGTATACAAAAATGTACATTTACATGTACATGTGCTGATCAAAAGGTGAATTGGGATTTGGTAGTGTTCCATTTCTTCAGGAGGTAACACTTCTTTTATCCCCTCTCAGAAGCAAGATTTTTAACCTTCTGTTAGACAAAACTCTGACCAGGGATCATGTGAAGGTTGAGTGATCAAAAGCTTTATTATTATCTTTGAATCAGTGATTAAAGATACTGGCTAACAGTTTCATGACACAAACTGTTAGATTAAAGCTACTAGCTAACAGTTATATGCAACAAAGTTGTTTACCCCACCATTTTCAAGGGGAAAGAAACAATATACGTTCAGAAAACCTGAGTAAGCAGGAAATTAAAGCTGGATTTACAAGGGGAAAATGACACATCGGATGCTATTCATGAGTCAGATGACATCCCAGGCTCCCAGCGGTTGAAACTCCTTGATGTCCTTAGGGAGGTGAAGAGGTCACATGTTAGGGTTCATGGGCGTGCTCAGGCATAAACATAGACCGCTAGGGTTTCGTGTAGCTAGCGTCCCGTGGGTCGTCTACCACATCACATCTCTAATTATTTATAAGATATCCTTTTCTTCCTGCGGGTCTAAAATACTCTCTTCATTCTAAAAATGAAATATAAGGCTTAACTATTTTTTTCCATCTCTTGGTTAGTGTTTGAAAAAACTTTTAGCTTAGGCTTATTATTTTATTTTTCATAAGCACATTTTCCAAAACGTTAAACAAGATGTTTTTTGCAAAAAATTTCCATATAGATATTTCTTTAAAAAAGCAAATAAATCTATTTTTAAGTTTGTAATAACTAATACTTAATTAATCATGTGATAATGATGTCTCGTTTTGCGTGTGGCTTATAAGCCGCTTCAATAAGCTATTGCAAGCACTACATTAATCAAGACGCGCATGTATACATACATTAATTAACACATCCCTCTCCCTTAAATTTGGTTTGTTTTAAATCCTTCACTTACAAGCCTCCTATGTGTGCATGCAACTGGGTGATCCAAATGAGAAGGTAATTATAAGTTTTTCTTAATCTTTGTGTTAGTAGCAGTTAGGTCTTATATTTTGGGACGGATGACGGATGAAGTAAAACTTATAGAAAATTGTAGAAATGGCTCCGCAAAGCCGATTAGTACATGACACGGTAAAGAGATGGCCCCACCCGTCATCCGCACAACCCGCCACGGGCGCCGGTGTGCACCTAGCAGTTAGGGCCTTGGATCACAAGGATGAGGTGGCACATGGCATGTCCGTCCCCTCTTGACGCTTGTCCGGATGCCGTCAGGGGAATATAATATAGCAGACGCAGACAGCAACCAACTCTCTGCTAATCAGCAGTGTTAACCCTGCTTTGCTCCAGTGGCCCCCTCTGATTAAGCAACGCCTCCTCGCTCTAATCACCATTGGTTAAGCCTAATTAATATTTTTTCCATGGTTAATCCCATTAATTATCCTCACAGGGGGCGATGACGCGTGGGCCCCACCTGCGTGACGGATGCAAACCTGCCGGCGACATGATAGCTCCAAAAAGTTCCTAATCTAATCCGGGCTAGTTTGCCAGATCGATCGACTATCAGGCTAAATTAATCAGGATTATATTTGTTAATTTGCAGGTTAGCTTTTCGCACTAGGCTCCAGCGAATCTTTTTTTTCTTGATTAATTATAGCTTGGCTTACGTACACGTATGTTGTGGGGGCGACGGTATTAATTATTATATAGTTTTTTATGTTTATCTAAGATAAATTAATATGATAGAAATGCAGGTTCTCAAGTGGATAGAATCCTATGTGACATTTCAAAGAAACAAATTAAAATTTTCAGGTATTATTTAAATGTATATCAGGTTTACTGCTTATGCAAGCTCCCTAACCAAAAAAAAAAAGTCTGAAAAAATTGGTGCAGAGTCTGAAAGTTACTTTAATTATTTTCATTATGTAAAAAATCTAAATACAAGAATAAATAGTCTTAGACACACTTCTAATAGCTACTTTTATCTCACTCCATTCTAAAATATAACTACCTAGCAGTTTTTTTTGAGAGATTAAGGATTATAGTGCAATATCAAAAATGCCCTTATTATATTGGGTGGGGTGCACTGCCTAGTCTAGTTGGCACTATGTGGACCACTAGGATGAAAAGTTTTATACCAAAATTCACCTTTTCTATGTCTTGGTAGTTACATTTGAGACAAAATTAAAAGCTATATGTTGGGACAGAGGAAGTATAAAACACTAAGAGATTCACTCCTTTAAAAAATTGAAAAAACTCACGTAACTCACGTAAGTTTCAGGTCACGAGAACATTAGACTGAAGCTTTCTTATCCCCTCCAACTTTCAGACCTCGTTCAAAATGTGGAAAAGTTAATCGATTGTCATAAAAGAAATGGACTGCTTTCTATTGAATACTCTTCATACACAATCTGGGGCGTCAGCGATGCACCAAATATCGATCGTTGGAACTGTCGAAAGAATGACGATGGGATTACGAAACTTGACACGAAAATAAACAATATTTATTTTTTTTAAAAAAACACTCCATCAGTCCGCTCATGTGCTCCCTCCGTTTTAAAATAATAAAAACTAGTATTAGATATGACATATCCTAGTAATATGAATCTAGACATATCTTCTATCTATAGTATTAAGCTTTATTATTTTAAGACAGAAGAAGTAGCCTATTTGCTTCTGTCAAGATTTTCCATCAACACGTAAATGCACCATATCTCAAAAAGAAATCGAAAATTAATACTACAGTGTTCAATGGCGCATATTGCATCACATAACTGGCACCCCAAAACAGTAGCATGCAACAACATGCATAAAAGGAGGTCTGGTAAAATTTTTTTTTTCTTTCAGGTGAATACTAGCTGACATCCTGGGCCCCACCCTTTCACATTCTGTAGTAGGAGTATACTATATCTCTATGTGAGGACCCCACCAGAGACCCTAAAACTATTTAGCCAATGCTTGCATCTGCATGCTCTGGTTGCACCTACACCAATTTTTTTTTTATGCTAGCTTTAAGATGCCCCCAAAATGTCCTTCTTGGGACTGTGAAATCATATGCATGTCCATGAATGTTTTGGTGGTTCTCTAGGGGATCAAATCATCAGATCACAAAGCAAAATTTTTAAGTCATTTATGCATGGATCACTGCAAAAGTTTCAGATTGTACTAGTAGTACTCTCCACTAATCACTGCTAACAGCAAATTCTCTTTCTTGATTCTGCTATTGAAGTTCTCTCTCTGCCCTAGAAGATTTTTTTACCTGCAGTAAAAAAAAAAGTACACCTGGACACCCTACACAACCACTATGCATGCTTTTGAGTGGCACATGAACCTCCTAGGCTGCAGTCACCACCTAACTTTGGAAAATACTCCTAGGTCTCCATCTTTTTGAGAGGAGCAGTACTAAGTTCTGATGCCATGGCCAAAACAGCCTAGTGCAGTGTATAGCTAGCTGCATCCTACTACTACCACCACCACTATTGCTGTGCACTGCCACTGTTACTTGCCTTATGAATAAGCAACACCCATGACTTGATTAAGCCTGAATAATCATAGCTTTAATTAATCTCTCTGTTATGTTTCTATCCTAAAATAAATCAATTTATAGAGTTCAAACTTTATTTCAAAATAAATCAATTCTTAGTATATTCCTACCTATCCTCGGTACACGAATCGAGAATTTTTATTTCTTTAATATCCTTAGTCTACCCACCAACTAATACTACATACTACTTTTCTATTAATAAGAGCACTATAGTTTTTTTTCTTATCACTAAAGTCGTCTCGGGATGCGAGCGTTTGGTTTATTTTGGGAGTACAGGATGGATCGATCAGATATTCAGTTGTGTACATTTGCTTGCTGGACCTGGGTTGCATTAATTTCCATGCACAGACAATCCTTGGACCTCCCCAGGTTCTCCCTCTCATCAGGTCATTTGAAAGCTCATCATTCTGTGATGTACTTCCACCTCAAGAGAACAAAACAGAAAAGAGTGTTTATTTAATGCTCCATCTTTCATGAACAAATGACAAAGAAATAAATTAATTAAAGCTGGTACTGCAGCAAGATCAGCTGTGGGTCTTGCAAAACCAAGCAACTCTGAAAATAATTCCATGGACAAACTGGTCCATGACAGGATAGGATTTCTACTATTTTTGAATTACGACCATTCATGATATGCATGGGGCCCAGGGTGACTCATCAAGAGATCAAACAAAGAGAGGGCTGGAAAAAAATATGATAAATGACACATGGCAATGGAAAGAAAAATATTGGCATATGCATGAATGTGCATTAGCATTATGGTTGGTGTGTACATGTATTATGATACTATATACCATATGTATCGTTGCTATCATATACATGCAGTGCAGGCCCTGGAATTTATAAAACAAATGTGATAACTTGGAATCTACTATACCTGTCTAATTGTTCCATTGATATATCTCTGGTGTACCAACCAAGTAGGTCTACAGGGTTACATAAAAAAGAAAGAAAAGGCAGGAAATTGAGGGAAGGTGAGAAGAGTATCTGCACTTGTAAGGAGCCAAGGGAAAAGACAGAAAGCTCAACATCAGTGTAGCATTGCTAGGAGTGTTGTGTGTGTGTGTTGTGATTGAAATTTGCAATGGGTGTACAACTGTACACACATACATGCTCTTTATCTCTTCTACTCTGTAGTAGTCCTCACAATTCTACCAGAACTAGCTACTGGTTCATCTACTTCCACTGTTCTTGCCTCATGCAGATGCAGCTTCCTTGAGAATTCATGAACAGTCACTACTGTAATCTACTAGGTCATGTTGAAGACTGATTTTTTTTTAAAAAAATTGATATGAACAAAACCCCTTCTTGATGAAAATTAACCAGTGAACAAATGTAAGCTAGCACTGTACAAATTGCTCAAATGAAAAAAAGTTTCAAATTTTTTTGTTTCTTCTGAAAGGGCAAAGCAAGCAAGCAAAGCTGGGAAGAAGTCTCAAGTCTGAACTGCTCTCTCCAATCCTTTTTACTACTACTTTCGTTTAGCTGGCTCACCAGGGCCCTGAAAGTAAAGTAAGCTGCAGGCAGGAGCCAGGAGAGCAGATAAAGAGGAGGAAGAAGAGGGGTTTGGTTTGGTGCCCTTCTTCCATTTGCTCAGCTCAGAAACGCCGCTGGCCTTCTTCCCCTTTGCTTCTCCCTCTCCCTCCTTCCTCTGGCTAGCTGCTGCCAAGCAACACAGTGTTCTTTAATTTCTCTCTCATGGCTGCTGCATAGCTTTAGCTAGCTTCCAGGTGCCTTGCTTGCTTCTCTCTCTCTCTCTTGAGCAAGCTAGCCTCTTCTTCCCTGTGCAGCAGCACTGCCGCAAAGCCAGCTCTCCTTGTTGTGTTCTACACTTGTGCTGCTGCTGCTTCTTCTGCTCAGTGTAGTAGAGAGAGGAGGAGGGGAAAGAATCTAAAATTGCTTTCCAGTCATTGACTACCCAGTTTCCTCCTTGTTTGTCCCCTCCCTCCCTCCTCCCTGTCTTGTTGTTTGTTCCTTGATATTCTCTGAACTCAGCTGCCCTCTCTCTCTTCCTCACACATGCCCTCCTGTCTCCTCCTCCATTCTTCACTTAATGCATCCTCTTCTTCTTCTTCTTCAGTATTAGCTGCTGCCTTCTTCTCTCAATTTATTTGCTCTCCCAAGATGTTTACGCGGTGCTGAACTGAGCTGCATCGAGGCAGCAGGCAAGAAAAGATCGAAGCTTTTGCATCGATTGGTGGTGGCGCGATCCTTCTATGTTTCATCACTATCTTCTGCAGCAGCAGCAGCAGCAGGGAGGGTTGTTCTTGTTGGAAGAAGAGGCGGAGGCGGACCCGGCGTCGGCAGATCAGCAGGAGAGCAGCATGTCCAACCTCACCTCCTCCGCCTCCGCCGCCCCGCCGCCGCCGCCGTCCTCCGGCGGCAACAACAACAACAACAAGAGGAAGCGCAGCCTCCCCGGCAACCCAGGTGCGTGCGTCTTCTTGATCCGTTGTTTCTTGCAAATTAAGCGAAAGCGGTTGAACGATGGGCTAATCAATCAAAAATCTATCTCTAGACCCTGAGGCGGAGGTGGTGGCGCTGTCGCCGGCGACGCTGATGGCGACGAACAGGTTTGTGTGCGAGATCTGCGGAAAGGGGTTCCAGCGGGACCAGAACCTGCAGCTGCACCGGCGAGGGCACAACCTGCCGTGGAAGCTGAAGCAGCGTGGGAGCAAGGAGGCCGTGAGGAAGAAGGTGTACATCTGCCCCGAGGCCTCGTGCGTCCACCACGACCCCTCCCGCGCCCTCGGCGACCTCACCGGCATCAAGAAGCACTTCTTCCGCAAGCACGGCGAGAAGAAGTGGAAGTGCGATAAGTGCTCCAAGAAGTACGCCGTCCACTCCGACTGGAAGGCCCACTCCAAGATCTGCGGCACCCGCGAGTACAAGTGCGACTGCGGCACCATCTTCTCCAGGTTCTAGCTTCATCTTCTTCCTCCATCATCCATGGCGGCTAGCTACTTGCACTCATCCTCCATTTCTCCTACTAGCTACTGACTGAGTGAAGCAGAAGCTAGGTAGCCTTAGCTAGCTACCTGCTGCCTGCTTGCCTTCTTGCTTGGTCAACGATGATCCAATCAGCTGTTTTGCCTTTGCACCTTTCTCATTACCAGTAGTGTTTTTGCTGCGCTTTCAGTTGGCACAGTGGTGTTTGCATTGCGAGTAGGAATTGAACCAGCCTATAAGACGAGTGTTCTTTTGCGTGTTTACACCTATAATCCCAATTAGTAGGGTACTGGTTGATTAACCAACAACCATGTGCACATTCTGCAGCAAGCGAGCATCTAGCTGAAAAATTTGTGAACAGTGACAGTAGTACGTACTAGCTAGCTTCTCACTACCGTGTAGAAGAAAGAAATCGGTGTAGGGAAGGGAAGCCAGAAAGCAAAGAAGGCACCGATCGATGGAGATCGTTCACAATGGGTGTATTAGTAGAGATGTGTGTCCATGGAAAGACGGGCCGGGCCGCTTTTGGAGTCGTTTCGCCTCTTCTTTTTGTTTCTTGGCGTCTGCCATGGATGGGTGGCTATGGCTGAGCTTCGATTGATCCGAGCTGAGCTGATGAATGCGCACAGTGCAGAACCCAATGGAGACGACGAGGGCGTGCTACTAGTAGTAGGTTGGTGGTACTAGCTTGTGCGTATGCGTGTGTCCGTATGTGTCGCGTTCGTGTGATGAGAGAGAGATATTGAGATAGAGGAGAGAGATTTGTGACCTGTGAGATAGTAGAGGGAAACAAACAAACAAACAGCAAAGCTATGGCCATGGGACAAAGGAGGGGAGATCTGAGCTTGATGATGATGAGCTAGGTGGCTGCCTAGTAGCTGTGATGGTGGCAGCCTGAGAAAGAAGAAAGAGAGGAGGAAAAATTCAGGCATGTGAATCTCTTTGCAGTCTGCATCCTGCATCTGCATGGATGGATGCCTGCCTTTCCATCTCACTCTCTCCCAGGCTTTGCCTATGCTGTTCCTCCTACCTATATGCCTAACTGCCTAGTACTAGTGCACTCTGCAAGAGTGTGCATGCATGGCCATGGCTAGCTCCCTCTCTCTCCATGTGTTGTCATTTCCATGAGTCCTTCTCCCTCCTGATTCCATTCTACAGCTATGTCTAGCATGGCAGCTACACCAGCTAGGTAAAAGCAACAATGACAAGTGAGCAAGAATACGGGGGAAAGATTATATCTTTATCTTCTGGCCTTCTGAAATTTTTCTCTTTTGCTAGCTTTTGGATTTCTGAGTGAGATCTTGGTGATCCGTGGTTTCTGATGTGTCTTTCGGTTCTTGCATTGCATGCAGGCGTGACAGCTTCATCACGCACCGGGCGTTCTGCGACGCGCTCGCCGAGGAGAGCACCAAGGCCATCGGCGGGGGCATGCCCGCCGCCATGGGCGCCGCGCCGGGGCACCACCACCAGCTGCTCTTCTCGCCGCCGGTCATGGCGCACCAGGAGCTCGCGGCGCTGCAGGAGCATCAGCAGCAGCAGCAGCATCACCAGGATGTCATGCAGTCGCCGCAGCAGCAGCTGGTGCAGAACTGCAGCTATGCCGTGAAACCGGAGATGGCGCCGTGGCCGACGATGCCCTACGACCACCACCACCCGCTGCTGCAGCCGCTTTGCAACGCCGCCGCCGCCACCGCGCAGAGCTCGGCCACGTCCGCTCCGCCGCCGCCGCAGCACCAGCAGATGCCTGCTGCCGCGGCGCACCTGTCCGCCACGGCGCTGCTGCAGAAGGCGGCTCAGATGGGCGCGACCATCGGTGGCGCGGGCACCGGCGCCGCGGGCGCGCACTACACCCACATGTCGACCGCGGGCGTTGGCACGCCGACGAGCGCGGCCGGCAGCGCCACTTTCGGGCTCGGCCTGTCGTGCCTCAACACCCAGCAGGACGGCGGCGGCAACGGCCTCGTACCGGCCGGGGTGATGGGCCAGCTGGCGAGAACCGCATCCCACGGCCGGAGCGGCGAGGACGGCGGCGGCGGCGGGGGAGGAGGCGGCGGTGGTGGCGACGGCATGACGAGGGACTTCCTGGGGCTCCGCGCCTTCTCCCACCGCGACATTCTCCTCGCCGGCTTCGACTCGTCGTGCATGGGTCACGTTAACGCCGCCACCAACGCCGGCATGGCCTGCTACGAGCCACCGCAGCATGGACAGCCACAGAACCAGCAGCAGCAACACCATGGCAGCAGCAACGAGCCATGGCATGGCATGGGTAGCCATAGCTGATAGCTAGCTACTTAGCCATAGCCACCTTTCTTCTTCCTCTCATCAGCAGCCATCACACTTGCCATTGCCTTGCATCTCATACCACTGTGCAGAGAGCCATAGCTAGCTAGGGTCAGGCCACTCACTGCTTGCTACCACTCTAGTGCAAGATGCCTTTTTGAGATGGGTAATCTCCTCTCTCTTTCTCTCTCTAGTCTCATATAATCTCCTCTTTACTTCAACATCAACTTGTGTTTATGATATAATCTCATGATCTTAGAAGCTAAGCAAGCAGCCATGGTGAAGGCATGGATGGATACTGCAGTCAGTCAGTCAGGGAGTTTGTAATTTTTTGTTCTTTTGGTAGGAAGGAGAGAACTGTAAGCTAAGCACGGATCAGGTGAAGGAAAACTTAAGCTATGTGACAATCAATAATAATACATGCACCCATCATCTCTTTTTTGTATACTCTATGTGTCATTTTTCACCTGCACTTAGAAAACCTACAATTATTATCCTCATTTGCATTGCAATGATATGATGTGATACATTCCCTTTTTGGGGGTAATATATTACATGTATATAGGAATATATAAATAAACTGATTAATCATTAGCTAAATAGGTACAGTATCATGTATCTTATGATCTGCTTATTAGAGAGATATATGGCTGTGTTCTTTTCTGTTTTCTCTTAAGATTTTTAAAACGGATTATTTGCTCCACGTCTCAAAAATATGATTTCTTTAAAAACTTTCTTTTACTATATTGATTAGATCATTTATTGTAAACTATTTATAAAATTTATTATTTAAAATATTAATTAATTTATCATATTAATAAAAAAAATCTACGTCAATAATCAAGAGAAAAAGTTACTATCTCAAGCACAGCTATATGGTTTATTTGGTGATCTTGCTAAGGAAGATAGACATGATGTGTGTCCTATGATGGATGATATATGAGTAGTTTATTGATTGATACACATGAGTGTCCGTGTACTGTTTCATGCAATCAGTCGATGTACTCGGGAGTGCCGGGTACTGTTCGCCCGTGACAAGGTTTTGTTTGGTATGGGTCCAGGGCCGGCATTATTCCATGCTGGAAAGGGAAAAAAAAGAAAACAATGAAAAACTTATATATGTGTAGATGCCTTCTTGGAAACTTTATTTTAGTTTCAGGATAAGACAATGTATGTAGTTTTAACTAGTCTGTCTAGCGTGGTGCCAATGTGCATATATACTACTTAATTTACTTTAGCTTTGCAGTCTAATTTCCCTGGATTAAAGAACTGCAAATGTGTCTACGGCTCTAAGTCACTGCTTCCTCCATCCAAAATATAGCTAACTAAAAATATTTTAGATAAATTAAGGATTAAAATAAAAGTTTTAAAATACTCTCATTAATAAATGGTGGAGTGATAAAAATTATGAATAGTATGAGTATGGTGCGGGTGTAAAAGATTAGTGAGAGAATAGGATCCACTAAAGATAGCATAAAAAATAATAGGATAAAACCATCTTTTATATGGTGTAGTTAGTTATATTTATAACAAAATCTATCTATCTAACTATCTATTACTACTAAAAGTCCATAAAATATTCTTTAGAACGCTTTTAGATCACTATATGCCACCTCTATTAAATTAGATAAATCCTAGAAATTATAAAAAAACAAAACATTAGAAGTCGATTTTAACTTTAAATAGATGAATTTATTATTTTAAACCATTAGATCTATCTCAAACTCAAAGATTAAAAAGTCCCCTCCTCCCTTGTGCTCCCAAGTCCCATGGGCGCGCGTGATCCTGGCCCTCTGTCCGCTCTTTTCTGTGGAAGTTGAGATATAAACCAAATTTTAAAGTCTGTTGAATGGATGCAAAATCCTTGTCGCTTCCACCACCCATGCACAACGCATATATGCAAGACAACCCCTCCCTTCCTAATTTTTAGCCAACAACCTAAGATAGAAATGATCAATTGTTAAATATTCAAATCACCATCATTTCTAAATCATATACCGATTTCTAATCTATCTATTGTTTTATTTATAATTAAATTAATAATTCAAGATCCATAGTGTCTGTGTTTTTCTATACAAGAGGTATGTCATTTGGACAGACTCGATCCTACCCATTGCATGGCATCCAAACAGCTATGAAAAACTGTGGAAAAAAGTGACAGCATATATTACATCATAATACATCATTCTACAAGCATACACAGTTAATTTGGATGTACAATATTCAAATAAGAAAACCATAAATTCATATGTGAATAGTATTAAATTCCATCTAAAACAATATTTTGTCTAGGGACCACACACGTACCCTTTGCATGTTATCCAAATTACCATAAAAATTTGTGAAATAGTTAACAATATAGGCTGCATCATCATACATTAGTCTCCAAACATGCATAGTTAAATTATATATTCAATATCTAATGAAAATTTTTTGGTGACTTCAATTAGATGAAACAATCAAATTACTCATGAGCTTTTGAAATGTGACCCAAGCAACCTGAATGAAATTTCCGTAAGCATTAACATATATTTTACCTTATCATCTAATGGACTTTAGAGGGTATTATGATATCATTGGATGATATGCATGTGTGGTGCTACCGGCTTCACTACCTTTGGGATGATAGATAGATAATCAGATACATAGATACATAGAGAGAGAGGTGAGGGGAGTGATTTGGGTAATCAGTCTTGAGAAGTTATGAATAATATATCATCAGAGACGGTGGGTGTACGTAGGGATAGAGTGGATATGGACCAAATGATCCTAGAATAATATATCATTAGAGATGGTGGGTGTACGTAGTGATAGAGTGGAGATGGAGCAATAGTCTTAACTCATCCTTATTTTTGCATCCATGAGCTATAATAATTGCGAATAGCAAGAATACTGTAGCCACCAAATAATTTGCATGCTAGACACACATAAAGATAAAATGAAAGAATTCCTTTGGTCTTTAGAACACAAAAATTTCTAGGGATCTTTTCAGGAAATAGCATTTGGGGCCCACACCTAACTTTTTGCGTATCATCTAAATAGCCATGGAACATTCAAAGAAACTGAGAATATCAATTATATCATCATATATAACCCCTGACAAACATGCGTGGGTAAACAAGAAAAAAATCTAGCTATTAATAGCATTTTTAGTAATTATATGTAAGTATATTTGTGCCATTAATTAGATGAAACAATACAATTGCCCCTGATTAAACAAAACCATGTTCCAACTTAGATCTAAAACATGGTCATTGTTTGGAATATTGTAAGGCATATTTAGATTTAAATGTATTAATAACTAAATATATGTTTGATTGTTTGTATAATTAATACAAGAAGTATTATTTAATTTTCAAAATATCATACATAGAAATTCAAATTCAAGTAGTATGGTACTTTATTAGTTTATACAACAGATATTAGAAACGATGCATTTGTATGCGCACGGGCTAACTTCGTTTCAGTCGCTAAGAAAAAAAATGGTGGAAACCATATCTAGGTGGAAACCATGAAAACCACAATATAAAAGTGTTCAAAATATTCTCACATATAGTTAAGGTGATATTATATAACCTTGCAAAATTACAAGAATAAACTCAACTTTGTTTGTGAGATATAAAATTGACAAATAGTAGAGAAAAAGACAAAAAAAATAGGAATAGTATTTTAAACTTGCAATTTGTTAATTTTATATCTCAAAAATAAAGTTGAATTTTTTCTTGCAAATTTGCATGGTTGTCTATTTCCATGTTCCCTACATATGTGATTTTTTTGAGACTTTTTTGAAAACTTTTATAAAATTTTTTGCAAGTTTTCATCTAAGTGGTTTCCACCACATATTTTCCCCCAACGAGGTCATCGTTGAACAACTATGAAAGAAATATTGAACTAAAAAATTGTACAATTATTAGGTTGAGCAAAACATTGTGATGCGAACATTAAGACCAGATATGTACCAACATGAGGGTAACCTGCATGGTGGTGGTCGAAGTCTCTACATGGTCGCTAGCCATATACTACGAAAGAGGTAAGCTCAACTTAATTAAAAAATAGACCAAGCATATGCTCCATCCTTTTATATAAGGGATTTGGGCTTTTGAAATTTGTCTCCTAATGTAAGAAATTCTATACTACATGTCCCATCAATCACCTCATATTTAAATTTCTCTTCATTTTACCTCTAACAACCCCTACACTTACATCAACGAGGGGCATGATAGTCTTTTTTTCCTCTATCTTTAATTTATCAAAAGCATCCTAAATCACTTATATAAAAGGATAGAGGAAGTACATATCAAGGAGCATGTGATATGAATGATTCGACGAGATACCCGCTATCACAAAGAGAATAAACATTATGAATGTGTCAATGTAGTCATTGGAGAACTACCCTAAAAGATAAGGCTTACTTAAGAATATAGAATAATGACTGAGTAATAGATATATGACATAAATGATCTGGCAACAAGCACACTAGCAGACAATATAAATAATGCCCGTGCATGTGTGCAGGTTACCATCCTAGTTTGAATCTAAAGGTAGCTATATTTTGAGATAGAGGGAGTAATTTTTACTTATCCTATACGTATATCGGGCTAAAGAAGATTGAGTACATTGTACCCTCGATTTCCTGAAGTTTGTAGTATATTATACAAGAGTACATGACACCCATATATATGTTTTCATTCTGTACATTTCCCATATTTCACTATTACAGAATCGGTTTTCGCAGATGGACCCCCTGGAGGTCGCAGGAGGGACAAGATATGGCTCGCCTGCGATAATCCTGATCCGAAGGGGGGGGGGGGGTGTTGATGTCGAAAACCGCTGGGGGCCGTTCGGCGTCGGGGAGACACGCGAAGGCCTGGGAGATTTGCTTAGCTCCAGTGCAGGTCCTAAATTATTGAGGTTCGTAAGCGTGCCAGTCAATTTGACCTAGCAATTGACAAGGAGATAGAAAATATTAGCCAACAACCCAATCGGCCGACAGACTGATGTAGACTCCTTCCAACCGATTGCCGATAGCTCCTGTACCGAATTCCCCTGAGCCGACTGCCCGACTTGCCCGGGCCCTCGCCTGTGTCCGCGCCCGGGTCTTCGCCTGTTGCCCACGCTCTGGTTCTCGTCTGTTGCCCGAGCCCGGGACCTCGTGCCCGCGTCCGGCTACCAGCAGCGATCGGCCGATAAGCCGATAGAATCTTCCTTCAGCCGATGGCGCCAACAGTGCTCGCACATCGGCTACGCCTGTACCCGGGCCCTCGTCCTCGGCGTGCTCGCATCCGGGTCCTTGTTGGTCCTCGTGTCCGGGTATGCGGTCAACAATACTTGCACATCGGCTAAGAAATCGATAATATAGTCGATGATAATATAAACAGATAAAAAGCCAGCCGACTGATAAATAAACACTTGGACATCGGCTAGAGGCCGATGATATAGTAGATAGGCAAAATAATGAATATAGTGCAGTCGGCTTTATGTAGTACATAAAAGAATTGCAATATAAGTTAGCCGATTACTGATAGAACATGTGTATCGGCTGGGAAGCCGATGATAGTGTAAAACAAAGACGCAATCGGCTATGATAACAGATAACCTATCGGCTAAGCGCTCCGATAGAACATCGCATAAAACCCATCGACCCATCAAGGATAAACTTATCATTATCAATCTAGTAGTTCAAACCTAACTGATGCAGCACAGATTAATAATGATAAAAGAACCTCGATGAGACGATAGACCTAATGCAACTGTGATGTAATAAGATAACTTATCGGCTATACATTCCGATAAGACGCTTGCATGGAAACCATCAACCTAGCAGGAACGATTCATCACGAGCAGTTTAGTAGGTCGGACCCAACCGATGCAGCACAAACTGATGATAAATCGCTCACAGTAAGCCGATGAAGACTATGCACGCGTGATGTGGTATACCTGATCGGCCTAAGAGATCGAACCGAACCGATGCAGCCGTAAACAGAGCAGATACACCTGGGTAAGGGGTGACGAGTCTTACCCTCTCGCAGGAGTTCGGACCTAACCGATGCAGCCCCGCTCGAGAAGCAAGAACCCGTCGAAAGGGTGGCGATGCGCCGAAGTTTATTGATCGTTGTGATGATTTACAATGTATCCGGGCGCACATATTTATAGCCCGGGTGGATAGAGTCCTGATCGGCTACGGAACAGGACTTTCCTAACTAGAAAAGGAAAACTAACAGACCCGATCGGACAAGAGATCAGGTTTCCTAAAAGATAAAACTATCTAATAGATAAGATAAATAACTGCCATAACGTGGACCTCACGATTACTTCTCAAATCCGGCTTCTTCTGGATTAATTTCCTCCGGTTGATATAGCTTCTTTCTTTACCAAATCTGATATGAGCCGTGCCAAATTTTGGCGTTAACAGGGGGTTGCAACGGCCTGTCTGCGGAGATTGATTATCGTAGGCGGGCCACTAAGCTGCCCGCCTACGATAATGTATCTATTATCACAGGCGGGCCACTTAGCTGCCCGCCAACGACGAATCGATTATTGTAGGCGGGCATCTAAATGGCCCGCCTGAGATGTCCTCCCACATATATATCTGTCTAGCCAGACCCCTTCTTCCCCAACCCGACATTTCTCACTCCAAAACTTGCCAAAAGATTAGAGAGGGGGAGGTTTTGAACTCGGATTTCTTAGGGGATTTATCTACCAAAGGTTAGAATCATGTTTTCCTACTATATTTATGAAGTTTTCCTTCGAATTTAGGGTTTGGATAGTGTGAATTTTACTTGGGAATGGTGGTTTTTTACCTAGATGTAACAATTTTTATTTGTGTTTCATCATGAATTTGAACCAAAATATCTATGTAATATTAGTGCAATGGTATGCCTTAATCCATATGTAAATGATTTTAGTTCTTTTTAGGGCAAAATGAGGAGATTTGAATGTGTATGTGAACTCCTAGATCTATTTGGAGAGAGAAAGAGAGTGGGGATTTTTTTTCTAAGGGAATAGGTGTTTTTTTGCAATCAATTTTTTCCTCAATATTGAATAGCTTGTTTTTTACGGTTTTTTTTAAATTCTCAGATGGATAGGACATGGATGTACAATACGCCAAGATTTCAGCAGTCGTATATGAAGGAGGTTTCAAAATTTATTGAAGCGACGAAGGCACATGCTTCGACAGTGGGTAGAAAGAAAATACATTGTCCGTGTGTCGATTGCAAAAATCAAAAAGTGTGGATTGTTCCAGATATAATCAGGTCACACTAAGTGAAGTGTGGATTTGTTGCGGATTATATGGTTTGGCCCCATCACGGCGAAGATATCGACTTCCAAGGGGATAGTAATCACGAAGAAAGAGGGGATGGTAACAATTTCACAGTAGATATGTCAGATGATGAAATGATGAACGACTTCAATGACAACGCTGATTTTGATCTGGAGGAGATGCTATGCCACGCTGAACTGGAAGTGTTGATGTGTTCTACGAGAGGGTTAGATAATTTTGAGTCTTTACAGAAGGCTGCAAAAGATCTATTGTTCGAAGAATCGAAGGGTTGTTCTAAGGAGATGACAATCTTACGTTCAGTACTTGAACTACTAAGGTTGAAGGCATGCAAGGGATGGTTGGATAGTAGTTTCAATGATTTATTGTCCCTCCTAAGTAAGATCCTTCCGAAGCCTAACTTCTTACCGGTTGATACATATCAAGCGAAGAAACTCATATGTCCGTTATCACTAGGTGTGCAAAAGATTCATGCATGCGAGAACCACTGTATCATGTATCACAAAGAGCACGCAGACTTGGAGAGCTGCCCGACATGTGGGACCAGTCGGTACAAATCTAGTAACGAGTCACATGATTTTGATAGGCAAGAAGATGATTCATCTCCACACAATAAGAAGAAAATTCCTGCCCTGGTGATGTGGTACCTACCAGTGAAAGATCACGTGAAGTGTTTGTACTCGAATCCTAGGGACGCTGAACTAAAGAGATGGCATCATGAGAATCGCAGGAATGATGGGAAGCTCCGCCACCCTGTCGGTGCTTGCCAGTGGAAAAACTTTGATGCAATACACCCAGATTTTGCCTCGGATCCGAGGAATATTAGATTTGCACTGAGTATCGATGGAATGAACCCTTTTGGTGACTTGAGCAGCTCGCACAGTACTTGGCCAATACTATTGACTATGTATAACCTTCCAACTTGACTATGTCAGAAGCGAAAGTATTTCTTATTGTCAATCCTTATACAAGTCTCAAAACAGCTTGGGATAGAAATAGATGTGTTTCTTGAACCTTTGCTGGAGGACATGGCGGATCTTTGGGATGAGGGTATCATGGTGTGGGATGAATATCTACGGGAGTACTTCACTTGCAGAGCCATTATCTTCCTCACCATCAACGACTACCTGGCAAATTTTTTCGTCTCGGGACAAATCAAAGGGAAGACGGGTTACGTAACCTGCGTGATTAACACTGCATCTATCTATCTGTCATCATCTAACAAATTGTTGTACATAAGGCATCGGTGGTTCCTACCTAGCAAGCACAGGTATTGAACAAAGGGAAGACTATTTGACAAGACAGTAGAGAATGGGTCTGCACCCGAAGTTCACAATGGCAAATGGATATTTGATATGACCAGCAATTTCAAGGTTGTTTTGGGGAAGACAAAGAAGAAGGCAACAAAAAGGAAGAAAAATGGGGAAGACAAAAACGAGCCAGCCGTTCCATTCAAGAAGCACTCCATTTTCTTTAAGTACTTACCCTACTGGAAAGATCTGGAGATTCGTCATTCCATCGATGTCATGCACCTCGAGAAAAATATCTTCAACAGCATTATCGGTACTTTGCTAGACATTTCGAGTAAGACTAAGGATGGTTTACACTCTCGTAACGACTTGGTGAATTTGAAGATCAGGAAAGAGATTCACCCGCAGCCACAAGAAAATGGAAAAATATACCTTCCGCTAGCAAGCTACACCCTAACACCTGAGGAGAAGAGGGGGGTGTGCAATTCTTTACATAATTTGAGAGTGCCTACCGGTTTTTCATCGAACATCTAGAAAGTAGCCTCGATAAAGGACTTGTCTCTCGATTAAATATTTTAAATTTTTATATACATTTTAAACGCGACTACTTCACACTCGTAAAAAATAGTTGATTAAATAATTACTCGATTAAATATTTATAATTTTTATATACATTTTAAACGCTACACCCTCACAATCCTAGTAATTAGTTGATGAAATAATTACTCGATTAAATATTTTTAATTTTTATATACATTTTAAACGCTACACCCAGATATTTATAATTATTATGCACATTATCAAGTCGCTGACAGGTGGGCCTACTTCATGGTATATATATTTTAAACGCTACCACTTCACAATTGTAATACATATAATCCGTGTCGAAGACTTGTGGGCCCCACTACATGTTTGAGGCGAGCGGCTTAGCGGCCCATATGCGAAGATCATTTTCGCATACGGGCACTAATGGTAACGCAGCGGGCGGCTTAGCGGCCCATATGCGAAGATTGTTTTCGCAGGCGGGCGGCTTAGTTGCCCGTATGCGAAGATCTTCGTATATAGGCCGCTAAGCCGCCCGCCTACTGTCACACCCTAAAATTTTTCCCTTAAAGAGAGCCACACAAAATATACTAGAGGAAATGTCCCAAGAAAACAATTTAAATTGGCCAAATAAAATAATTAAATGAGAAAATGCAAAATAATAAATTAATGTGGCTGGGAATATTTTTTTTATATTCCTCTGGCCAAAGTATATTAACATGATTTTTATTGGAATTTTTAGAGCACTGGAAGGTAAATCGAAAACCATTATCGGAATTAAATTGTGCTGGGAAATCCTTTTTTTTCTTTTCTTTCTTTTTTTTCCTTTTTCTTCTTTTTTCCTCCCTCCTGGGCCACTGGTCCGCTCCTGTGCCGGCCTGCCTATGAGCCCGCAGGCCTATCTCCCCTCGGCCTCGCTCTCCTCGCACTCGGGCCAGCCCATCTCGCCGCGTCGCCCGTCACCGTTTAGGGGCGCTAACAGGTGGGGCCCGCCTGTCAGCTTCGCCCCTAACCTGCGGTCGGAGGAGGCGGGCTGACGTCAGCCACGCCGCCGCCTCTCCCGCGACTCCTGCACCCACACCGCATGCCCCGGAGACCGAGACCCCCATCCTCTCCCTCATCCGCACCGCAATCGCCCTTTTTCCCCACAAATCCGCGCCGAATCGAGCTCGCCGGCCGCCACACGTCCTCCCCACTTCGCTGGCCGTTACCGCCCAAAATCTGGCCACCACCTCACCTCTCGAGCCCATAAAAACCTCCCCGTCCCCTTTCTCCGCTTTTCCCCCAACTAACCGCACCTCCCCATGCCCTCAAACACCGCCGCCACCGCACACCCGAGTCCTCCCTGTCTCCGGCCACCACTCGCTGCCACTCCGGTCGCTGCCGAGCCGCGCTGCCACCACCGCCGTCTTTCCCGTGCCGAGGAGTCCCTCGGCCATTGCTTCGTGGGCGCCGCAACCCGCCGGAACTCCCCACCCTCGTGCACGGTGAGCTCCGGTCCCTGTCTCTTCTCCGACCGGCAATTCCCGCCGTGTTGTGCCTGTCTTCTCCGCCCTAACTCTTCTCTCGTCTTCCCTAGCTCCCTGAGTTCCTCGTTCGCCGGTCCTTGCTCTCCCGTCGCCGTTGGAGCGCCATTGCCAACGCCATCCTGAAGCCGCCACCGCTCCCGCCTCGCTGCCGTCGTCCTTGCGCTGTCTCTTGCCACCACGAGCCTCCGGTGAGGTTCCCTGCCATTTCCCCGGTCCCCTCCGCCCCTCTACGTGCCTGCCGCCGCCTCCCGCTTGGGATGGCCGGCGTGTGGCCGTCGTTCCCGGGCCGTCCGATCTGCCGTGTGGCAGATCGGGGCTGTCTACCGGTCGCCCACGTGGCTGCCGCGTTGGCGCCACGTGTGCGCCGCGTGGCGCGCCCTCTCCCGGCTCGGTGGACCGAGTCCACCGTGCGCCGGCGCCCTCAAGTCACTGTCGGGTGGGGTCCGCTGGTTAGCGCCGTTTCCCCCTCAGGTGATGCCATAAATGCCTACTAATGGCGCAATAAATTCATTAAGGTTTTTATGTTAATAGTAAAACACAGTAAACTTCAAAATTTCATAACTAATTCATACGAACTCCAATTAAGTCCATTCAAATTTTATTAAATCTAAAAAATGCCAAGAATTCATTAAAAATATTTTCAGCTCATGTTTGGCTACCCTCATGTACTTTTTTTAATTGTTTGTGCATTGTCTGTTATAGAATCTGACGCAGTCGACCCTCCCGTTTACTACGTGGTCATAGCCGAGTACGTCGAGCCGGAGCAAGGCAAGTCACACTGTAATCTTGATCATTTTGCACCTACTTTTTTACTAAAATGCTTTGTTTATTTAAATAAACCTGCACGTTTTTATTATTTCATGTGGTATGGATTATAACCTTTATATAGATAGGACTATGCCTTAGTATTTGAACCTTGTCCCTTGTCACCTGGGTAACAACATGATTAAAATACTATTCTTAGGATGCTTAGTCATGCTTAGAAACTATTAGTTCACCTGGGAATTAAATATTAACATTTACATTCTTGGTTCGACTCGATGTCAGAAAATAGAACTTTGGATATGTTAATGTTAAATTACTAAAATTTGACATAAATGGTGGGCTATGGGTGCATGGTTTTGTTGGTCGCACCCATGGCAATTAAGGACCGGTTCGCGGGAACCCCTTGGGTAATTAATTGTACTTTCCACAAGCCAGCGTGGGCAACGGCTGGGCTTGTAGCGTCCCTTCTACCTCTCCTAGGCACTGATGGTGAGAATGGGCGTGATGGAGTTGGGTCGGCCCGGGGATGGGTTGATCGGCTTCCGGATCCATTGTGGCGCAAGAGGGGTAGCCTGGCCGATATGGTGTGCCCTATCGGCAGGTGCAATCTCAGCGTGGTGTGGATGGTTAGGGAGAGGTTGCGTGAACGATCCGGTCACAACCTCTCGCGGGGTGTCGTGGTGACACGTCGGCGCACGGGAACGTGTGTGGGGCTGTGTCTTGTGGGTACAGTTGTACACCTCTGATCAGAGTTAAATCTATTCGAATAGCCGCGACCGCGGATAAGGGCAATTGGTCAAGACTCACTGTGATTAGTCTCACCCTTACTTAATTAACTAGACTTAATGGAACTGGTATAGTTCAGATGGATGGTTGGGCCTGGTTAACGTGGTGTAACGTTGATCAGTGGAGGATTAATATTGATCAATTAATCAATCTTTTTTACCGTTTGCGAACTACTACTGTTTACAACTGCCTTATGCAAATAAACCTCCAGCCTATCCTTGCCCCTTTGCATTGTGCATATTTGTGGGTGTGATTTGTTGAGTACTGTGGGTGGTACTCAGCCTTGCTCCTTTTCTCCCTCTCAATGGTGGAGTACATGTCTGATGAGGAGTAACTGGAGGACTAGGCTGGCTCCACCGTCAAGATGGCTGTGAATTGGAAGCTTTCGCTTGGCTAGCTGTATATAGGCTTTATTTATCTTTACCGCTGTATTTATGTAAGACAATTTTATTCTGTTTGTAAGACACATTCTGTATGGTAACTTGGTGTTGTGTACCCTGATTTTGTAGACAGGGATTTTATACACATGAATGTTTAGAATTTCGGTGGTGAATTTCTGGGTGCTACACCTACGATAATGCTTGCCCTATATAGGGGCGCGCAGGAGTCCAAAATTTTCTAACTCCCGGTGCGCCCCACATTTCTAGGGTTACACTGCCAAAATTTCTCTCGCCCCCGCTGCTGCCTCCGAGCTTCCTCGCCACCGCCGCCTCTGAGCTTCCTCATCGCACGGCCGCCGCCACCTCCGAGCTTCCTCCCCGTTGCCTCCGAGCTTCCTCACCACCGCCGCCGCCGCCGTCGCCTCCGAGCTCAGTCTCCACTCCTCGCTGGCTTGGCCTCCCTTGTCGCCCCTCGCCGTCATCGCCCCTGCCGGCTCGGCCGCCGGCCATCGCCGTCCCTCGCCGGCTCGCCGCCGGCCCGAGCTTCCTCGCCGCTAGCTGCCCGCCACTGTCGCCGCCCTAACATACGAAGAAAAAAAGGTTAAATGATTTTTTTCTTTGATGAAAAAGAAATGTTGCATAATGCTTGATGAAATGTTTTAAATTTGTATGGACATTATCAAATGGAAACCCTAAGAGCCCTCTAAAATTCTCATTTGCATATACTTCTTGCACTTTGAGTTATTTCGGGAAAAGCAAAAAATTTGTTCTCGGATTTGGATAAAATCTTGACCTTTTATTTGATTGAAATTTTTGAGTCAAGTCAAGTTTGGGGTGGAAATTTTATTCAAGGGTTATGGCATAGGAGTCCAAATTTTGGGGAAAACATTGGTTAATCGGGGTGATGTATGATTTAAGGCATGCATAAAATATTCCTACTGGTTTTGCATTTATTATTTAAAATTTATTCGGTACTATTTGGTTCTGCTGTATAAATCCGTCGGTCTCAAGTTTACATACAATTCTTTCATGCATAAAATGGTTGTTTATTTCCAAATTATTTACTGTTTACTTATTTGGATCTGAACATACATTGATTCTTCCTTCTTGCCTTCTATAGATGGACAGTCTTCCCAACCAACGTGGTATGGACATAGGTGGATTTGTGGAGGAGCTTCGTATGATGAGTTTCACTTTGGGGTACAGCCACGCCCCAGAGTATACTACAGTGGAGCCCATGGAGGGTGAGCTCCCAGACCGTGTTCGCTTGGAGCTGCCAGGCGAACTATATCTCCTACCAGCCATGGAGGTCGAGATCAGCGGGCGTACCTACAATCACGCCTGCCAAGAGGCGGCTTTCTGTCTGATCGAAGAGCTACGTCGGAGGCATCACTCCACCCTCCGCACCACCACCTACCGCTACCTCCCCAGCTGGACTCACTACTAGGTCTACAGCACCTTCCAACTGGCTGATGATGAGAACGACACCACCATCGTCCACATGAGGCGGGTGATGTGGGCCATGGACTACATGCATGCCAATTGGGTGCGTGCAGCCCATGACCGGGAGGATGCCAACCGGATGACCATCATTGGTCTCCAGAACCAGGTCGACTGTCTGAAGAAGGAGGTCGCGGAGTTGAAGGGACAACCTCCACCCGGTGGGGCCAGGATTCGTCTAACCCTGAGGAAGAGGACCCTTCCTTCGGTGTGGGTTCAGTTAGCCCCCAGGAACGGGCCACACACACTGCCACCGGCACAAGCTCCAGCTCTAGCTTCAGCGCCAGCGCCAGCGCCCGCTCCAACTCCAGCACCGGCACCAGCACCGACGGGCGGCATGATCAGCGCGTTGTCCAGTGACGGTAGCTCTCTGGGAGGCACTAGCATCCACGGGGGCTTCACTTCTACCGACGACAGTAGCTCCTTCAGCGGATCCCGCAGCCATAGTGAGGCTAGTTCCTTGGCTCACGGTAGTGTGGATTACGTGAGCGGATCCAGGAGCTGCACCGACGATGAGGTGGGCGATGAGTAGGAGTTGGAATACAACTCGGACGACCACAGGAGCTGCTTAGAGCACTAGACGCGCCATCCTTAGTTTTCATCGTTCTTTTTAGTTTGATTTCATGATTAGTTATAATGTTAGGGTGTTTGCTTGGGGTTAGTTAGTGGCATACCGTCTGTTGTGGTCTGTCCACCGTAATTAGGAGTTGAACTGGTTTTTTCCTCATGTTTCCAACTATAAATTTCAATTAATTTAATTCAATCACTCAATTATCACTCCTGTTTCTGAGCCATCCGTTTTCTCCTTTCCTCCCATTTCCATCTTCCCCTTCAGTTGGTGAACATAAGGAATGGTAACCGTGCTGCCAGTGACGCCAGTGCTACCAACCAGCAGGATGGAGCACCCCAGAACCCCGGAGCTCCCAATCACATGCCACCTCCGCTACCAGAAAACCCGACGCTTGCACAGGTCCTGGCCAACCAGAACCAGATGTTGGCAATTATGATGCAGCAGATGCAGCAAAACAATCTGCAATAGCAGCACCAACAACCTCACATCCCGGCCATCGCTCCTCAGTCAAAGTTGCTTGAGTTCTTGAGGGTCAGGCCGCCAACCTTCTCTAGCACCACCAACCCCATGGACACCAACGACTGGCTGTTGGCAATCGAGAAGAAGCTCAATCTCCTCCAGTGCAACAATCAAGAAAAGGTCGCTTTTGCAACTCACCAGCTCCAAGGTCCCGCATCGGCTTGGTGGGACAATTTCCTTGTGACCCGCACTGCTACCACCGAGGTCACCTGGGCTGAATTCTACCACAACTTCCGGAAGTCTCAAATTCCGGTAGGAATCGTGGCACAAAAGAAGAGGGAGTTTAGGGAATTGGTGCAGGGAAATAAGACTGTCACAGAGTACCTCCACGACTTCAACCATTTGGCGCGCTACGTGCCCAACGATGTCCGCACCGATGTGGAGAGACAAGAGAAGTTCCTGGACAGACTAGACGACGAGCTGACTAATCAGCTCCTCTCAAGTGACTATCTAGACTTCGAGAAACTAGTGGATAAGGTGATCCGCCAGGAAAATCAGCACAACAAGATGGACCACAAGAGAAAAGCAGCCCAGTTCCGAGCTTACCAGGGGCAGCACCAGAGGCCACGGGTGATGCTAGGGCATCAGGGTGGACCTTCCACCATGATCGTCTGCTAGCAGCGTCTGTTCCAACCAGGGCACTTTGGAGGCAACAGTAGCAACAGTTGGTAGCACAACCGTCATCCCGCTCCGCGCCTACCAATGGCACCAGTGCAGCAGAGTTAGCTATAGAAAGACAGCGGGGGCAAGACCCTCATCTACTTCAACTGCAATGAACCGGGCCACTTCGTCGACAAGTGCCCGAAGCTGAAACGCTTGGGACCTAGGCCTACAGCTCCCTAGAACCCCAATGCCAACCAGCAAGTGATAAAGGGGCGTGTTAATCTTGTCTCTGCGGAAGAGGCGTAGGCTGCACTAGAGGTAGTACTGGGTACGTTTCTTGTGAACTCAATACCTGCAACCGTACCTTTTGATTCTGGTGCAACGTATTCTTTCATATCCAAGAAATTTGTGGGAACACATGGGATTAAAGTAGTGGAACTTAAGATCCCCATGTGGGTTCATACACCTGGGAACCGCATAACCACAGCTCACTATAGCCCTTCAGTAAGCCTAGAAATCCAAGGATCACCCTTTCTAGCCAATCTCATCCTCCTGGAATCCAAAGACCTAGATGTCATCCTAGGAATGGATTGGTTGACCCGACACAAAGGAATGATCAACTGCGCTGATCGCACCGTAACGGTAAGCAGTCCAGAAGGAAAGGCGGTTATTTTCAAATCGCCAGTGCCACAGAGGCAGGAAGTGAGCTTGAACCTGGTTGCAGCGGAGCAACAAGTTGAAAATGAAACGAAGCCAGAGAGGAAAATAGAGGACATTTCGATAGTAAGGGAATACCCGGATGTGTTTCCGGAAGATCTACCGGGGATGCCACCAGAAAGGGAAATCGAGTTCAGAATCGATTTGGCACCCAGAACAGTGCCAATATACAAAAGGCCGTACAAAATGGCACCGAACGAGATGGTAGAAGTCAAGAAGCAAGTCGACGATCTGCTACAGAAGGGTTACATCCGACCAAGCACATCGCCTTGGGGTGCACCAGTCATCTTCGTGGAAAAGAAAGACAAAACAAAGTGGATGTGCGTGGACTATCGTGCACTAAATGACATCACCATCAAGAAGAAGTACCCCTTGCCAAGGATTGATGATCTTTTTGATCAATTGGAGGGTGCCACCATCTTCTCCAAGATAGACCTGCGATAAGGCTATCATCAGCTGAGGATCCGGGAAGAGGATATACCGAAGACAGCTTTCACCACTCGGTATGGGTTGTACGAGTGCACTGTTATGTCCTTCGAACTGACAAATGCACCGGCCTTCTTTATGAATCTGATGAACAAGGTGTTCATGGAGTTTCTGGACAAGTTCGTGGTGGTTTTCATCGACGATATCCTGATCTACTCGAAATCAACAGAAGAGCATGAGCAACATCTCCGTTTGGTTCTCGAGAAGTTGAGAGAGCACCAGTTATATGCCAAGTTTAGCAAATGTGACTTCTGGCTGAGAGAAGTGCAGTTCCTCCGACACATTATCACCGCCCAGGGAGTTGCTGTGGATCCAACGAACGTAGAGTCTGTTACCAATTGGAAACTGCCCAAGACAGTGACACAAGTGCGGAGTTTCCTCGGACTTGCGGGGTATTACTGCCGGTTCATCGAGAACTTCTTGAAGATTGCGAGACCCATGACTCAATTGTTGAAGAAAGATGTAAAGTTTGTCTGGACAGCCGAGTGCAACCGCAGCTTTGAAGAACTCAAAAGGAAGTTAGTTTCGGCACCGGTCCTAGTCTTGCTAGATCCCAAGAAAGACTTCCAAGTGTACTGTGATGCATCTTGCCAAGGGCTAGGATGCGTGTTGATGCAAGAAGGTTGAGTGGTAACCTATGCATCGCACTAGTTACGCCCCCATGAGGGCAACTATCCGACACATGACCTGGAATTGGCTGCAGTGGTCCATGCTTTGAAGATTTGGCGGCATTACCTCATCGGTAACCGCAGTGAAATTTACATGGACCACAAGAGCCTGAAATACATATTTACCTAGCCTGACCTAAACCTCCATCAAAGAAGGTGGCTGAAATTGATTAAAGATTATGATGTGGGAATACACTACCACTCGGGAAAAGCCAACGTCGTGGCAGACGCTTTGAGCAGGAAAAGTTACTGCAACCCTGCTCGAGCAGAGACGTTGTGCAAGGAAGTGTAGCATGAGTTCAAACGTCTGAATCTGGGTATCGTTGACCCTGGATTTGTGGCAGCCCTAGAGGCCCAGCCCACACTCTTCGATCAAGTTTGCGAGGCTCAAGCGAATGATCCCGAGATCAAAGAACTTAAGAAGAACATGAGAGTTGGAAAAGCCCAAGGATTCACAGAAGATGATAACGGGACAGTCTCGATGGGAGAATGATTGTGCATCCCAAAGAATAAGGAGCTCAAAGACTTAATACTCCAGGAAGCTCATGAAACGCAGTACTCCATTCACCCCAGAAGCACTAAAATGTACCAAGACCTCAAGGCAAAGTTTTGATGGGCCAGCATGAGAAGAGAAATCGCAGAATTCGTGGCACTTTGTGATGTGTGCCAGCGAGTCAAAGCAGAACACCAACGGCCTGCCGGACTATTACAGCTGCCCAGAGTCCCAGAGTGGAAGTGGGAAGAGATCGGGATGGACTTCATCACTGGTTTGCCCCGTACATCTTCAGGATATGACTCAATCTGGGTGATTGTTGACTGACTCACCAAGGTTGCTCATTTCATCCCTGTGCATACAACATATTCGGGTAAAAGACTAGCAGAACTTTACATGGCTCGCATAATGTGTTTACACAGAGTACCCAAGAGGATTGTATCCAACCGTGGTAGCCAATTCACTTCCAAGTTTTGGCAGAAGCTACAAGCAGAACTGGGAACTTGACTAAACTTCAGCACAGCTTATCGTCCACAAACTGATGGTCAGACTGAAAGAGTCAATTAGATATTGGAGGATATGCTAAGGGCTTGTGCATTGGACTTCGGAGGGACATGGGATAAGAGCCTACCATATGCTGAGTTCTCATACAACAACAGTTACCAAGCTAGCTTGTAGATGGCACCGTTCGAAGCTCTGTATGGCAGGAAGTGCCGTACACCCCTTTTCTAGGATCAGACGGGTGAACGCTAGGTATTCGGAACCGACGCACTCAAAGAGGCAGAAGAGAAGGTGGCCATAATACGGGAGCGCTTAAGGATAGCTCAATCCAAACATAAGAGTTACGCCGACAACCGTCGCAGAGATCTAAGTTTCAAGGAAGGAAATTATGTGTATCTTCGCGTCACACCACTCCGCGGGGTACACAGGTTCCAAACCAAGGGGAAGCTAGCACCTTGTTTCGTGGGACCCTACCAAGTGCTAGCTTGGAAAAAGCGAAGTGGCATATCAGTTGGGCCTCCTAGCTTCAATGGCAGGTATACACGACGTGTTTCACATGTCACAACTGAGGAAATGTCTGAGGATACCAGCAGAACAGGCTGATCCGGAGCAGATCGAGATCCAGGAGGACCTTACCTATGTGGAAAAGCCAATTCGGATCTTGGAGATCAGTGAAAGGAACACCCGGAGCCGGGTGATTAGGTTCTGCAAAGTACAGTGGAGTTACCATTCAGAGGAAGAAGCCACATGGGAGCAAGAGGATGAACTGAAGTCCGCCTATCCACACCTCTTCGCCATCACGTCTGAATCTTGAGGACGAGATTCCGTTTAAGGGGGTAGGTTTGTCACACCCTAAATTTTTCCCCTTAAAGAGAGCCACACAAAATATACCAGAGGAAATGTCCCAAGAAAACAATTTAATTGGCCAAATAAATTAATTAAATGAGAAAAATGCAAAATAATAAATTACTGTGGCTGGGAATATTTTTTTATATTCCTCTTGCCAAAATATATTAACATGATTTTTATTGGAATTTTTTGAGCACTGGAAGTATTTTTAATAAATCGAAAACATTGCCGGAATTAAATTGCACCGGGAAATCCTTTTTCTTTTCTTTTCTTTTGTTTCTTTTTTCCTTTTTCTTTTTTTCCTCCCTCCTGGGCTGCCTGTTCGCTCCTGTGCCGGCCTACCCACGAGCTCGCAGGCTTGTCTCCCCTCAGCCTCGCTCTCCTCGCACTCAGGCCGGCCCATCTCGCCACGTTGCCCGTTGCTGTTTAGGGGCGTTGACAGGCGGGGCCCGCCTATCAGCTTCGCCCCTAACCTCCGGCTAGAGGAGGCATGCTGACGTCAGCCATGCCACTGCCTCTCCCGTGCCTCCCGCACCCACGCCGCACGCCCCGGAGATCGAGACCCCCATCCTCTCCCTCATCCGCGCCGCAATCGCCCATTTTTTCCCTCAAATCCATGCCGAATCGAGCTCGCCGGCCGCCATGCATCCTTCCCACTTCGCTGGTTGTTGCCGCCCAAACTCCGGCCACCACCTCACCTCCCGAGCCCATAAAAACCTCCCCGTCCCCTTTCTCCGCCTTTTCCCCAACTAACCGTGCCTCCTTATGCCCTCAAACACCGCTGCCACCGTGCACCCGAGTCCTCGCAGTCTCCGGCCACCGCTCACCGCCACTTCGGTCACTGCTGAGACGCGCCGCCACCATTGCTGTCTTCACCGTGCTGAGGAGTCCCTCAGCCACCGCTTCATGGGCGTCGCAACCCGCCGGAACTCCCTGCCCTCGTGCACGGTGAGCTCCGGTCCCTATCTCCTCTCCGACCGGTGTGGAGGCCATGGGCCCTAGGTACCTCATGACACGCATATGGGCCACTTGGACAGAGGATGGGCCTAGCCTTGTAATTAGAGATATAATAGAGCCTGGCAGACTTAGCCTTGTACGATAAGGAATATACAGTCCTAGTCGGGTGGGTTATACCTCTAAGAGGAGATCCCTTGGCCGTAGTCCGACTGGGACTCCTACTTTGTACCCTTGTCCCCCAATATATAAGGGGAGGCAGGGCGCTCCCTGAGGGCAAGATACAGAGATTCATCAAAATCATACATCCTCAAAGGAATACACCACAACTGGACATAGGGTATTACCTCACATCGAGGGTCTGAACCAGTATAAACCCCCTGTGTTCCTTTGCAGTCCATCGAGTTTCGATCCGACGAGTAGCCCTATATTCATATTGCCGGTGTAAAACATCGACAGCTAGCAATTCCCGCCGTGCCGTGCCTCTCTTCTCCGCCCTAACTCTTCTCTCATCTTCCCCAGCTCCTTGAGTTCCTCGTTCGCTGCTCCTCGCTCTCTTGTCGCCAACAGCAGTAACAGATGCTAAAGGCATAGTTCGCACATGCGAGGATTGTCAGTTCTATGCAAGACAAACAAATCTCCTAGCCCAAGAACTCCAAACAATCCTAATCTCTTGGCTCTTTGTAATATGGGGGCTTGACATGGTCAGGCCTTTTAAGAAAGCGCTAGGAGGGTTCACACACTTGTTCGTCGCAGTGGATAAATTCATGAAGTGGATTGAGGCAAAACTCGTTGCTACCATAACAGTGGCACGAGCAAAGGACTTCATCATGAGTATATTATACCGATTCGGGGTTCCTAACCGCATCATAACGGACAACGGTACTCAGTTCACTAGCGGTGTATTTCAAGATTTTTGTGATGACTTCGGCATCAAGATCTGTTATGCATCTGTGGCACACCCACGGAGCAATGGACAGGTTGAGCGTGCCAATGGCATGGTCTTACAAGGTATCAAGGCCAGGATATTCGAGCGACTACAGCCATATGCAAGGCGGTGGTACAAGAACTCCCATCTGTTCTCTGGTCTCTATGAACCATGGTTAGTTGGGCAACAGGGCAATCCCCTTTCTTTTTGGTCTATGGTGCTGAGGCTGTGTTACCAACCGAGTTAGAGTTCGGCTCTCCGCGAGTTCGGGCTTACTCAGAAGATGGATCAAACAATACCCGATTGGTCGAACTAGATCAATTGGAAGAAGAGAGGGACATCACAATAATCCAGTCGGCAAGGTATCTTCAAGGCCTGCGTCGTTATCACAATCGCAATGTCCGTGGCCGCGCATTTTTGGTCGGGGATCTCGTCCTGAGGAAAATACAAACCACCAAAGATAGGCATAAACTATCCCCAATATGGGAAGGACCGTTCATTATTGCTGAAGTTACACGGCCAGGCGCCTACCAACTGAAGACCGAAGACGGTGCCCTCATC
The DNA here is from genome assembly GCA_003991445.1 of Oryza meyeriana var. granulata. Classification (NCBI taxonomy): domain Eukaryota; kingdom Viridiplantae; phylum Streptophyta; class Magnoliopsida; order Poales; family Poaceae; genus Oryza; species Oryza meyeriana. Next base: position 253,907 of record RYFJ01001203.1, on the reverse strand, counting down.
AGCAACTCATGGAATATAGAACAACTACGTCCTTTCTATACCTGAGTTTTATGCCTTCCTATGTGTACAATTTTTCTCTGATTCACTACGCCGCTTGTTCCAACCGAGTAGTGAGTCAGGGGCTGCATGTATTATATGTGCTTTGTCAATAATATACGAGCCTGTTTTACTTAAGTTATGAAGTTCTGCAACGACTTTGTCATGTTTGCCGAAGTACAGCTTTCTGTGGTGAACGATTTTATTAAATTCCTATAGAGTAACTCGGTGTAGACCATACAGTCGAGTAGAGCTAATGACAACTAAGTAAAACCCCAGAGCTCGGCGGCATTGCACATATATTTACACATGTCCTTACAAAAGACTTTATATACACCGACTGCATGACGGATTGTTCTCACATTCCTAGGTCCTTGGTGATCGCCTTTGCAGTCGGCCTCGCCTGGGTGATCAACTCCAACGCCTCCTCAGGTGTTGTCTCTTCGGCAAACCCTTCACCGATGGCCTCAAGATCTGCCTTGGGGTAGATCGACTTGGTCATCACGAGGGTTTGGGCCACGCCGACGACAACACGCTCATCCGAGTACCTCTTTAGGATACTCGGGGCTTCGTTAAGGCGCGCCTGCACCTAGGAGACCGTGTTGGAGCTGGTTCCCACGTAGTGAGGATCCATGATGTCAAGGAGCCCTTTCACGGACTCGGCAAGAATCTCCCGTGACTCCTTGACAACCTTTATCTCCTCTGCAAAGGCTTGAAACTGGGTTTGGGCATTGGCTCTTGCAGCTGCCCAGATTCGTTGGCAAGTAAACTTGTCAGCCTAAACAGCAGTCGGGGTAATCAAAGGATTGGAGAAGGTCATTGTCAGAGTGAAGACCTACTTTCGTAGTTGACCTCCACCTTAGCTTTGGACTTCTCTAGTTTGGTCTTTTCCTTCTTGAGTTTGCCTTTGGCCCTTTCCAGCTCGGCCTTGTCTTTCTCGAGTTCGGCGTTAGCTTTCTTGGCCTCCTTCAGCTTGGTTTCCCCCTTTGTTTGGGTCTTCAACTCAGCTTCGAGGGCTGTATATCAGAATAGTCAAGAGCTCGAGATTACAGTCAAGACACAACTGGGCAATCGGGAAACAACAAGGCTGGAGAAATATACATGGGACTTAGTCGGGAGACAAATACAGGAGACTTACTTCTGATCTTGTCGGCTAGAGCCCAATTCTCACCCCTGAGTTGGTCAACAGCTCCCCTCAGCCAAGTCTCCCTCTCCTAGCTAGACCGCTCCAAGTCAGCCTTCGAGGTCTAGAGCTGGCCCAATCGTTGGAGTTGGGGGGCAAGCTGGGCCAAGACCTTGTTTATCTTCTCCGAGCGGTCAACAATTTTCTGCTCAGGGTAAAACAGAGCAAAGCGGAGTTAGTTGGCAGAATACCAGAAATAAGGGAAATCGTCGGGGACTCAACATTGCAAGACTCGCTACATACCTAGACCCCCCGGGACGCGGCAATTGCGGTGCGAAGAAGAACTTCACGCTCCCTCTCTGTTGCCTCTTCATCATGCTCGTAGCATTTCGTAGTTCCCTCGGGAGTTACCCAGTGGAATGTTCTTGGGAACTTGTGATGAGGGGCTTCAAGCTTGGGGAGATCTGTTTCCTCTGAAGATGACGACGACACAGACGGCGACATGGTCCTGGCCCCTGACTCGGCAGTGGATGGGGCTTCGGGGACTAGCTCAGGGGCTGGAGCAGCAGCTTGGGTATCTACCCCTTGGTCAGCCGGCGCTAGCGGCCTTGCTATCGGGACCGCCTTAGTCTCTACGGTTGGGACGGTCACCGACTCGGCAGATGAGCTTGCTGGGGTTGGCTCGGCTGGAGCTGGCTCGACAACGGGAGCAGCTGGTGTGGTCTCCTTGAGATCAATATTGGCTCGTTTCCTACACAACGAGTCAAGTATCAAGACACTACAATACTGAACAAGATTTTCAGAAGACCCACAAGTTACTTACCTCTTGGAGATTTTGTACTTCCATCCGGGAGTTCCAGCTGTCGGCAGTGGAGGGCTGCCGGCTGTCGGGCTGGATGGCACGGCAGTCGGCGGTGGCGTCCTTGTCCTAGTCGGCCCAGTTTCTAGTGCGGCCGGCTGGGGCGCTGGGATCCTTGGTGGCGCCGCCTTATGGCTCGATGACGATCTTGTACTCGGCGGTACCGCCCTTGGGCTCGATGTTGCTGAGCCTGATGGCACCAGTCTCGATCTTGGATTCGACGGCCTGGAAGCTACGTTGGCAGTGTCTTTAATCTTCAGGCTCCCTGTTGCAGCACTCGGCCTGCTAATTTTCTTCTTGCCCGAGTCTTTGATAGGCTTCTTCCCCGCTCTCTTGGAGTCAGGCTGGGCAGCAGAAGGACTCAAAGGCCTTTTCTTCGATTTCACGGCCGACAAAGTTTGGGAGTCTTCATCAAACTCCTTACAAGTCTGCAAGTGGTTTAACAATATACATCACACACTACAGAGCCATCATGGATACACATCTACAAGCGTTCATCACAAGATGGATAGCAAATTAACATCAGCAAGAGTTACCTCTGGACGAGGCCATTTTTGGCTGTAAGGCGCGATGGAGCGCTCTGCATCTTTAGTTTCAACCACCCCATTGGAGAAATAACTGAGCAAGATGTTGGTCACTTTGTGCTTATCAGTCAGATCTCGGTACTCTCGGCTGGGATCATCTTTCCCCTGGTAATCCTAGCCGAAGTGGCTTCTCAGCTTCAATGGCCGGATACGCCGGGTCAGGAAGCGTCTGGCCACCCAGGGACCGGTCAGTCTAGAGCCCGTCAGCTTGTCAACTTTGTCCATTAGTATATACACTTGCCCCATCTCCTCAAAGCTGGGCACAGAAGTCTAGTTGGGCGAGATCACCGGAGGCAAACCAGTAAATGGTGGTAGAGAGGGTTCCAAATCAGAATAGTAGAACCACTCCTTGTGCCAGCCTTTAAGGGAAGTTTTCAGAGGAAGATGAAGATATATCTTTTTCATTTCACTCCTTAGTTGGAGGCCAGCTCCCCCTATCACCTGGACCTTGTTCTTGGAGGGCTAGGGTTTGATGTGGAACAGATATCGGAATAGATTGAAATGGGGTTCCACACCCAGAAAACATTCACAAAGAGTTGCAAATATAGAGATTTGTAGGATGGAGTTGGGGTTCAGATTTACCAACTCTAGCCCATAGAAAGAAAGAAGTTGGCGCAAAAAATCCAAAGAAGGAAGAGAAAGACCCCAGTCAAAGAAGGAGGTAAAGACAATAGTCTCACCAGATTGGGGCACCGGGATTGATTCCTCCTCAGCTAGACACCAATGGATGACTTCGCGGCTTTGCAATCTTAGTTGCTTCTCCAGGAACTTCAGCTTAGTCGACCCACAATCCGAAGTCGGCCAAGTATCATCGGTCATCTCCGGGATTTCTGATGCTCTCGGCATGGCTCGAGGCAAGGAAATTTGAGGGAAATACTATTGGGGGCTTGAAATGGACGCGGAGGAGCAGGATCGCCTGAGTTTCAATGGGGAAGAGCTAGCAATGGCGAACCCTAGCGAGGCGAGGTGCGAAATTTCGGCGTGGAAGCTGGAAGATGAAACGATTGGTGGATTGGAGAAGATGAGGGAATCTTTTCTCTCTCTCCCCGCCTTTACAGAGCCTATACTGATAAGTGGGCTTGGGCTTGCAAATTCGGTACTGGGCCACTAAGATATGTGTTTCTACAGTAGAACACTCAATGTGGGCCGCTCACTGGCTGTGTTAAAATCACAGCATTGGTGCTACCAACAGGAACCAATTGGGTAATCAGATATGCTTCATGATATCCACCAGGTATCGAGGATATATCCTGATAAGGATCACAAGCTGGTCTTCATTAAAATTAGGGATGAATGTATCTTTCTCGTGTACACCTGACCACGCAATGGATTTAATTTCATAAAGTGGTACTCGGCCTATATGCTTGGCCAACAGTTGCCATGAGCAATATTATTCCAGCCGACATGACGCTGAAGAGTCTAACTTTTGAGTAGTGCACTACTCGGGAGAGACTATAAATATCCTTTCCAGCTGACATGATGCTGAGGAGTCTAATTTCCGAGTGGGACGCCACTCGGGAAAGACTATAAACCCCTTTTTCTAGCTGACATGAAGCTGAAGAGTCCCATATACGAGTGGCATGCTACTCGGTAAGACTATAAATCATATTCCGGTTGACATGATACCGAAGAGTCTCATATACCAGTAGTATACTACTCGGGAAAGACTACAAGGTTAAAGATCTTTGACTTTATGTTTAATTGCCTTTACAATTAAGCACAAAGTCAGGGGCTACACCTAATAGGTGCGCCTATTTGGTGCACAGTATTCATACATCAACATAAAGCCCTTCATAGCCTCGCTGCCAGCTGACATGAAGCAGGACTCGGGAAGAAGAAGCACTCGGACAAAGAGTACTCGGGAGCAATGCACTCGGGCAATTGTCACCATAGAGGATGAGTACAAGCATCAGCTATGACTCAACTATGAAGGTCTCAGGGGCTGTTGTGGAGGCCATGGGCCCCGGGTATCTCATGACAAGCATATGGTCCACTCGAACAGAGGATGAGCCTAGCCTTGTAAGTAGAGATATGATAGAGCCTGGCAGACTTAGCCTTGTACGATAAGGAATATACAGTCCTAGTCGGGTGGGTTATACCTCTAAGAGGAGATCCCTTGGCCGTAGTTCGGCTGGAACTCCTACTTTATACCCCTGTCCCCCAGTATATAAGGGGAGGCAGGGCGCCCCCTGAGGGCAAGATACAGAGATTCATCAGAATCATACATCCTCAAAGGAATACACCACAACTGGACGTTGGGTATTACCTCATATTGAGGGCCTAAACCAGTATAAATCCCCCGTGTTCCTTTGCAGTCCAGCGAGTTTCGATCTGACGAGTAGCCCTAAGTTCATATTGCTGGTGTAAAACATCGATAGCCGGCAATTCCCTCCGAGCCGTGCCTCTCTTCTCCGCCCTAACTCTTCTCTCGTCTTCCCCAGCTCCCTGAGTTCCTCGTTCGCCACTCCTTGCTCTCCCGTCGCCGTCGGAGCGCCATTGCCAATGCCATCCCCAAGCCGCCGCCGTTCCCGCCTCTCCGCCGCGAGCCACCAATGAGGTTCCCCGCCATTTCCCCGGTCCCCTCCGCCCCTCTGCGTGCCCGCCGCCGTGCCGAATGGTCGCCACCGGCTACCAATGTGTCGCGTGTGCCGCCGCCTCCCGCTCGGGATGGCCGGCGTGTGGCCGCCATTCCAGGGCCGTCCGATTGCTGCATGGTAGATCGGGGCTGTCCCCTGGTTGCCCGCGTGGCCGCCATGTGGCTGCCGCGTTGGCGCCATGTGTGCGCCGCGTGGCGCGCCCTCTCCCGGCTCAGTGGACCGAGTCCACCGTGCACCGGCACCCTCGAGTCACTGTTGGCTGGGGTCCGCTGGTTAGCGCCGTTTCCCCCTCGGGTGACGCCATAAATGCCTATTAATGGCGCAATAAATTCATTAAGGTTTTTATGTTAATTGTAAAACTTTAAAAATTCATAACTAATTCATACGAACTCCGATTAAGTCCATTCAAATTTCATTAAATCTAGAAAAATGCCAAGAATTTATTAAAAATATTTTCAGCTCATGTTTGGCTGCCCTCATGTACTGTTTTTAATTGTTTGTGTATTGTCTGTTATAGAATCCGATGTAGTCGTCCCTCCCGTTTACTACGAGGTCATAGCTGAGTACGTCGAGCCGGAGCAAGGCAAGTCACATTGTAATCTTGATCATTTGGCACCTACTTTTTGCTAAAATACTTTGTTTATTTAAATAAACCTGCACGTTTTTATTATTTCAGGTGGTATGGGTTATAACCTTTATATAGATAGGACTATGCCTTAGTATTTGAACCTTGTCCCTTGTCACCTGGGTAACAACATGATTAGAATACTATTCTTAGGATGCTTAGTCATGCTTAGAAACTATTAGTTCACCTGGGAATTAAATATTAACATTTACATTCTTGGTTCGACTCGATGTCAGAAAATAGAACTTTGGATATGTTAATGTTAAATTACTAAAATTTGACCTAAATGGTGGGCTATGGGTGCATGGTTTTGTTGGTCGCACCTATGGCAATTAAGGACCGGTTCGCGGGAACCCCTTGGGCAATTAATCGTACTTTCCACAAGCCAGCGTGGGCAACAGCTCAGCTTGTAGCGTCCCTTCTCCCTCTCCTAGGCACCGATGGTGAGAATGGGCATGATAGAGTTGGGTCGGCCTGGGGATGGGCTGATCGGCTTCCGGATCCATTGTGGCACAAAGGGGGGGGGGTAGCCTGGCCGATATGGTGTGCCCTGTCGGCAGGTGCAACCTCAGCGTGGTGTGGATGGTTAGGGAGAGGTTGCGTGAACGGTCTTGTCACAGCCTCTCGCGGGGTGTCGTGGTGACACATCGGCGCACGGGAACGTGTGTGAGGCTGTGTCTTGTGGGTGCAGTTGTACACCTCTGATCAGAGTTAAATCTATTCGAATAGCCACACCCGTAGATAAGGGCGATTGGTCAAGACTCACCGTGATTAGTCTCACCCTTACTTAATTAACTAGACTTAATGGAACTGGTATAGTTCAGATGGATGGTTGGGCCTGGTTAACGTGGTGTAACGTTGATCAGTGGAGGATTAATATTGATCAATTAATCAATCTTTTTTACCGTTTGCGAACTACTACTGTTTACAACTGCTTTTATGCAAATAAACCTCCAGCCTATCCGTGCCCCTTTGCATTGTGCATATTTGTGGGTGTGATTTGTTGAGTACTGTGGGTGGTACTCAGCCATGCTCCTTTTCTCCCTCTTAATGGTGGAGTACATGTCTGATGAGTAACTGGAGGACTAGGCTGGCTCCGCCGTCAAGATGCCTGTGAATTGGAAGCTTTCGCTTGGCTAGCTATATATAGGCTTTATTTATCTTTACCGCTGTATTTATGTAAGACAATTTTATTCTATTTGTAAGACGCATTCTATATGGCAACTTGGTGTTGTGTACCCTGACTTTCTGGACAAGGATTTTATACACATGAATGTTCAGATTTTCGGTGGTGAATTTCTAGGCGTTACACCTACGAAAATGCTTGCCCGATATAGGGGCGCGCAGGAGTGCAAAATTTTCTAACTCCCGGCGTGCCCCACATTTCTAGGGTTACACTACCAAAATTTCTCTCGCCCCCGCCGCCGCCTCCGAGCTTCCTCGCCACCGCCGCTGCTACTGTCTCCCCACGGCTTCCCTCGTCAACGCCATGCCCGAGCTTCCTCGTCGCTCGGCCTCCCTCGTCACTGCTGTCGCCGCCTCCGAGCTCAGTCTCCACTCCTCGCCGGCTCAGCCTCCCTTGTCGCCCCTCGCCGTCATCGCCCCTGCTGGCTCGGCCGCCGGCTATCACCGTTCCTCGCCGGCTCGCCGCCGGTCCGAGCTTCCTCGCTGCCAGCTGCCCTCCACTGTCGCCGCCCTAACATATGAAGAAAAAAAAGGTTAAATGATTTTTCTTTGATGAAAAAGAAGTGTTGCATAATGCTTGATGAAATGTTTTAAATTTGTATGGACATTATCAAAATGTTTTAATTTTGTATGGACATTATAAAATGTTTTAAATTTGTATGGACATTATAAAATGTTTAAATTTGTATGGACACTATGAAATGTTTTAAATTTATATGGACATTATGATTACTCGTATATATGATATTATATTTTTATTTGTTTGCAATTTTATTTAAAAGTTCTCATTTGCTCTATGAAGATTATGGTCGTTTGGATATTGAATAGTACAAAACTTTTGCAAACTTGGCCTACGTTTCAAATTCAACTTAACCACGTGAGGAGTGCATTTTTTTCGAGTTTTGCAGGTGCGCCGTCGACATAAGGACCGCGTGTCGACAAGCGCGGTCCTTTCCGTCGACGGTGCTTGTGGAGGCCATGGGCTTCGGGTACCTCATGAGAACCATTGTGGCCATTTGGATAGAGGATGTGCTTAATCCTGTAATTAGGGATACAACAGGACTCGGTGCATATTACCTTGTATTATAAGGAAAGGAGCATAGTCCTAGCCGGGTACGTTGGATTCTTAAAAGGAAAACGCTTGGTCAAGTCCGACTGGGATTCCTACTTTGTAACCTTGCCTCCTCGGTATACAGAATCTCACTAGAGAAATCTTAAAGGCAAACACCATAGCTGGAAGTAGGGTATTACCTCATCTTGAGGGCCTGAACCAGGACAAATTATTTTGTGTTCCTTTGCAATCCATCAAGTTTAGCTCTCATGAGTAGCCCCATATAATTATTGCCGATACAAAGCATCGACAGTTGACGCACTAGGTAGGGGCTTTGTCGAGATCTTCATCAAGCCTGATGGATCCCATCACCGGAGTCGACGGCATCAAGTTCTTCCCCGGGCAAACAATTAGCTTCGGGAGCCTCAATTTTATCGCTGACAAATTCGGCAACCTCATTCTGACTGACTCGGATTCGACCCGATCGGTCAGAAACCGAGCCGACTTCACGCTAGTTGGCCTACTCAACGCTGCAGCTATCTTCGGCGACTTGCTGCGGCGATTTCCAAGATCCATGAGTCCAGGGACAACTCTTTCTCCCGGCGTTTGACTCAGACTCGGCTTTGAGCTGGCCGAGATCGGACTAGCGGAGGAGGAGGTCGTCAATCTCCCCTTCGGGCTCAGCAATGCCACGGATAACTTCAACCTAACTCCGATGCGGCAGATTCAATCCCTTGGAATTCGACTTGGATACGGCCCAGAGCCGCTCGAGATCGGATCTAGGGAGGTTGGAGTTGTAATCACCCCCCTAAACTACTCTGACTCTGACTCACAATCGGATAGTAGTTCGACAAGCTTTTCTCTACTACGCGAAGTATGCATGGCATCCAAAGGCTCAACTCCCACACAAGACGCATGCCAATTACGTGACCAATAGGAGGAGGAGGCCCAGCGACTGCGTGAGCAACAGATGGAAGACGCATGACGCCTGCAAGCCGAGTGCGACGCTCGCAATGACAATCTGTGCAAGGCCGGGCAGACTACTCAACAAGAGATCCTCCAAACCCGAGTAGGCAACCATGACGTCTTCGTGATCCCACAACAGAACATCGTGGCCACTGCCACATTGTTGGACACCTTGCAGTTCGGGCCTGGCCACTAGGCCACCCTGACGATCGCAAGGATCAAGACAATGATGACTGCTGCAGCATGCTAGCAGCGACAACAATTTGGAGACACTCTCGTACCGTCAAACAAGACGGCCTCTGATATGGCGGTTTCATCTGCTTTAGCACGGCACCGAGCAGCTGGATCTAGTCAGCATGACTTGAAGTCACGACATATGTCACTCGGCAATTAGAATAATGACCGACAGTGGCACCATCATGAGGGCCGCAATGACAACCAGGATGCCTGAGGACGACTACGGCAGGATCTTCAGCACGATATCAACGCTCGACACCGAGAGCGCGAGGAGGACGAGTACCGCCGACTGGAAGATGAGCATGAGCGCTTTGGCCTTCACCACGAGCGATTTCATTGCCGTAGTTAGAGTCAGAGCCCTCACCGAGATGAAGGAGTACCGGCGTTCACCCACGAGCTATAGCAAGTCGACTGGCCATCTGGCTTTAATCCGACTGGAATAGAGAAGTACGATGGGAAGACCAACCCAGAGTCCTAGCTGATAGTGTACACCTTGGCGATACGAACAGTTGGAGACGACCACAAGGCCATGGCTAACTACTTGCCAATCACCTTGGCTGACTCGGCAAGGACATGGCTGACGGGGCTCCCCAGGTGGTCAATTGGCTCCCGGGGGTAACTCCGTGAACGATTGATTGCAAACTTCCAAGGAACGTACGAGAGACCATCTTTCGAGTACGATCTATACCAATGCCACCAAAGGAAGAACAAGTCCCTCTGCGATTTCATCAAGCGGTTCACCGAGAAGAGGAACTCGATACCCAAAATCAAGGACGAGGTTGTCATCGCCGCCTTCCGCAAGGGAGTCAGGGACACCTTGTTCATCACTAAGTTCACTCGGAAGCCTCCAAGCTCTATCAAGGCTCTATTTGATATGGCAAACAAATACGCCGACTAGGCTGATGCCGTGGTAGAGGCCCTGGATGACAAGAAGGAGCCTTGACAGAAAGAGCGGAAGGACATCGACGATGTGGCCTCGACTAAGTTCGGCAATCGCAAGTGCAGGTCGGACAACGTTGTGGCAACTGTTGAGCGCAGCCGACCGCGACCCCCGAGGACAGACGAATACCAGAAGGTAATGAACGGGCCATGCCCTTTCCACCCAAAGGGGAAGCACGCGGCTAAAAACTACTTCATGCTCAAGAAGTTTGCCTCCGAGCAGACATCCATGACTGGCAACCACAAAGACAAGGACAAGCCAGACTCGGGTGCAGCCGGCAACTATCAAGATCCCTAGGCCAAGCTCAATCACATATTTGGAGGGCCGTCTACGTATGAGTCCAAGCGCAAATAGAAACTAACCACCTGAGAGCTGAACTCGGTCTCACCAGACGCCCCCCAATACCTGCGTTGGTCAGTGTAACACCCCGCATTTAGCGAGACGTTAAACAATATTTCGCTAAAATCTACCTGTGAAAATTTTGATTCTTGAGTGTTGTGTTGTACGTCGTGCATGGATCTCAGTTTGTCTCTCTCTGCCTTGACCTCGAAATACCTCCTCTCAGAATCTCCTGTTCTAAAATAATCTTCGATCTCGACTCACCGTCATCGAACTATGCTCCAAAAACTCTGATGACGAATTCGTCGATCTTCTCCTGCAAAAGATTTTGCTTCGATATCCGAACCGATGTTCCAAAATCTCCGCTCCGATATCCGTTCCGAAGATCCAAGTCCAAACCCTAAACATCTCCTTTGAATCCCCAAAGAACCTCGAGTTAAACATATAACTTGGGCATCGAGCCCCTATCCCAAAAATCTTCCACCAATACATATATATATATATATATATATATGAGGATGTATGTACATGAAATATACCCTCATATATAAGCATGAATATATATATATATATATATATATATATATATATATATATATATATATTTGCATGTTATATATATATATTATATGTATGCCCATTTGCACATGAGTATAAATATATATATAAGATCCCTATCTTTGACCTCTTGAAATCTCCATCAAAAACCTGTTGGAGCCCCACAAAATACTCTTGGGACCCCTCCCTGTATCCCTTGAAATTTCTGTGCCCAAAAATGAAATTTTGAAATCAAAATCCTCTTGGAAAATACCCAAAATATCCATTCAAACTAATCCAGAGAAAAATAAAAAGCGGCACTATTCTCACCGGGCCGCAACTCCTCCTATTCGGCCTAGTACCGTGCGTGCCCCGTCCGCATTGGTTCGAATGCGGGCCACGTGGCCTCCCGCTCCCGCGCCGCCGTCCGATCCGAGCGATAGGGCACCGCGCTCCCCACTCACCCGCCTGGGTGGACCGCCACGACTGCTCGGATCACGACACGTGCCCCGGTCCCGCGCTCCATCGCCCGATCCTCCTTCCTTCCCGTGAGGACCGGCAATCGCCCCGGATTAGCGCCGTGCATCCCAAACCATGCTCAACCGTTGATTCACACCCAACAGTGCTTCGTCTTCCTCCTCCTGTCGCCGTCTTGTTTCCCCTTCTCCCGCGCAGCATTCGTTCGGTCAAATGGCCGACAGTGCCAATGTCATGGCGGCCCCACCACGACGCACGCCGCTAGATGCCATGACACGGACATCTCCCGCCGCCCCTCTTACCCATCCCTCTCCTCCTTTTGACCGAACCCACGACGGCATGGCCGTGATCGATCTTTCGCTCTCTCTCCCCAACGTGGTTCCCTCTTAGGCCGCCCCCCCAAAACGCTCGCGCGCGGATTTTGAATCTCCCCGTCCGATCCACCGACCTCTGCCGGCCCGTGCGATCGCCGCCGTTGATCCATTATCAGCCCCGGAGGAATCCCACACCATCTCTCGTTTCTCGCACCCATCAATCATTGGACCCCCAATTATTGGAGCTCCCTCCCTCCTCGCGCTGACCTAGCCGATTCCCTCCCCTACTATAAAAGTCCCTCCGAAGCCCTGGGTTTCCCCTCTTGCTTCGGACTCCTCCAGTCGGACTCCTCAAACACCGCCGGTCGTGAGACGTGGCTGAACTCCATCGCCGCCATTCGATCACCCGGAGCGCTACACATCGAGCCAAGCTTCGCGCCAAGGACACTGCCGCTTCCCTCTGGCACCGATTCCTCACGTGATCTGAGGACGCGATGTCCCCAAATCCCCACACCGTGGTCTCTGCCATCGCCTCGAGACTAGGCTCCTCTCCCCGTCGGCACCTGTTCTTCCCGTACGCTACCGGCAAGGTCAACCCCTGCCCTTGCCCCTCTGCTCTCCTTCTCACTCGCTGTTCTGCCTCCTTTCCGTTGCCACTTGCCGCCGCAGTGGCTCCTACCCCTCTGTTGTGCCGCCGGGCAAGAAACAACAAGTGGCTCGCTTCTCTCTCACCCCCGCATGCCTCTCGTCCCCCAGCTCTCCTCGGCTCGCCTCCGAGAACCGCATGGTCATTGTCCTCCCCTGCTTCCATTCTCTCCCCTTCCATCCTCGGTTCCTCGATGCCGGTGGCCGCCGCACGGTCTTTCACAGATCCAAGCCGTTGAAAGAACTCACCGTCACCCCCTCTAACCGCCGCTGTCGACTGCTCGTCCAGGAGCGCCGTCGTTCACCAGCGAGGCCTCACCGCCGTGAGCCGTCGAATCGGCAGCGATGCACCTTGAGCTCCGCTCACTGGCGTGTGGGCCCTCCGCCCCTCGGTCCACGAAAGACCGCGCCCATACGCCATTCCCCTTTGTTCCACTATCGATTGGGCCCCGCCACAAGTACCCCTTGTCTCGATGACACCTGGGCCCCCCCGGCCAGTAAGCACCCATCCCTCCCCCGGGAGCCATTGACAGGCGGGCTGCCAGATAACCCCTGGCCCTCAACCCATCCATCAACCTCTCTCACCGACACATGGGCCCAGGTTACTGATGGGCCCCGGCTGTCAGTAGGCCAGTGGAGAATTTAGGGAATATTCCCTCCTGGAGATTAATTTAATCCTTTTCCAGTGAATCAGAAATTCAAGTTAACTTCGAAAAATCATATCTTTTTATCCGTGATTCCTATTGACTCTGTTCCAACTCTAGTAATTTTCTAAAATTGAGATCTATCCAATGGAACTATTATTAGCACTAAATAGGATTTGTTTCTTGGACTTTGTGTAGATTTGAAGTGTTTGCGCATAGTAAACGACCGTCGAAAATTCGTTTCGGAGCAGATTTCGTGACGATTTCTCAAAGACTCATGAAGACCTAGAGCAAGGCAAGTCACCATTGATTAGTTGAGCCTATAATTGAATTTTAAATTATTTTGATTGCGAAACTACATCGATATGCGTGCACTAATCTATTCGGTCCCGTCTGCGAGTCAGACCGGTGGACCAACCCAACCTTGCTGCATTAAATACCTTCCTCAATGATTGAAATACCCTGTTCCCTTGTAACCACCATTGTCGCACCTCGGTATTCGTGCACTATTGTACGAGTATTGACGGTCGCTCCTTTAAACTTAAAAATTAGGCAACTTCTTGGGTAAAACGTGGTTTTACGAAACGTATGGGAAACCCGACACTTGGGTCGGTGCCTTGTGAAACAAAAATGAGTTTCAAAATGGAGATTCGTGACACAACGCCGATCCGGTGTGTGTGATGCCTGTGTGGTCACTTTAAGGACCGATTCCTTCGGAATTTCATTCGAGCATATGACAGTACAACCACATGGGTGATTTGGGAAGCCCCTGGCTGAGTAACTAGACTCTCAGGGACGCCTTGCATGCCATTGGACTATGGATCTTGCGAGAGGGCGTCGAGGTTGCCTCCTGGGTTCCTAGTACAGCATGGTCTAGGACCTACCTTGTGATTGGTCTCGAGGACTGGGAGGGCTAGGGAAACGCCTTGTCGTGAAAACCTCTAGGGCACCGATCGTGCTTGATCAGTGTAAGCTGGTGGCTAGAGTGAGTCGCATCGTGTGGGCAAAGTGTACCCCCTTTGTAGAGGTCTAAACTGTTTGAACAGCCATGCCCATAGTCATGGGCGGACGTGAGGTGATTCCTTAGCATAGTTTTATTTTACCCTGTTTGCAAAAGCGTGTGTGGTTTTGGAAACTGTGAGAAGGATGTGCCGTTGAGGACGCGGGTCGTCCGATGATGTCGGCTTGGCTGTCGAGGACAGTAGGACTCGGGAAATCCAGAAAAATGCTTTGGCTCGGGAAGTCGTTTGATGTGGATTCTTGACTGTGAAACTAGAGAAAAATAAAGATTGATGCCTCTTTAACTCCGATCGGGCGAGACTCACCTCGCCCTGATTGTTGAGAAGCACACACTAGCAGATTTAAATGATTTCAACCAAAAGAGATTACAAAATATCCAGCCACTCTTTGAAGCCTGCAACAACCAACTAAGTTCCCCTGGCTTGCTGAGTACATAAGTACTCACCCTTGCTCTCTATATATATAGTTCTCCGCTGGGAGCTGAAGCTAGAGTTGCAGTGACGGGAAGATTAGGGTTTTGTTCTGGTTCCCAGCCATTGCCTGTGTGTTGGGACTTAGTTCGTTGTTCCGCTGCTGCCGCTGCCTCTGTATTGTTCGTTGCTGTCTCCGGCTTGTTCCGAAGCTGTAACGTAAGTTAAGGTATATGTCTATTTCATTATTTATTTATTTAAGGTACTGGAATGATGCACGTCTGATTTCCGTGGATACCAGCGTTGTGTCCTGGGATTGGTATTAGCATCGCGGTCCCGTGGGAAGGTAGTTCGCGCTGTATTCCTGCGGCACGCCTGTCAGCGAAACAGGACTGGGGGCCCCACATACCCCGGGGACGCGTGGATCTTCGGCCACGTCAGCTCCTCCGAGGCCCACATTCTGCACTAGTGACAGCTGGCTACAGCCGTTTTCCCGCTAAGTACCTAGGCATGAGCACTGCCTTGGCCTGGGTGCGCACTCCCCAGGCGAGTCGCGACGACGGCTCGCAGCCACCTCCTCGGGCCCCGCGTCCTGGGGACCTTCCCGTGCCTGGGCCTCGCCCCCCGGTCCCGGGAGCCACCTCCTCGATCCCGGGGCATGTCCCCAGGAACATTACAAGGACTTCCCGTGCCCGGGCCTCGCCCCCCGGTCCTGAGACCCACAGCTCCAGCCCCGGGTCGTGTCCCCGGGGCACATTACTGGGACTTCCCGTGCCCAGGCCTCGCCCCCCGGTCCCGGGACCCACAGCTTTAGCCCCGGGTCGAGTCCCCGGGGCACATTACTGGGGCATTCCCGGGTCCGGGGCCCACAGCTTCATCCCCGAGGAACTCGGCGCCTTGTGCGCACGGAGGGCTCGACGAGCTCTCTGCCCCGGGCCCGAGCTTGACTCGAGCGGACCAACTGTTCCAACCACCCGCATTAATGGCAAGGCGACGGGGCGCATCACCCCTGTCACCCACTCTGCCACGCGTGACGGCTCATGACGGCCCCCCGTGGGCCGGCTCCCTGTGCAGTCAGAGAACTTTTGACTGAGAGGGCTTCAGTTTTCCACACTAGCAACGATGGCGTGCGCTGTCACACCTCCACGACCAAGCCGCCCGCAGCAGCCAAGCGACGTGCATGACAAGACATATCATACCTAGCTTTCTCTGTGTACTGGGCACTGTGGACTCCCCTTGATCGATAAAAGGAGGATCCATGCCTACAGGGAAGACGGGTCTTCGGGATCGACTTCTCTCTCTCAAGTTCTAGGCTCTCTTTTCCAGCGAAGGGCTTCTTCGAGTCTGGTTTCTGGTAGAGCTTCTAGTTCCCAAGTGGGGGCGAGCTCTTGAGCACCCCTCGAGAACTCCTTGTAAGAGCAACCCACATTCATCTCCCACATAGAAAACACACACAGGAGTAGGGTATTACGCCTCCGCGCAGCCCGAACTAGTATACTTCTCCTATCTCCCTTGCGTGCCATCTCTCAGCCCCGGCTCCCGGGCCCGAGCATATTTCCACCGGACGCCGCTGCCGTCCTGCGAACAACTCCCCTGGCCGAACCTCAAAGGAGGGGTCCCCAGACTCCCCGCGGTTGGAGTTCCCTCCTCCGACAACGCCCTATTTGGTACTGTTGTACGGCGGTGCTAGATCGAGGTGTGACAGTCAGAGACAGCAATCACTTTGGACCGCGCGGATCACCCCGTTCGAGTAACTCATGTAGGACGTTATCCACTTGTCCTGGATCCGGTCATCAGAAGTGTCAGATTGAAGAAGGTTCTCATCGATAGAGGAAGCGCTCTCAACATCTTGTTTGCCAAGACGCTCGACGAAATGAAGATCCCTCGATCCGAGTTGCTACCGTGTACAACTCCCTGCCACGGGGTAATCCCCAACCTCTCTTCTACTCCACTCGGATAGATCACTCTGCCAATTACTTTTGGCACACAGGAAAATTTCCGCATCGAGAACATCTGCTTCGAGGTTGCTGACTTCGAGACCGCATATCATGCAATACTCGGATGTCCTGCACTAGCCAAATTCATGGCAGTGCCTCATTATACATACATGGTGCTCAAGATGCCAGAACCAGCAGGAGTACTTTCCTTGCACAGCGATGTCAAGCAAGCCTTCACCTACGACAAGGAGAGTTACGAGCTGGCCCAATCTCATGAGGCGGCAGTCGGACGAAGCAATATCCGACTAGCTGCAACAACTACAAACGAGGATGATCAAGTTCCGGCGAAGAAAGCAACCAAGTCAGGAATTTTAGCGGACTCAGAGATGAAGAAGATCCCCTTGGACCCTTCCGTCCCCACCAAGACTGCGCTTGTCGGGACCGGACTCGACCCCAAATAGGAAGACACGCTCATCACCTTCCTCCCGGCAAACAGGGATATATTTGCTTGGAAGCCTTCCGACATGCTTGGTGTACCATGGGAGGTGATTGAGCATTCCCAGAATGTCAAGCCGGATGCGAAACCAGTCAAGTAATAACTATGGCACTTCGCACAAGACCGCAAAGATGTTATTTGGGAGGAGATAACCAAATTTCTCGCAGCCAGGTTCATCAAAGAGGTCTACCACCTGGATTGGCTGGCCAACCTAGTCCTGGTCCGAAAGAAGAATGGTAAATGGCGCATGTGCATCGACTACAATGACTTAAACAAGGCATGTCCCACGGATCCATTTGGTCTACCCAGAATAGATCGGTGGTCGATTCAACTGCGGGATGCGAATTACTCAGTTTTCTCGACTGTTAGTTGGGATACCATCAAATCAGCCTAACGGAGGAGGATTGCCTAAAGACTTCTTTTATCACACTATTCGGGGCATACTGCTATGTCACTATGCCGTTCGGGTTGAAAAACGCTGGTGCAACATATCAACGTGCCATCCAGCGGTGTCTTCACACTTAACTCAAGCGCAACATGGAGGCATATGTCGATGACGTGGTGATCAAGACCAAAGTCAAGGAGAACCTCATCGCCGACTTAGAAGAAACTTTCCAAAGCCTTTGAAGATTCAAAATGAAGCTAAACCCAGAAAATTGCATATTCGGAGTACTATCGGGAAAACTTCTCGGCTTCATCGTATCACAACATGGCATCGAGGAAAATCTAAAGAAAATCAACACTGTCATGAATATGGCACCCCAACTAGCTAGAAGGATGTACAAAAGCTAACAGGCTGCATAGTGGCACTCAGCCGATTGGTTTCCCGACTCGGCGAACGGGGTATGCTTGTTTTCAAATTACTGAAGAAGGTCGACAATTTTCAATGGACACCAGCAGTGAAGTCCTAGGCGAATCCAAGATGAGATATCCCTAGGTCCAGAAGCTGTTCTATGGCTTGCTTATAATTGTCCGGAAGTTGGTGCACTATTTTCAGTCGCATCAAGTTATAATCATCACGTCGTATCCACTCGGGGACATCCTACACAACCATGAAGCAACCGGCATAATCGCTAAATGGGCGCTCGAGTTGATGGCGTTTGACATTGTTGTTCAGCCACGGACAGCAATCAAGTCACAGGCACTTGCTGACTTTGTGGCCGAGTTTACAGAGGTTCAGACGGCTACATCAACAGGTAAGTTAGAATATTGGACGATGTACTTTGACGGTTCTCTACGGATCAGCGAAGTAGGGGCTAGCGTCGTTCTGACGTCACTCACTGGAGAAAAACTAAAATACATCCTTTAGATACACTTTTCAGCCTCTCACAACGTCACCGAGTACGAGGCACTCATCCACGGGCTCCGTATCGCCATATCACTCGGCATCCGCCGACTGGTAGTTCTCAGGGATTCTCAATTCATGGTAAATCAAGTCATAAAAGACTGGACATGTCTAGACGACAACATGGCGGTGTCTTGTCAAGAAGTATGGAAGCTGGAAAACAAGTTCGACGGGCTAGAGATTACACATGTTCTGCGTCAATACAATGAAGCTACAGATGAGCTAGCTAACATGTGATCCAAGCGAGAAGTAGTCTCGACTGGAATTTTTGTTGAGCAGTTATTGGAGCCATTAGTCAAAAAGAAGGCAGTACCAGACCAGTCGGGGGCTGAACCTACCCCTACAACAAAAGAAGTACTAATCATCTCTCAAGATTGGTGAACTCCAATCGTCAGATTCCTCTTGGAAGACGAGCTCCCAGAAGATCGCAACGAAGCCGAGCGGATCAAACGTCGAAGCAAATGTTTCCTTGTCGAAGCGCATCTGGAGTCCTCATGCGCTACGTCACACCCGAGGAGGGCAAGCAAATTCTGCAATCCATTCACTCGGGCATCTGTGGCAATCATGCCACATCAAGCACATTAGTCGAAAAGGCTTATAGGCAAGGATTCTTCTGGCCGACTGTAGTTATAGACGCTAAAGACAAGGTTCGGACATGCGAGGGATGCTAGTTCTTTCCTCGGCAAATACATTTACCAGCTCAAGAAATGCAAACAATTCTAATATCTTAGCCCTTTGCAATTTGGGGCTTGACATGGTCGGGCCGTTCAAAAAAGCACCATGAGGGTTCGCATACTTGTTCGTCGCAGTGGATAAATTCACAAAGTGGATTGAGGCAAAGCCTGTTGTTACCATAACAGCGGCAAGGGCAAAAGACTTCATCGTGAATATCATATACCGATTTGGAGTCCCCAACCGCATCATAACGGACAACGTCACTCAGCTCACTGGCGGCGTTTTTCAAGATTTCTGTGACGACTTTGGTATCAAGATCTGTTATGCTTTTGTGGCACACCTATGAAGCAATGGGTAGGCCGAGCGTGCAAACGGCATGGTCTTACAAGGTATTAAGACTAGGGTATTCGACCGACTACAACCATACGTAGGGCGATGGGTGCAAGAGCTTCCATCCATTCTTTGGTTTTTAAGAACCACGATTAGTCGAGCAACAGGGCAATCCCCTTTCTTCCTAGTCTATGGTGCCGAGGCCGTGTTACCAACCGAGTTGGAGTTTGGCTCTCCACGAGTCCGCGCCCACTCAGAAGACAGATCAACAGATGACCGACTGATCGAGCTAGATTAGTTGGAAGAGGCAAGTGATATCACAACTATCCAGTTGGCAAGGTATCTTCAAGGCCTGCATCGTTATCACAGTCGGAATGTTCGTGGCCACGCCTTTTCGGTGGGAGATCTCATTTTGAGAAAAATCCAAACCACCAAAGACAGGCATAAACTATCTTCCTTATGGGAGGGGCCGTTCATTATCACTAAGGTGATACGTCTGGGTGCCTACCGACTAAAGACAGAAGACGACATCCTAGTCAACAACTCATGGAACATAGAATAGCTATGTCTTTTCTATACCTGAGTATTGTAATTCTTTTATATATAAATGAAGCTTGTTACTCTAACTCACTACACCGCTTGTTTCAACCGAGTAGTGAGTCAGGGGCTGCATTTTGATAACATGTTTTTTGTTGATTATAAAGTTCGGCCTTGTTTTATTTAATTCATGAAGTTTTATAATGATTATGCTAATTTTTTTCTGAATATAGTCCCATGAGGTGAACGCTTTTTAAAGTTGGTCTCAAACCACTCAGCGTAAACTATGATTGATAATATGGAACAAGTACACGGCAAGATACAACAACAAACATTAAAATCATTTACAATATTTACACACTGTTTCCGTCAGACACCAACTACATAAAAGTCCATGTTTACATTGGCAGATCCTCAGCAATGGCCTCTGTAGTAGGTCTAACTAGGCTTATCAGCTCTAGTCCCTTCTCAAGGGTAGTACCTGGGTAGAGAGACTTCGTCATGACCAATGCTTGAGCAATCTCCATGGCGATGCACTCGGATGAATACTTCTTCAGAAGGGCAGGGGCCTCTTCAAGACGCTACGCCACCTGTGAGATGGAACTGGAGCTGGGTCTGACTAGACTTGGTTGCATGATGTCCAGTAAAGTCCTCGCGGAGTCAACTATGATGTTCCGTGATTCCTTTATCACCTTTATCTCTTCAGCGAAGGCGCCGAATTGGATCTGTGAATTTGCTTTAAAGGCTACTCACATAAAGAAGAAGAATCAACAAAACTGGATACCTAGTCGAGCGGAGTACAAGAGCAGTTATATGACTTACTTGCATACTCGGTGTCGACTTTGGATTTTGCCTTCTCGAGCTCCTTTAGCTCTTTCTTCAGGTGTTCGATCTCTAGGGGCTAGTTGTTCAGATTAGTTTCTAGGGCTACAGCCAAGCAGAGTCAAAGATCAAGAATACAGAGAGGATGACTTAATTTACTCAGGCAGAAGGGAAAACATACCTTTGATGGTCCCTGTCTTTTCCTAGTTCTCGTCCCTGAGCTTGTTCACCCAGTCCTTCAGCCACTCCTCCCTCTCCTTGCTAGTCTTCTCCAAGTCATTTTTGGCAACTTGGAGCTAGTGAAGTCGTGTCAGCTGAGGAGTGAGTTGGGAAAAGACCCCACCCATCTTCTTAGAATGATCTAACACTTGCTGCACGAGTTATGTTTCAGTTAGACAAGACAAGAAATGATAGCAAAAGATTCTAAGAAACTGCAAATCAGCAAACACAGTTGAATAGGCCATGTACCTGGATGCTCCTTGACGCTGCGATTGCAGCCACCATTAGACTGACTCACTCCCTTTGGGCGGCTTCTTCGTTCAGCTCAAAACTTTGCTCGTCCCCCTCCGGTGTGACCCATTAGAAAGTCCAGGGAAAATTTGGTGGAGGAGCCTTGAGCCTAGGGAGGTCATCGTCATCTAAAGATGAGGAAAGTGGAGGAGAGGGAGTCCTAGGCCTTGGATCAACTGGTGGTGCTGGGTCTTTGGCAGGCTCAATAACTGGGGCGTCAGCAACGGTGTCCTGACTGGGTGAAGTTTGCAGCCCGGCCGAGTGGGTTGTCTCAACCTCAGGGGCTGGGACAACACTTGGCTCGGGTTGCGGCTCTACGATCTCGGCCTCAGTCGGGACAGGAGCAGCTGTGGGGGTTGGTGGCGCTATCCCCTTGGGATCAGTGTTACTTGGTGTCGATGTTTTACACCGGCAATATAACTATAGGGCTACTCAGCAAGGGGACACTCGGTGGATTGCAGAGGAACGCAAAGAGATTTTATACTGGTTCAGGCTCTCGATGTGAGGTAATACCCTACGTCCAGTTGTGGTGTTATTCCTCTGAGGAGTTATGTCGATCAATGATCTTCTGTGTTGTTTTGCCCTCATGGGGTGCCCTGTCTCCCCTTATATATTGGGGGACAGGGGTACAAGGTAGGAATCCCAGTCGGATACGGCCAAGGGATTTTCTTCTTAGAGATATATCTTACCGGGCTAAGATTGTATATTTCTTTCTGTACAAGGCAAAACCTACCGGGTGCTATTATATCTCTAACTACAAGACTCAGCCCATCCTCTATCCGAGTGGCCCATATGCTTGTGATGAGGTACCCGGGGCCCATGGCCTCCACAGTAGCCCCTAAGACTTTCATAGTTGAGTCACAGCTGATGCCGAGTGCTCATCCTCCACGGTGAAGATTGCCCGAGTGCATTGCTCCCGAGTACTTTGTGTCCGAGTGCTTCTTCTTCCCGAGTCCTGCTTCATGTCAGCTGGCAGCGAGGCTATGAAGGGCTTCATGTTGATGTATGAATAGTATGCGCCGAATAGGCGCACCTATTAGGTGTAGCCCCCGACTTTGTGCTTAATTGTAAAGGCAATTAAATATAAAGTCAAAGATCTTTAACCTTGTAGTCTTTTCCGAGTAGTATACTACTGGTATATGAGACTCTTCGGTATCATGTCAACCGGAATATGATTTATAGTCTTACTGAGTAGCATGCCACTCGTATATGGGACTCTTTAGCTTCATGTCAGCTGGAAAAAGGGGGTTTATAGTCTTTCCCGAGTGGCGTCCCACTCGGAAATTAGACTCCTCAGCGTCATGTCAGCTATAAAGTACACTACTCAAAAGTTAGACTCTTCAGTGTCATGTCGGCTGGAATAATATTGCTCATGGCAACTATTGGCCAAGCATGTAGGCCGAGTACCACTTTATGAAATTAAATCCATTGCGTGGTTAGGTGTACACGAGAAAGATACCTGCATCCCTAATTTTAATGAAGACCAGCTTGTGATCCTTATAAGGATATATCCTCGATACCTGGTGGATAAAATAGATACCCAAACATATATGTTTAGCAATAAGGCTCTCATGAAGCATATCTGTTTATCTCATCGGTTCCCTTTGGTAACACCAGCACTGCGATTTTAACACAACCCGCGAGCGGCCCATTATGAGAGTGCTACTATAGAAACTCATATCTTGGTAGCCCAGTGCCGACTGTGTAGGCCCAAGCCCATTTAGTCGGCACAGGCTCTATAAAAGACGGGGAGAGAGAAAAAGATTCCTTCATCTTTCCCAAAGCGACCAATCGTTTCGTCTTCCACCTCCACGCCCAAATTTTGCCTTTCGCTTTGCTAGGGTTCACTGCTACTCGCTGTTCCCCACTAGAACTCGGACGATTTCGATCTTCTTCATCTATTCCAAGCCACCAATCGCATTTCCCCCAAACTTCTCCGCCCCCAACCATGTCGAAGGCTTCAGATTCTGCGGGTGCGTTGGAGAACGCCTGGCCGACTTCGGATTGTGGCGCGGTGAAGCTGAAGCTGCTGGAGAATCAATTGAAGTTGCAAAGCCAGGAGGTGATTCATTGGCGGCCGGCTAAGGATGGGTCGGTTCCAAGTCCCCGATCCGGAGAAACTGTAGTATTTGCCACTTTTTTCGTCCGGGGTTTGTTCCTTCCCTCTTCTGCATTCTTCCGCCGTATCCTTGACTTCTACGGGTTGGAGTTGGTGAATTTGAATCCCAACTCAATCCTTCAAATCTCCATATTCGTGACTCTTTGCGAGTGTTTTTTGGGTGTGGAACCCCACTTCAACTTCTTTAGGCATTTGTTCCACATTAAACCCCAGCCCTCCAAGAGTAACATCCAAGTGATCGGGGGGGCTGGTCTTCAGTTGAGGAGCGAGAGGAAGAAAACATACATCTATCTTCCTTGAAAGGTTGGCACAAGGAGTTGTTCTATTGTTCAGATCTAACACCCTCCTTGCGTCCATTCACCGGCTCCCCACCAGTGGTTTCACCAAATTGGTCATCAGATCCAACCTTTGAGGAGATGGGCCAAGTGCATCAATTGTTGGTGAAATTGGATAGTTTCAAGAAAGCCGGCCTGACCGGACCTTGGGTGGCCAGGCGTTTTCTGACTCGGCGCATCCAGCCACTGATGCTGAGAGGCGCGTTTGGCTAGGATTATCTGGGAAAATATGACCTTGACCGGGTCAGCCACGAATCGGCCAACGAGCAAAAAGTGACTGAAACCCTGTTCGGTTATTTCTCCAGCGGGGTGGTCGAGACCGAAGACGAGAAACTGTCGATGTTTTACACTGACAATAGAACTATAGGGCTACTCGGCCAGGGGAAACTCATTGGATTGCAGAAGAACTCAAAGAAATTTATACTGGTTCAGGCCCTCGATGTGAGGTAATACCCTACGTCCAGTTGTAGTGTTATTCCTCTGATGGGTTGTGTTGATCAATGATCTCCCATGCCCTCATGGGGCGGCCTACCTCCCTTTATATACTAGGGGATAGGGGTACATGATAAGGATCCCAGCCGGATACGGCAAAGGGATTTCCTTCTTAGAGATAGAAACTTATCCGACTAAGACTATGCTTTCCTTATCGAACAAGGCAAAGTCTGCCGGGTGCTATCTTATCTCTAACTATATCATTCAGCCCATCCTCTATCCGAGTGGCCCACATGCTGGTGGTGAGGTACCCGGGGCCTATGGCCTCGACAGTAGCCCCTGAGACCTTCATAGTTGAGTCATAGCTGAAGCCAAGTGCTCATCCTCCACGGTGAAGTCTTCCCAAGTGCATTGCTCCCGAGTACTCTTTTGTCCGAGTGCTTCTTCTTCCCGAGTCCTACTTCATGTCAGCTGGCAGCGAGGCTATGAAGGGCTTCATGTAGATATATGAATAGCGTGCGCCGAATAGGCGCATCTATTAGGTGTAGCCCCCGACTTTGTGCTTAATTGTGAAGACAATTAAACATAAAGTCAAAGATCTTTAACCTGGAAGTCTTTCCCGAGTAGATTACTACTGGTATATGAGACTCTTCGATATCATGTCAACCGGAATATGATTTATAGTCTTGCCGAGTAGGGAACTACTCGTATGTAGGACTCTTTGACTTCTTGTCAGTCGGAATGAGTGTTTATAGTCTTGCCGAGTAGGATGCTACCCGTATATGGGACTCTTCAGCGTCATGTCAGCTGGAAAGGGGGGTTTATAGTCTTTTCTGAGTGGCGTCCCACCCAGAGGTTAGACTCCTCTGCGTCATGTCAGCAGGAATATGTTTATAGTCTCTCCCGAGTAGTGCACTACTCGAAAGTTAGACTCTTCAGCATCATGTCGGTTGGAATAATGTTGCTCATGGCAACTGTTGGCCAAGCATGTAGGCCGAGTACCACTTTTATGAAAATAAATCCACGGCGTGGTTAGGTGTACTCAAGAAAGATACCTGCATCCCCAATTTTAATGAAGACCAGCTTGTGATCCTTGTAAGGATATATCCTCGAGATCTGGTGGATAAAACAGATACCCAAACATATATGTTTAGCAATAAGGCTCTCATGAAGCATATTTGTTTACCTTATCGACTCCTGTTAGTAGCACCAGCACTATAATTTCAACTCAGCCTGCGGGCGGCCCATATGGAGCATGCTACTGTAGGAACTCATATCTTGGTGGCCCAGCACCGACTGTGTAGGCCCAAGCCCATTTAGTTGGTACAGGCTCTATAAATAGTGGGGAGAGAGAAAAAGATTCCTTCATCTTCCCCAAATCAGCCAATCGCTTCGTCTTCCGCCTCCGCGCCCAACTTTTCGCCTCGTGCTCGGTTAGGGTCAGCTACTGCTGTTGTTCCCCGTTCGAACTTGAGTGATTCCAGTCCCCTTTGTCTATTCCAAGCCCCCAATCGCTTTTCCCCCAAATCTCTCTGCCCCCAATCATGTCAAAAGCTTCGGATCCTGCGGGTGCGCCGAGGAATGCCTGGCCGACTTCGGATTGCCGCTCGGTGAAACTGAAGCTGCTGGAGAGTCAGTTGAAGTTGCCCAGTCAGGAGGTGATCCGTTGGCGGCCGGCTAAGGGTGAGTCTGTCCCAAACCCCCAATCTGGCGAAACAGTAGTCTTTGTTTCTTTTTTCGATCGGGGTTTGTGCCTTCCCTCTTCTGCGTTCTTCCGCCGCATCCTTGACTTCTATGGGTTGGAGTTGGTGAATTTGAATCCCAACTCGATTCTTCAAATCTCCATATTTGTTACTCTCTGCGAGTGCTTTTTGGGTGTGGAACCCCATTTTAATTTCTTCAGGCATCTATTCCACATCAAACCCCAGCCCTCCAAGAATAATATCAATGTGATTGGGGGGGCTGGTCTCCAGTTGAGGAGTGATAGGAAGAAAACATATCTTGATCTCCCCTTGAAATCTTCCCTGAAAGGCTGGCACAAGGAGTGGTTCTATTGCGTAGATCCGGCTCCCTCCTTGCGTCCATTCACTGGCTTGCCACCGGTAGTTTTACCAAATTGGTCAGCGGATCCAACCTTTGAGGAGATGGGCCAAGTGCATCAATTGCTGGAGAAATTGGATAAGCTTAAAGAACCTGGCCTGACCGGGCCTTGGGTGGCGCGGCGTTTCCTGACTCGGCGCATCCAGCCGCTGAAGCTGAGGAGCGCGTTCGGCTAGGACTTCCAAGGCAAACTTGATCCTGACCGAGTAAGCCACGAGTCGGCCGATAAGTTCAAGGTAACCGAGACCCTGTTTGGTTACTTCTCCGAGGGGGTGATTGAGACCGAGGATGATAAACGCCGGATTGCTGCTTATAGCTTCCTTAGGCGCCGCCCCAAGGTAATCTTTGTCCTTCTTCTATGCTGAATGCCTGTGGACTTGTATCCAGCATTGTGTGATATATGTTGTTGAATCATCTGTAGTGGTGTAAGGAGTTCGACGAGGACTCCCGCCCGTTGTTGGCCATCAAATCGAAGAAGAGGCCGAGGAGCCCCCCTGGCGCCCAACCCGACTCGAAGAGAGCAGGGAAAACGCCTGTTCTTTATCGGGGCGAGGGGGCCATGACACCGCGTGTCGTGGCAGGAAGTCTGAAGATAAAGGATACCGCTGCCGCGGCACCTAGGCGATCAAGTCCCAGATTGGGACCAGTACAGCTGAGCTAGATGTTGCCGAGCCCGGCAAAAGCACCGCCGAGTACAAGGTCCGAGCGGGTGCCGCCAAGCATACGGGTGCCCGAGTCAACCACGCCACCAATGGGGCCGCCTCCAGTCGCCACGCCACCGCCGGCTGCTTTGCCGACCCGGCCAACAACCGGGCGTAGCGCTCCCCCTGGACCTGGATCGCCTGGCGGGAAACTCAAGTTCTCCAAGAGGTAGGCTGCTCTGGATCTTCTGAGATTCTTGTCTGTTGCAGTAGTATTTTGATGTCTATTTTGCCATGCAGGAAGCGTGCCGATATCAATCTCAAGGAGACTGCTCCGACCGCTCCCCTTGAAGAGCCCGCCCCAGCTGAGCCGGCGTCCACGAGCACACCCACTGAGTCGGTGGCCATCCTAGTCCCGGAGACTGAGGTGGTCCCGACTGCGGGGCCGCTAGTGCCACTCAACCAAGGGGCGGTCACTGAGGTTGCTGGCCCAGACCCTGAGTCGACGCCAGCTGCCGAGGCCGTTGTCGAAGCCCCCGAGTCGACCCTCGAGGCCGCGGGGGACGCCGGCGTGGGGGCCAGGACCCCATCGCCGTCATGGTCGTCGTCGTCGTCGTCGTCGTCGTTGCCGCCGGCGGAGATCCCGAAACTTCCCCGGATTGAAGCTCCTCCGCGTAAGTTTCCCCGGACGTTCACCTGGACGGCACCTGATGGGACCACGAAGAGGTTCAAGCTTGATGAGGCCGCGGCAAGAAGGAAACGCGAAAGCCTGCTTCGCACCGTCATCACCGGGTCCAAGGGAGTTTGGGTATAATTCTTGCAGTGGAGTCCTGGGGGTCTTCCTGTTCTGACATCTGACTCCGCTCTTGACTTGTTCTCTCCTTGAGCAGAAGTTGGTTGATCGCAATGAGGAGATGACCGAGATCCTGATCAAAATGGCCCCCCACCTCACGGAATTAGAGCAGCTCCGGGCGCTGAAGGCCGCGATGGAGGAGCGCCACGCGGGGAGGGAAGCCTGGCTAAAGGATGCCGTCAGCCAGCTCAGGGATGAAACTTGGGCCCAAGCCGGGAAGATTAGAGGTAAATCTCTCGAATGCATCCTCCCGACTGAACCCTTGATGTATTTCTCTAGCTGCATTATTCCCGACTGCCCAGTTGTGTCTTGGCCGCAAGGTTGAGTTCTTGACTAATCTGTCGTGCAGCCCTCGAAACAGAGTTGAAGACCCGAACAGAGAGGGAAGCCCAGCTGAAGGAGGCCGAAGAAGCCAAGGCCGAGCTTGAGAAGGTCAAGGCCGACCTGACAAAGGCCAACGCCGAGCTTGAACGGGAGAAGGCCGAGTTAAAAGAGGCTACCATCAAGCTCGGCAAAGAAAAAGCTAGACTGGAGAAGACCGTGGCCGAGTGGGAGGCCGACTACGTGAGTAAGTCCCCGTCTCGACGATGATCTTAACCAATCTCTTAGTCATTCCATCTGCAGCCGAGCCTAACAAGTTTACTTGCCGGTGGACCCGGACAGACATGAGAGCCAATGTCCAGGCCCAATATTGGTTTTATACAGAGGAGATAAAGGCTATTAGGGAGTCACGGGAGGCCCTCGTCGGGACCGTGAAAGGGCTCCTTGATCTGATGGATCCTCGCCCTACGGGAACCAGCTGCAGCCGAATCCCCCAAGTGGAGGCGCGTCTTGAGGATGCACCGAGTGCCCTGAAGAGGTACTCGGATGAGCATGTCATTGCCGGCGTGGGCCAGACCCTGGCGATGACCAAATCAATCTACCCGAGGGCAGACATTGAAGCCATCGGGGAGGGGTTTGCCGAGGAGACGACGCCCGAGGAGGCGCTGGAGCTGATAGCCCGGGCAAGGCCGACTGCTGAGATAATCACTTGAGACCTGGGTCTGTAAGAGTAATATATCATGTAGTCAGTATATATAGACTTTCGTGGAAAACATGTGTAAATATATGTGCAGTGCCACCAAGCTTTGAATTACTACTCAGTTGTCATTAGCTTTACTCGAATGTGTAGTTTGCGCCGAGTTAGTCTGTCGGAACTTAATAAAAGCATTCACTGTAAGAAAGTGTACTCGGGCAAACGTGGCAGTCGTAGTAAGGCTTCATAACTGGAGTAAGATAGGCTCATATATTATTGACAAACCACATATAATACATGCAGCCCCCGACTCATTACTCGGTTGATACAAGCGGCGTAGTGAGTTAGAGAAAACTGTACACATGAGAAAGTATAAAGCTCAGGTATTGAAAGGACGTAGCTGTTCTATATTCCATGAGTTGCTGATGAGGACACCGTCTTCGGTCTTTAGTCGGTAGGCGCCTAGCCGCGTGACCTCGGCTATAATGAATGGCCCTTCCCAAAGTGGGGATTATGGTAGTGACGCAGGCCTTGAAGATACCTTGCCGACTGGATTGTTGCGATGTCCCTTGCTTCTTCCAACTGATCTAGCTCGACCAATCGGTATTGTTTGAGACGTCTTCTGAGTAAGCCCGGACTCGCGGAGAGCCGAACTGTAACTCTGTCGGTAGCATAGCCTCAGCACCGTAGACAAGAAAGAAAGGGGATTGCCATGTTGCCCGACTAACCATGGTTCTGAGAGACCAAAGAACAGATGGGAGTTCTTGTACCCACCGGCCCGCATATGGTTGTAGTCGGTCAAATATCCTAGCCTTGATGCCTTGTAAGACCATACCGTTCGCTCGCTCGACCTGCCTGTTGCTCCGTGGGTGTGCCACAGATGCATAGCAGATCTTGATGCCGAAATCTTCGCAGAAGTCTTGGAACACGCTGCCCGTGAACTGAGTACCATTGTCGGTGATGATGCGGTTAGGAACCCCGAATCTGTATAGTATGCTCATGATGAAGTCCTTTGCTCGTGCCGCTGTTATAATTGCAATGGGTTTTGCCTCAATCCACTTGGTGAATTTATCCACTGCGACGAATAGATGTGTGAACCCTCTTGGCGCTTTCTTGAAAGGCCCGACCGTGTCGAGCCCCCATACTGCGAATGGCCAGGAAATGGGGATTGCTTGGAGTTCCTGGGCTGGGAGATTGGTTTGTCTTGCGTAGAATTGGTAACCCTTGCATTTGCGGACAATTTCTTTTGCGTCTGTTACTGCTGTGGGCCAGAAAAATCCCTGCCGGTAAGCCTTTCCGACTAACGTCCTGGATGCGGTATGGTTGCCACATATGCCTGAGTGGATCGACTGTAGGATCTGCTTGCCTTCCTCAGTGGTGACGCAACGCATGAGGACACCGGATGTGCTCCTTCGGTACAGGTCTTCTCCGACTAGTAGAAAGCTTTTGCTTCGACGCTTGATTTGTTCAGCTTGACTGCGATCGTCTAGGAGTTCATCGTCTAGGAGAAATTTGACAACAGGGCCCCGCCAGTCTTGACATATGTGCAGCACCTCGTCTGTAGCCGGGGTAGGTTCAGCTCCCGACTGCTTCGGAGCTGGTTTCTTCTTGACTGATGGCTCCATGAGTTGCTCGACAAAGATTCTAGTCGGAACCGCTTCTCGCTTGGATCCCATATTTGCCAGCTCGTCTGCCGCGTCATTGTATTGGCATAGGACATGTGTTATTTCCAGCTCATCGAACTTGTTTTCCAGCTTGCGGACCTCCTGACAGTATGCCGCCATGGTATCATCGAGACAGGTCCAGTCTTTCATGACTTGGTTCACCATCCCCGCGCACAACCAATTGATGAATGCCGAGTGATATAGCAATTCGGAGCCCGTGGATAAGTGCCTCGTACTCGGCGACGTTGTGGGAAGCCGGCAAGTGGATTTGTAGGACGTACTTGAGTTTTTCGCCGGTGGGGGATGTTAATATGACTCCAGCCCCGGCGCCGCCGATCCGTAGAGAACCATTGAAGTACATTGTCCAGTACTCTAGCTTTGCTGTTGGTGTAGGCAGTTGAACTTCTGTCCACTCGGCCACGAAGTCGGCTAGAGCTTGTGATTTAATTGCTGTCCGTGGCTGAAAGGTGATATCGAACGCCATCAACTCGAGTGCCCATTTAGCGATTCGGCCGGTGGCCTCACGATTATGAAGGACATCCCCGAGTGGAAACGATGTGACCACCGTGACTTGATGTGCTTGGAAGTAGTGCACCAGCTTCTGGACTGTGATGAGTAGGCCATATAATAGCTTCTGGACCTGCGGATATCTCGTCTTTGAGTCGGCAAGGACCTTGCTGACAAAGTAAACTGGCCGCTGAATTTTCTGGATGTGACCCTGTTCGGATCGCTCAACCACCAGTACCGTGCTGACTACCTGAGTGGTTGCCGCCAGATATAGCATTAGCGGTTCTTGGGGCATAGGTGACGCCAACACGGGAGGTGATGTGAGAAATATCTTGAAATCTTTGAAGGCTTGCTGGGCTTCGGGAGTCCACTGGAAGTCGTCGGCTTTCTTCAATAGCTTGAAAAAGGGAAAAGGGCATACCCCGTTCACCCAGTCGGGAAATAAACTGGCTGAGTGCTGCCATGCAGCCTGTCAGCTTCTGGACGTCCTTCTGATTAGTCGGGGGAACCATGTGCATTATTGCGTTGACTTTCTCCGGGTTGGCCTTGATGCCTCGGTGAGAGACGATGAAGCTGAGTAACTTGCCGGATGGCACACCGAAGGCGCACTTTTCCGGGTTCAACATCATCTTGAATCTTCGAACATTGTGGAAGGTTTCTTCCAGGTCAGCGATGAGGTCTTCTTTGGACTTGGTCTTGATCACCACGTCGTCGACATAGGCTTCCACGTTGCACCTGATCTGAGTGTGCAGACACCACTAAATTGCCCGTTGATAGGTTGCTCCAGCATTTTTCAGACCGAATGGCATTGTGATGTAGCAGTACGCTCCAAACGGCGTGATGAAAGATGTCTTTAAGTAGTTTTCCTCCCTCAGGCTGATTTGATGGTATCCCGAGTAGCAGTCGAGAAAGCTAAGTAGGTCGCACCCGGCCGTGGAATCTACCACCTAATCTATCCTGGGAAGACCAAATGGGTCCTTGGGGCATGTCTTGTTGAGATTGGTGTAGTCGACGCACATGCGCCATTTACCATTTTTCTTCTGGACTAGAACTGGGTTTGCCAGCTAATCCGGGTGATAGACCTCCTTGATGAACCCGGCTACGAGGAGCTTGGTGATCTCCTCCCGAATAGCATCCTTGCGGTCTTGAGCGAAGCGCCGCAGCCGTTGCTTGACCGGCTTGGCGTCTGTCTTCACGTTGAGGACGTGCTCGATCACCTCCCTTGGTACGCCCGGCATGTCGGATGGTTTCCACGCGAAGATATCCTTGTTAGCTTGGAGGAAGGTGACAAGCGCGTCTTCCTATTTGGGTCTCGAGTCCTTCCTGACTAGAGCAGTTTTGGAGGGGTCGGAAGGGTCCAGGGGGATCTTGTTCATGTCAGAGTCCGCTGAAATTCCCGACTTCGCTGCCTTTTTTGCCGGAACTGGATCTTCCTCGACTTCGGTTGTGGCGGCTTGCCGAATGCTGTTGCGCCCGACTGTCGCCTCTTGTGATTGAGCCAATTCTCAACTCTCCTTGTCGCAGGTGAAGGCTTGCTTGACGTCGCTGCGGAGGGAGAATACTCCTGTTGGCCCAAGCATCTTGAGCACCATATATGTATAGTGCGGTATCGCCATAAATTTGGCGAGTGCCGGTCATCCGAGTATTGCATGGTACGCGGTCTCGAAGTCGGCGACCTCGAAGCAGATATTTTCCGTGCGGAAGTTATCCCGCGTGCCGAAGGTTACTGGCAATGTGATCTGCCCGAGTGGAGTTGATGACAGGCCGGGAATTATCCCGTGAAGGGCGCAGTGGTCGGCCGTAATTCTGAACGAGGAATCATCATGTCGTCCAAAGTCTTGGCGAATAAGATGTTGAGCGCGCTGC
The DNA here is from genome assembly GCA_003991445.1 of Oryza meyeriana var. granulata. Lineage (NCBI taxonomy): Eukaryota > Viridiplantae > Streptophyta > Magnoliopsida > Poales > Poaceae > Oryza > Oryza meyeriana. The sequence goes on along the minus strand of RYFJ01001203.1, from coordinate 221,134 downwards.
CTCTGTCGATGAGGGTTTTCTTCAGCCTGATATTTCTGACGACCGGGTCTAGGACGAGTGGATAGTGTCCCGGGTGTGAAACCCGATCTGGGTGATCTGCGGGTTGAAGGTAATGGCCATCTCTGACCAGCGTAAGTACTGGGGGGTGTTCGTTGTAGAGACTGTGTTGATGTCGTGCGCTGATAGCTTCTGTTTGCGCTTGGACTCATAGTTAGACGGCCCTCCGAAGATATGGTTGAGCTCGGCTTGAGGATCTTGAAAATCGTCAGCTGAACCCTGATCTGGCTTGTCTTTGTCCTTGTCGGCGCCAGATGATGAAGCCTGCTCGGAGGCAAACATCTTAAGCATGTAGCAGTCTTTGGCCGCGTGCTTGCCCTTGGGGTGGAAGGGGCATGGCCCGCTCATGACTTTTTGGTAGTCGTTATTCCGCTGGGGCCGCGACCGAGTGCGCTCCATGTTGCCCACCTCGTTGTCTGACTTCCGTTTGCGGCTGCCAGACTTGTTTTGAGACGGCTCGTTGTCGGCTTTTGCCTTCTGGTCTTTCTGTCGGGACTCCTTTTTCTCGTCGGGCCTCTGCGACCGCTTCAGCCGAGTCGGCGTATTTGTTGGCCATGTCGAAAAGAGCCCGGACAGAGGGTGGTGGCTTCCGAGTGAATTTCGCGATGAATGGGGCGTCCTTTACTCCCTTGCGGAAGGCGGCGATGACAGCCTCATCTCAGATCATTGGGATCTTGTTGCGCTTCTCAGAGAATCTCTTGATAAAATCTCATAGAGACTCGTTCTTCTTCTGGTGTAGTTGATATAAATCATGTTCTGAAGATGGCCTCTCGTAGGTTCCCTGAAAATTAGTGATGAACCGCTCCCTGAGTTCTCCCCAGGAGCCAATCGACCGCCTCGGGAGCCCTATCAGCCATGTCCTTGCTGAGTCAGCTAGGGCGACCGGGAGGTAGTTAGCCATGGCTTTACTGTCGCCCCCAGCAACTCGAACTGCTAGGGTATATATGGTGAGCCAGGACTCGGGATTTGTTTTGCCATCATACTTTTCGATCCCTATGGGCTTAAAACCAGTCGGCCAGTCGATGTCCTATAGCTCTCGTGTGAAAGCTGGGATACCTTCATCTTCATGAGGGCTCGGGCTTGGACCACGGCGGATAAACCGCTCGTGATGGAGACCGAAGCGCTCGTTTTCGTCCTCTAGTCGGCGGCGCTCGTCCTCTTCTCGTTTGTGGCGCCGGGCGTTGATGGTATGGCGGAGGTCATGTTGTAGGCGTACTCGGAGGTCTTGGTTGGGCCGGCGGTCATACTGGTGACGCCGCCAGTTGTCATTGCCGAGTGACATTTGCCTGGATTCCTTGTGTGGCCAACTTGAGCCGGCCGCCCGACGCCGTGCTGACGTGGATGAGCCCGCTGCTGGAGATCCTGACTGGTTAGTCGGTACCACGGTGTCGCCCGACTGCTGTTGTTGTTGCTGGCAGGCTGCAGCCGTGATCATCGCCTTGATCTTGGCGATAGTTGGGGTGGCCTGGTGATCAGGCCCAAGCTGGAGCGTGTCCAGCAAGGTTGCGGCGGCCACAACATTCTGTTGTGGCGTGACGTAGACATCGTGATCACCGACTTTAGTCTAGAGAATCTGCTGCTGAGCTGCTCGCCCAGCCTTGCGTAGCCCGTCATTGCGAGCTTCGCGGTCAGCCTCCTCCTGTTGTCGCAGTCGGCACGCCTCCTCCTATTGCTCCTCTTGTAGTCGGCGCACCTCGGGTGGTGGTGTTGAAGCCATTATCCGACTTAGAGTCGGACTCCGAGTAGTTTATCGGAGTAAGAACGACCCCGACCTCTCTAGATCCAATCCGAAGCGGCGCTTGACCGTGTCCAAACTGAATTGCAGGAGATCAGGTCTGCTGTGCGGGATGTAGATCCGCAGCGTCGCTGAATTTGTGCGGGAGATTGACGATCTCTCCCCTTCTTGGCCCAACCCGAGCTGGCTTAAGGCCTAGCGCAAGTCGGACGCCGAAGGAGAGAGTTGTCCCAATGCTCGGCGAAGTGAAGGACTGCCGCAGTAGATCGTTGAAGGAGATTGCGGCGTCGTGTGGGCCGACTGGCGTAACATCGGCTGGTTCCTCGGCCTGCTGGATTGGATCTGCTTCGGCCAAGGTGAGGTAGCCGATCTGGTCGGCAACGAAGTCAAGGCTTCCGAAGGAAATTGTGTCTCCAGGAGAGAACTTGTCGCCGTCAACTCCGCTTGTTGGATACATCGAGTTTGTAGATGTGAAACTCGCCGGAGCCCCTACCTGGCCGCGCAACTGTCGATGTTTTTACATCGGCAATAGAACTATAGGGCTACTCGGCGAGGGAAAACTCAATGGATTGCAGAAGAACTCAAAGAAATTTATACTGGTTCAAGCCCTTGATGTGAGGTAATACCCTACGTCCAGTTGTGGTGTTATTCCTCTGATGGGTTGTGTTGATCAATGATCTCCCATGCCCTCCATGAAGGCGCCCTGCTCCTTTATATACTAGGGGACAGGGGTACATGATAAGGATCCCAGCCGGATACGGCCAAGGGATTTCCCTCTTAGAGATAGAAACTTATCCGACTAAGACTATGCTTTCCTTATCGTACAAGGCAAAGTCTGCCGGGTGCTATCTTATCTCTAACTACATCATTCGGCCCATCCTCTATCCGAGTGGCCCACATGCTGGTGGTGAGGTACCAAGGGCCGTCTTATAGCCACAATCGGCCCCGTCCCGAGGTAACCCTCATCTTTCTTCTGTAATGAATGCCTATGGACTTGTATCTATGATTGCCCAGCATTATGTGATGTACTTCGTTGAATCATCTATAGTGGTGCGAGGAGTTCGATGATGACTCCCGCCCGTTGTCGGCCTCCAAGTCAAAGAAGAGGCCGAGGAGTCCTTCTGCTGCTCAACCTGACTCCAAGAGAGCGGGGAAAAGGCCAGTTACGGATCGGGGTAAGAAGGCCGTGACGCTGAGTGCCGCGGCAGGAAGCTTGAGGATAAGGGACACAGCCGGTGCGGCACCTAGGCCATCAAGTCCCAGACCGGGACCAGCGCAGTTGAGTTCAACATGGTCGAGCCCGTCAAGGGTGCCACCGAGTACGCGGTCAGGGCAAGCGTCACCGAGTACCCAAGCACCCGAGGCCGGCCATACCGCAATCGAGGCCGACTCGGAAAGAACGCACCACCGAGTTGCCTGCGCCGACTGGCTCGATAGTCCGGTCACAGCGCGCCGCAAACGGGGCCTGGATCACCCGGTGGGAAAACATAAGTTCTCCAAGAGGTGAGTTGTTTTGGATCTTCTGGAATTCTTGTCTGTTGTAGCAGTGTTTTGATGTTTGACTTGTTATGCAGGAAACGCGTTGATATCGATCTTAAGGAGACTGCACCGGCCGCTTTGATCGTTGAGCCTGCCCCAGCCGAGCCGGCGCCCCGCGAGCATACCTGCCGAGCCAGAGGCCATACCCAATTCGCGGAGACTGAGATGGTCCCGACTGCAGGGCCCCCGCCGGCGCCGTCACGACCCAAGGGGCGGTTGCCGAAGCCGCTGACCCAGCCCCTGAGCCAACGCCTGCTGTTGAAGCCCTTGCCGGAGCTCCCGAGTCAGCCTCCGAGGCGTAGGGGCCACCGAGATGGGGCCAGGACTCCGTTGCCCACCATGGTCATTCTCAGTCGTCATCATCATCGCCAGCGCGCCTGAAGTGCTCAAACCTCCCCAGGATTGAGGCGCCACCGCGTTAAGTTTGCCAGGACATTCGGTGGACGGCGGCCTGACGAAACGCAAAAGGTACAAACACGACGAGAACTCTCCGTGACGAAAAAGGAGCTTGAGGACTTTGCTCCAGGCCACAATTACGCACCTCCCAGGGGATTTCAGGTGTTGTCTTTCGTTGTGCTGGGGGTTTTTGATAATCTTCCTTGTGTAAGCGTTCTGATACTAACTTAGGCTGCTCCGACTTGCCATTCCTCAGAAACTCATCGAACCGCTGCCGAGAAAATGAACGAGGTCCTGACCGAGGTCGCCCCTCACTCCAAGAATTGGACCAGCTCCCGGGAGCTGAAGGCCTCATTGGAGGGGCGGGAGACTTGCTGAGGGATGCCGTTGCTCAACTTAGGAGACCCGAAAAGTGGGACCGTAGCAAGAAGATCAGAGGTAGTTCCCCCACATAAACCTCCCTGACCAAGTCCTTGTGTGTGATTTTCTCCAGCTATGTTGTCCTCCCGACTGCCCAGTTGCGTCCTGACTGCCATGCTGAGTACTTGACTGTTTTGATGTGCAGCCCTCAAAGCCGAGTTGAAGGCCCGAACAGAGGAAAAAGTCCGGCTGGAGGAGGCCGAGAGAGCCAGGGCCGAGCTTGAAAGGAACGAGGCCAATCTAACAAAGGCCAATGCTGAGCTCGAGCAAGAAAAGGCCGATTTGAAGAAGGCCACCGCCAAGCTCAAAGATGAAAAAGCCGAACTGGAGAAGGCCACAGCCAAGTGGGAGGCCGACTATAAAAGTAAGCTTCCACCCTGACAGTGACTTTAATCAATCCACTTATTGCTCCGTCTGCAGTTTTGCCTAACGAGTTTACTGGTCGGTGAAGCTGGGTAGCTGCAAGAGTCAATTCCCAGGCCCAATTTGAGGCTTACAGAGAGGAGATAAGACTTGTCCGGTGGTCACGGGAGGCCCTCGTCGAGTCTGTGAAAGGGCTCCTTGACCTTATAGATCCCGTGGGAACCAGCTGCACCAGGATCCCCCAAGTAGAGGCGCGCCTTGAAGATGCACCGAATGCCTTGAAGAGGTACTCGGATGAGCATGTTATTGCCGGTGTGGCCCAGACCCTGGCGATGACCAAATCCATCTACCCAAGGGCAGACATTGAAGCCATCGGGGAGGGGTTTGCCGAGGAGACGACGCCTGAGGAGGCTCTGGAGCTAATAGCCTGGGCAAGGCCGACTACGGAGATAATCACCCGAGACCTGGGTCAGTAAGAGCAATATATCATGTAGTCGGTATGCAGAAACTTTTATGAGTACATGTGTAAATATATGTGCAATGCCGCCAAGCCCTAAGTTGTTACTCAGTTCTCATTAGTTTTACCCGACTATATGGTCTACACCAAGTTAGTCTATAGGAACTTAGTAAAAATCGTTCACCAGAAAGCTGTACTCGGGCAAACGTAATAAAGTCATAGTAAAACTTCATAACTTAAGTAACGCAGGCTCGTATATTATTGACAAAGAACATATGATACATGCAGCCCCCGACTCACTACTCGGTTGGGACAAGCGGCGTAGTGAGTCGAGAGAACTGTACACATGGAAAAATGTAAAACTCAGGTATAGAAAGGACGTAGCTGTTCTATATTCCATGAGTTGCTGATAAGGGCACCGTCTTCAGTCTTCAGTCGGTAGGCGCCTGGCCGCGTGACCTCAGCTATAATGACGGCCCTTCCCAGATTGGGGATAACTTGTGCTTGTCTTTGGTGGTTTGTATTTTCCTCAAGACGAGATCCCCGACCAAAAAGGCGCGGCCACGGACATTGCGGTTGTGGTAGCGACGCAGGCTTTGTAGGTACCTTGCCGACTGGATTGTTGTGATGTCCCTTGCTTCTTTCAACTGATCTAATTCGACCAATCGGGTATTATTGGAGATGTCTTCTGAGTAAGCCTGAACTCGTGGAGAGCCGAACTGTAACTCGGTAGGTAGCATAGCCTCGGCACCATAGACCAGGAAGAAAGGGGATTGCCCTGTTGCCCGACTAACCATGGTTCTGAGAGACCAGAGAACAGATGGGAGTTCGTGTGCCCACCGGCCCGCATATGGTTGTAGTCGGTCGAATATCCTGGCCTTGATACCTTGTAAGACCATACCGTTGGCTCGTTCAACCTGTCCGTTGCTCCGCGGGTGTGCCACAGATGAGTAGCAGATCTTGATGCCAAAATCTTCACAGAAGTCTTGGAATACGCCACCCGTGAACTGAGTACCGTTGTCGGTGATGATGCGGTTAGGGACCCTGAATCGGTATAGTATACTCATGATGAAGTCCTTTGCTCGTGCCGCTGTTATTGTTGCAACGGGTTTAGCCTCAATCCACTTGGTGAACTTGTCAACTACGACGAATAGATGTGTGAACCCTCCTGGCGCTTTCTTGAAAGGCCCGACCATGTCAAGCCCCCATACTGCGAATGGCCAGGAGATAGGGATTGTTTGGAGTTCTTGGGCAGGGAGATTGGTTTCTCGTGCGTAGAATTGGCAGCCTTCGCATGTGCAAACAATGTCCTTGGCGTCTGTTACTGCTGTTGGCCAGAAAAATCCCTGCCGGTAAGCCTTTCCGACTAACGTCCTGGATGCGGCGTGGTTGCCACATATGCCCGAGTGAATTGACTGCAGAATCTGCTTGCCCTTCTCGGTGGTGACACAGCGCATGAGGACACCGGATGCACTTCTTCGGTACAGGTCTTCTCCGACTGGTAGGAAGCTCTTGCTTCGATGCTTGACTTGCTCGGCCTGACTACGATCTTCTGGGAGTTCATCGTCTAGGAGGAATTTGAGAACAGGAGTCTGCCAGTCTTGACATATGTGCAACACCTCATCTGTAGCCGATGTAGGTTCGCCTCCTGACTGCTCCGGTGCCGGTTTCTTCTTGACTGATGGCTCCATGAGTTGCTCGACAAAGATTCCAGTCGGGACCGCTTCTTGCTTGGATCCCATGTTTGCCAGCTCGTCTGCAGCATCATTCTATTGCCGTAGGACATGTGTTATCTCCAGCCCATCGAACTTGTTCTCCATCTTGTGGACCTCCTGATAGTATGCCACCATGGTATTGTCGAGACACGTCCAGTCTTTCATTACTTGGTTTACCACGAGCTGGGAGTCCCCGCGCACAACCAGTCGACGTATGCCGAGTGATATAGCGATGCGGAGCCCGTGGATAATTGCCTCATACTTGGCGACGTTGTGGGAAGCCGGGAAGTGGATTTGTACAACATACTTGAGTTTTTTGCTAGTGAGGGACATCAGTACGACGCTAGCCCCGGCATTGCTGATCCGTAGAGAACCGTCGAAGTACATTGTCCAGTACTCTAGCTTTTCTATTGATGTAGGTAGGTGAACTTCTGTCCACTCGGTCATGAAGTCGGCTAAAACTTGTGATTTGATTGCTGTCCGTGGCTGAAAGGTGATGTCGAACGCCATCAACTCGAGCGCCCATTTAGCGATTCGGCCGGTGGCCTCGCGGTTGTGTAGAACGTCCCCGAGTGGAAACGATGTGACCACCGTGACTTGGTGTGCTTGAAAATAATGCACCAGCTTCCGGACGGTGATGAGTAGGCCGTAAAGTAGCTTTTGGAACTGCGGATATCTCGTTTTTGAGTCGGTAAGGACCTCGCTGCCAAAGTAAACTGGTCGTTGTATTCTTTGGATGTGACCCGGTTTGGATCGCTCGACTACTAGCACCGTGCTAACTACCTGAGTAGTTGCCGCCAGATATAGCATTAGCGGTTCTTGGGGCATGGGTGACGCCAACACGGGGGGTGATGTGAGAAATTTCTTGAAGTCTTCGAAGGCTTGCTGGGCTTCGGGAGCCCACTGGAAGTCGTTGGCTTTCTTCAACAATTTGAAAAAGGGCATACCCCGTTCGCCCAGTCGGGAAATAAACCGGCTGAGTGCCGCCATGCAGCCTATTAGCTTCCGGACGTCCTTCTGATTAGTCGGGGGAGCCATGTTCATTATTGCGTTGACTTTCTTAGGGTTGGCCTCGATACCGCGATGCGAGACAATGAAGCCGAGTAGCTTGCCGGACGGCACACCGAAGGCACATTTTTCTGGGTTCAACTTCATCTTGATTCTTCGAAGATTGAGGAAGGTTTCTTCCAGGTTAGAGATGAGGTCTTCGTTGGACTTAGTCTTGATCACCACGTCATCGATGTAGGCTTCCACGTTGCGCCCGATCTGAGTGTGTAGACACCGCTGAATTGCCCGTTGATACATTGCTCCAGTATTTTTCAAACCGAACGGCATGGTGATGTAGCAGTACGCTCCAAACGGCATGATAAAAAGATGTCTTGAGACAGTCCACTTTCAAGCTGATTTGGTGGTATCCGAGTAACAGTCTAGAAAGCTGAGAAGGTCGCACCCTGCAGTTGAGTCCACCACCTGGTCTATTCTTGGTAAACCAAACGGGTCCTTGGGGCACGCCTTGTTGAGATTGGTGTAGTCGACGCACATGCACCATTTACCATTTTTCTTCCGGACCAGAACTGGGTTTGCCAGCCAATCCGGGTGATAAACCTCTTTGATGAACCCGGCTGCAAGAAGCTTTGTAATCTCCTCCCGGATAGCATCCTTTCGGTCTTGAGCGAAGCGCCGCAGCCATTGTTTGACTGGCTTGGCGTCTGTCTTCACGTTTAGGCCGTGCTCGATCACCTCCCTTGGTACACCCGGCATGTCGGATGGTTTCCATGCGAAGATATCCTTGTTGGCTTGGAGAAAGGTGACGAGCGCGTCTTCCTATGTGGGGTCGAGTCCGGTCTTGACTAGAGCGGTCTTGGAGGGGTCGGAAGGGTCCAATGGGATCTTCTTTGTGTCCGAGTCTGCTGAAATTCCTGACTTCGCTGCTTTCTTGGCCGGAACTGGATCTTGCTCGACTTCTGCTATGATGGCTTGCCGGATATTATCGCGCCCGACTGCCGCCTCTTGTGATTAAGCCAATTCGCAACTCTCCTTGTCGTAGGTGAAGGCTTGCTTGACATCGCGGCGTAGGGAGAGGACTCCTGCTGGCCCTGGCAACTTGAGAACCATATATGTATAATGCGGTACCACCATGAATCTGGCGAGCGCCGGTCGTCCGAGTATGGTGTGGTACGCAGTCTCGAAGTCGGTGACCTCGAAGCAAATGTTTTCTGTGCAGAAGTTATCCCGCGTGCCGAAGGTCACCGGCAAAGTAATATGCCCGAGTGGTGTTGAAGAGAGGCCGGGAATTATCCTGTGGAAGGGCGCCGTACTCGGCCGTAGATCTGAACGAGGAATCTTCATCTCGTCCTGAGTCTTGGCAAATAGGATGTTGAGCGCGCTGCCTCCGTCTACGAGCACCTTCTTCAACTTGATATTCTTGACAACCGGGTCCAAGACAAGTGGATAGCGTCCTGGGTGCAAGACCCGGTCAGAGTGATCTGCGCAATTGAATGTAATGGCCATCTTTGATCGGCGCAGGTACTGGGGTGTGTCCGCCGTAGAGACCATGTTAACGTTGCGTGCAGATTGCTTCTGTTTTCGCTTGGGCTCGTACGTGAGCAGCCCTCCAAAGATGTGATTGAGCTCGGCCTGAGGATCTTGAAAATCGTCGGCCGGGCCTGAGTCTGGCTTGTCCTTGTCCTTGTCGGCGCCGGACGATGAAGCCTGCTCGGAGGCAAACTTCTTAAGCATGTAGCAGTCTTTGACCGCATGCTTGCCCTTGGGGTGGAAGGGGCATGGCCCGCTCATGACTTTCTGGTAGTTGTTATTCCGCTGGGACTACGACCGAGTACGCTCCATGTTGCCCACCTCGTTGTCTGACTTCCTCTTGCGGCCGCCGGTCTTGTTTTGAGATGGCTCGTCAGCTTTCGCCTTTTGTTCTTTCTATCAGGACTCCTTCTCGTCGAGGGCCTCTGCGACCGCTTCAGCCGAGTCGGCGTACTTGTTCGCCATGTCGAAAAGAGCCTGGACAGAGGATGGTGGCTTCCAAGTGAATTTCGCGATGAACAGGGCGTCCTTTACTCCCTTGCGGAAGGTGACGATGACGGTCTCGTCTCTGATCATTGGGATCTTGTTGCGCTTCTCGGAGAATCTCTTGATAAAATCACGTAGAGACTCGTTCTTCTTCTGGTGTAGTTGATACAAATTGTGCTCAGAAGATGGCCTCTCGTAGGTTCCCTGAAAATTGGCGATGAACTACTCCCTGAGTTCTCCCCAGGAAGTGATTGACCGCCTCGGGAGCCCTGTCAGCCATGTCCTCGCCGAGTCGGCTAGCGCGACTGGGAGGTAGTTAGCCATGGCTTTGTGGTCGCCCCCAGCAGCTCGAACTGCCAGGGTATATACAGTGAGCCAGGACTCGGGATTTGTTTTGCCGTCATACTTTTCAATTCCTGTGGGCTTAAAGCCAATCGGCCAATCGATGTCCTGTAGCTCCCGGGTGAAAGCTGGAATGCCTTCGTCTTCATTAGGGCTCTGGCTTCGACCACGGCGGATAAACCGCTCATGATGGAGACCAAAGCACTCATTTTCGTCCTCCAGTCGGCGGCGCTTGTCATCTTCTCGTTCGTGGCATCGGGCGTTGTTGACGCCGAAAACCGCCGGGTGTGCCGAAAAGCTTGCTGACGATTTGGTTCGGCGCCTAGAGACACGCGAAGGCCTGGGAGATCTGCTTAGCTCCAGTGCAGGTCCTAAAATATTTGAGGTTCGCGGGCGTGCCAGTCAATTTGACCCAGCAATTGACAAGGAGATGAAGAAATTAGATTACTGATCCAATCGGCCAGCAAGCCGATACGGATTCCTTCCAGCCGATGCCGCTATGCTCGTGCCCGGGCCTCTGCCTGTACTCACGCCCGGGTCTCGTGCTCGCGTCCGGGTCCTTGTTGGTCCTCGTGCCCGGATCGGCAGCAATTGCGCAATCGGCTATCGGCCGATACGGGCTGATATAGACTCCTCGTAGCCGATAGCCGATGGCACCTGTGTATCCGCTAGGAAACCCATAGTGCTATGAGCAAATAGACAAGATGTCAGTATAACATGTGCATCGGCTAGGAGCCGATTATCAATAGATAAGCAAAATAGTAAGCCAGCCGACTGCCGAGGAAACACATATGCATCGGCTAGAAAACCGATGATAATATAGATGACCAAAACAGTATGGATAATACAGTCGGCTTTATAAAAAGATAACCTATCGGCTAAGCACTCCGATAGAACGTCGCATATACACCGATCAGCCCGACAAGGATAAATCTATTATTATCGATCTAGTAGTTCAAACCTAACTGATGCAGCACAGATCGATAATAGTAAAGGAACCTCAACGAGCCGATAGACCTAATGCAACTGTGATGAAAATAACTTACCGGCTATACATTCCGATAAGACGCTTGCGCAAAAACCATCAGCCTAGCAGGAACGATTTATCGCTGGCAGTTCAGTAGGTCGGACCCAACCGATGCAGCACGAACTGATGATAAATCGCCCCCAGTAAACTGATAAGATCTACGCACACGTGATGTGATATACCTGACCAGCCTAAGAGGTCGGACCGAACCGATGCAGCCGTAGACAGATCCGATACACCGTGGTAAGCCGACTACCATAGACCGACTAGAATATCGGACCTAACCGAGAAAGTCCTAGCCGATTGGTAGTCGAGGTAACCGAGACTTCCCTCTCGCAGGAGTTCGGACCTAACCAATGCAGCCCCGCTCGAGAAGCAAGAACCCGTTGGTAAAGGGTGACGATGCGCCGAAGTTGTATTGATCGATTAGATAGATTACAAGGTCCCCGGGCATACGTATATATACCCCGAGTTACAAGAGTCCTTATAGGACACGAAACAGGACTTTCCTAACTAGAAAAGGAAAACTAATAGACCTGATCGGACAAGAGATCAGGTTTCCTAAAAGATAAAACTATCTAATAGATAAGATAAATAACTGCCATAACGTGGTCTTCACGATTCCTTCCCAAGCTCGGACTCTTCTGGATTAGTTTCCAATGGCTGATATCGCTTCTTTCCTTAACCGAACATGGTAACGACCCGTACCAAATTTTGGCGTTAACAGGCGTTGATGGTGTGGTGGAGGTCGTGTTGAAGGTGTTCTGGGAGATCTTGGTTGGGTCGGCGGTCATACTGGTGTTGCTGCCGGTTGTTGTTGTTGGTGTTGCCGAGTGACGTTTGCCTTGACTCCTCGTGTGGCCGACTTGAGCCGGCCGCCCGGCGCCGAGCTGATGTAGATGAACCCGTCGCTGGAGATCCCGACCGGTTAGTCGGTACTATGGTGTCACCCGACTGCTGTTATTGTTGCTGGCAGGCAGTAGCCGTAATCATCGCCTTGATCTTGGCGATAGTTGGGGTGGCCTGGTGATCAGGCCCGAGCTAGAGCATGTCCAGCAAGGTTGCAGTGGCCACGACATTCTGTTGTGGCGTGACGAAGACGTCGTGATCGCCGACTTTAGTCTGGAGAATCTGCTGCTGAGCTACTCACCCAGCCTTGCGTAGCCCGTCATTGCGAGCCTCACTGTGGAGGCCATGGGCCCCGGGTATCTCACCACAAGCATATGGGCCACTCGGATAGAGGATGGGCCGAGTCTTGTAATTAGAGATAAGATAGTATCCGGCAAACTTTGCCTTGTACAGTAAGGAATATACAGTCCTAGTCGGATAAGTTTTATCTCTAAGAGGAGATCCCTTGGCCGTATCTAGCTGGGACTCCTACCTTGTACTCCCATCCCCTAGTATATAAGGGGAGGCAGGGCGCCCCCGAGGGCCCGGGATCATTGATCACCACAAATCCTCAAAGGAATACCACCACAACTGGACGTAGGGTATTACCTCACATCGAGGGCCTGAACCAGTATAAAATCTCCCCGTGTTCCTTTGCAATCCACCGAGTTTCCATCCGCCGAGTAGCCCCATATTCATATTGCCGGTGTAAAACATCGACAGTTGGTGCGCCAGGTACGGGCTTTGGCGAGATCTACATCTACAAGCTCGATGGATCTAGCAACTGGAGTCGACGGCGGCAAATTCTCCCCGGGAGATACAATCTCATTTGGAAGCCTCGACTTCGTCGCCGACATGTTCGGCAATCTCACCTTGGCCGATGCAGACCTGATCCAACCAGCCGAGGAATCAGCCGACTCCGCGCCAGTCGGTCCACACGATGCTACAGCGACCATCATCGACTTGCTGCGGCAATCTTCCACTTGCAAGGGTCTTGGGACAACTCTTTCTTTCGGTGTCCGACTCGGACTCGGTCTTGAGCCGGCCGAGATCGGGCTAAGGAGGAGATCGTCAATCTCCCATTCGGACTCGACAACACCATGGATATCTACGAACAACATCCGACGCGGCAAACCCGATCCTCTGGAGTTCGACTCGGATACGGCCCAGAGCCGCTCAAGATCGGATCTAGGGAGGTCGGAGTTATAATCACCCCCATCAATTATTCCGACTTCAACTCTCAGTCGGACTCCGACTCCCAGTTGGACTCTGACTCTAAGTCGGACAGCAGTTCGGCAAGCTTCTCTCAGCCACGAGAAATCTTCATGGCAACCAAAGGCTCTACTCCTACTCAGGAATCACGCCGACTACGCGAATAGCAAGAGGGAGAGGCCCGCCAACTGCGAGAACAACAAGAGGAAGAAGCAAGACGCCTGCACAGTCGCAACGACGACCTATGCAGGGCTGCGCAGACTGCTCAGCAACAAATCCTCCAAACACAAGTCGGCGACCACGACGTCTTCGTTACTCCCCAACAGAACATCGTGGCCGCTACAACTCTGCTGGACACACTCCAGTTTGGGCCTGATCATCCACCCCGACTATAGCAAGGATAAAAGCCATGATCACCGCTGCTGCATGCCAGCAGCGCCAACAGTCGGGCGATACCCTCATAACAATTAGTCGGTCGGCTTCCCCAACAGCAGTCTCATCCGCCTCAAAGTGACACCGAGCGGCCAGCTCTAGTCGGCTACACACGGAGTCGCGCCAAACGTCACTCGGCAACTTCAACAATAACTGGCGGCTCCGAAACCAACCACGGCGTGACCTTCAGCAGGACATCAACGCAAGATGCCGTGAACGAGAGGAAGACAAACAACGCCGACTGGAAGACGAGAACGAGCGCTTCGCCCTCCACCACGAGCGGTTTTGCCGCCATATTCGGAGTCGGAGCCCTCATGAAGATGAAGGCGTACTAGCCTTCACCCTGGAGCTACAACAGGTCGATTGGCAGTCGGGTTTCAAGCCTACAAGCATCGAAAAATATGACGGCAAGACCAATCCCAAGTCCTAGCTCACCGCATATACTCTGGCAATCCGAGCTGCTGGAGGTGACCACAAAGCCACGGCTAACAACCTCCCAGTCGCTCTAGCCGACTCAGCGAGGACATGGCTAACGGGACTTCCCAAGCAATCAATTGGCTCCTGGGGAGAACTCCGGGAACGCTTCATCGCCAACTTCCAGGGAACATACGAGAGGCCATCTTCCGAGTACAACTTATATCAGTTTGCATCAAAGGAAGAATGAGTCTCTTCGTGACTTCATCAAGAGGTTCTCTGAGAAGAAGAATTCTATCCCAAAGATCAAGGACGAGATCGTCATCACCGCCTTTCGAAAAGGAGTCAAAGACACCTCGTTCATCGCCAAATTCGCTCGGAAGCCTCCCAACTCTGTCAAGGCTCTATTCGACATGGCGAACAAATACGCTGACTCGGCCCACGCTGTTGCCAAGGCCCTCAATGACAACAAGTCACCCTGACAGAAGGAGCGGAAGGACACCGACGACGTGGTCCCGACTAAAGCTAGGAATCGCAAACGCAAGTCAGACGGCTTCATTGTGGCAGTCGGTCACAACCGTCTTTGGCCTTCAACAACTGGATATTATCAGAACAATAAGGTGACATGCTCGGGGGCTCAAAAGCTCAGACGCAAGGATGGCATCCCCACTCCCAAATACCGAACAGCTAAGTCGCTTTCTAATACATATTTCCTCGCTTGGCCTCGCCAATGCTGCAGCCGCTTACACCTAATAGGTGTACAAGCTGTACTTTTTTTGTTTTTTCTCTTAAATGATTGCAAAAGTACTCGAGTAGCATAAATTCCAATCCGTGAAACTTTGCTCCATGAAAGATGAACTCAAGTCACCCAAAACGCGTCTAGGAAAGAGCCATGAGCCAACTCCCGACGCTAGGGGGCTATGACTAGTCGGGCAGAGTGCTTAAACGTAAGGGGTCAACTACTCGAGGAAATTAATATCAAAAAGAGGAAGAACACGTATTTACATATATTGAAAATACATTTTATTTGGGTGATTGTTTTTATCATCAGATGCTACTCATCCGATATGTTTATAATGCAGGGCCAGTTCCGGATACGCGTGGTGTCGGCGAAATGGGGACAGGGGTCCCACATGCCCTGGGGACGCGTGGGTCTTCGGCACGGTAGATCCCCGGGGGGACATCTTTCCACCGGGCCCGGGCACGAGCCCGGGGCGTCGTCGCTCCTTCGGCCCCGGGCTCGTCCCCGGGAAACCATCGCCATCGGCCCCGGGCACGTCCCGGGCGTCCTCTATATCAGCCTCGGCCCCGGGGCCTCGTTGCCTCGGCCGTGCCTCGCCTCCGGGCGCCACCACCTCACTCCCTGCTCGGGCCCACTGTCGGCCCCGGCAGACTCTGCGCCAGCCCTCCAGACATGAGGTGATAGGCGCCTCCCGCTGTCTCCACAGCATCCGACAGCGTCTCCAGGGGACAGCCGCTGTCACATCTCCGTACTCCAGCCCCGCAGCCGACGGCAAGATGACCAGATCAGCACCCTCGCGGCCGAGCCGACACCACCTTACGTCCAGACCGCCCACACAGACACGCTCTGGCCGACCGCGGCAGCAGAGCCAGACGGCGACTGAACGTCCCTCTGGCGCGGCGCGGCAGGCGGCGGCGTGCGTACGAGCGGCAGGGCAGATGACAGAGCTTCCTCTCCCTCTTCATGTATTGGCACTGTGGACTCCTCTCACCTATAAAGGAGGATCCATGCCTCTCTCTCTCGCAGACTTGAGTTCCAGCTCAGGCGACCCAGGCAGCTCTTGTTCTCGGCTCTCTCTCTCTCTCTCGAAGTCTCAAGTCCCCGGGCTAGCTTCCGAGCTCCCCGCAGGGTCCATTTGTAACCGCAATCCCACATTCATCTACCACAGATAGCCAACCACACACACAGGAGTAGGGTATTACGCTCCGGCGGCCCGAACCTGTATAAATCCTCCTGCCTCCTTTGTGCGCCTCTCTTTTACGTCTTCTTCGAGCACCTTTCTTCTACACCTTGACGCCGGCTTCACCTGAAAACCACTCCCCTGGCCGAATCTCAAAGGGGGGTCTCCTGACTTCCCGCCGTCGGAGTTTCATCCTTCGACAGCGTGACAGGGACTCAGGGCTACGAGCCTATTCCTACGCTCGGGGGCTGGACCATCTGCCAAGGATCACTCGGAATCTCCATGAGGGCTACTGACTGAGTACTTGCACCAGTCGGGACGCATCTTCCTGGCTCCCATGTGGGCCAAAACCGGCCCCCGGCGCCAGTCGGAGCTCGAATACCACTTGGCTAGGTAAGGTACGCCCCATGAGTGTCGCTAACTGAATTCTACGCTAATGCTAGGTTCGGGTATCTTATTCGGTCACAACTCTGCTGGGTAAAGTACGCCCCATGAGGGTCGCTAGCCGAATCCTATGCTAATGCGAGGTTCGGGTACTTTATTCGGCTATTAACCGACCTCCGGCGCTAGTCGGAGCTCGGATACCACTCTGTTGGGTGGGGTACGCCCCATGAGGGTCACCAGCCGAATCTTGTGCTAATGCAAGGTTTGGGTACCTTATTCGGCTAAAATTTTGTCAGATTGGGTATGCCCCAAGAGGGTCGCCAGCCGAATCCTGTGCTAGCGCGGCGTTCGGGTACCTATTTGGCAAAAACATAGCAACAAGCCACTGCTAGAGCTTTCAGTCGCGAGCAGCATCAAACCCAGAATCTACAGAGATGCCATCATTATTCAGGACTGGAAGATCCCAATCCTTCAATTACAACGAAGCCGAATAAATTAGGCGATGAAGCAAAACCCTTATCATAGTCAGAGAAGACCTGTATCGTTGAAGTGCATCCGGAGTTCTCATGCATGGCGTCACACCTGAGTAGGGCAAGCAGATTTTGCAATATACCTACTCGGGCATCTGTGGCAACCATACTGCATCCAGAATGTAAGTTGGAAAGGCTCGCGGGCAAGGATTCTTCTGGCTGATTAAGGTCACCGACACCGAAGTACTCATCCCGACATGCGAGGGATGCAGCTTTTTATAGAGCTGATACCGACTAACGGGCTTGGGCCACACAGTCGGTACTGGGCCACCAAGACATGAGTTCCTACAGTAGCATGCTCCATGTGGGCCGCCCGCAGGCTGAATTGAAATTATAGCACTGGTGCTACCAACAGGAGCCGATGAGGTAAACAAATATGCTTTATGAGAGCCTTATTGCTAAACAAATATGTTTGGGTATTTGTCTTATCCATCAGGTCTCGAGGATATATCCTTACAAGGATCACAAGGTGGTCTTCATTAAAATTGGAGATGTAGGTATCTTTCTCGAGTACACCTGACCACGCCGTGGATTTATTTTCATAAAGTGGTACTCGGCCAACATGCGTGGCCATCAGTTGCCATGAGCAACATTATTCCAGCCGACATGACGCTGAAGAGTCTAACTTTCGAGTAGTGCACTGCTCGGGAGAGACTATAAATATCCATTCCCGCCGACATGATGCGGAGGAGTCTAACTTCTAGGTGGGACGCCACTCAGCAAAGACTAAAAACCCCTTTTCCAGCTGACATGAAGCTGAAGAGTCCTATATACGAGTAGTATCCTACTCGGCAAGACTATAAAACCACATTCCGATTGACATGAAGTCGAAGAGTCCTATATACGAGTAGTATTCTACTCGGCAAGACTATAAATCATATTCCGGTTAACATGATACCGAAGAGTCTCATATACCAGTAGTATACTACTCGGGAAAGACTACAAGGTTAAAGATCTTTGACTTTATGTTTAATTGTCTTCACAATTAATCACAAAGTCGGGGGGCTACACCTAATAGGTGTGCCTATTCAGCGCACACTATTCATACATCTACATGAAGCCCTTCATAGCCTCGCTGCCAGCTGGCATGAAGCAGGACTCAGGAAGAAGACGCACTCGGACAAAGAGTACTCGGGAGCAACACACTCGGGCAATCTTCACCGAAGAGGATGAGCACTCGGCATCAGCTGTGACTCAACTATGAAGGTCTCAGGGGCTACTATGGAGGCCATGGGCCCCGGGTATCTCACCACAAGCATATGGGCCACTCGGATAGAGGATGGGCCGAGTCTTGTAATTAGAGATAAGATAGTATCCGGCAAACTTTGCCTTGTACAGTAAGGAATATATAGTCCTAGTCAGATAAGTTTTATCTCTAAGAGGAGATCCCTTGGCCGTATCCGGCTAGGACTCCTACCTTGTACCCCCGTCCCCTAGTATGTAAGGGGAGGCAGGGCGCCCCCTGAGGGCATGGGATCATTGATCACCACAAATCCTCAAAGGAATACCACCACAACTGGGCATAGGGTATTACCTCACATCGAGGGCTCTGACCAGTATAAAATCTCCCCGTGTTCTTTGCAATCCACCGGAGTTTTCCATCTGCCGAGTAGCCCCATATTCATATTGCCGGTGTAAAACATCGACACTCGCGGTCAGCTTCCTCCTGTTGTCACAGTCGGCGCGCCTCCTCCTGTTGCTCCTCTTGTAGTCGGCACACCTCGGGTGGTGGTGTTGAAGCCATGAAGATCTCACGGGGGAGGAGAAAACTCGCCAGACTGGAGTCCGAACTAGCGTTCGAACCGTTATCCGACTTGGAGTCGGACTCCGAGTAGTTTATCGAAGTAAGAACAACTCCGGCCTCTCTAAATCCAATCTGAAACGGCACTTGGCTGTGTCCAAACTGAATCATAGGAGATCGGGTCTGCTGCGCGGGATGTAGATTCGCAGCGTCACCGAATCCGTGCGGGAGATTGATGATCTCTCCCGTTCTTGGCCCAACCCGGGCTGGCTCAAGGCCTAGCGCAAGTCGGACGCCGAAGGAAAGAGTTGTCCCAATGCTCGGCGAAGTGAAGGACTGTCGTAGTAGATCGTTGAAGGAGATTGCGGCATCTTGTGGGCCGACTGGCGCAACGTCGGCTGGCTCCTCGGCCGGTTGGATTGGATTTGCTTCGGCCAAGGTAAGGTTGCCGATCTGGTCGGCAACGAAATCGAGGCTTCCGGAAAGAAATTATGTCTCCAGGGGAGAACTTGTCGCCGTCGATTCTGGTTGCTGGATCCACCGAGCTTGTAGATGTAAAACTTGCCGGAGCCCCCTACCTGGCATGGCCAGACTGTCGATGTTTTAACAACCAGCAAGATAACTATAGGGCTACTCGGCAAGGGGAAACTCGGTGGATTGCAGAGGAACGCAAAGAGATTTTATACTGGTTCAGGCCCTCGATGTGAGGTAATACCCTACATCTAGTTGTGGTGTTATTCCTCTAAGGAATTATGTCAATCAATGATCTTCTGTGTTGTTCTGCCCTCATGGGGCGCCCTGCCTCCCCTTATATATTGGGGGACAGGGGTACAAGGTAGGAATCCCAGTCGGATACGGCTAAGGGATTTCCTTCTTAGAGATATATCTTACCCGGCTAAGATTGTATATTCCTTTCTGTACAAGGAAAAACCTACCGGGTGCTATTATATCTCTAACTACAAGACTCGGCCCATCCTCTATCCGAGTGGCCCATATGCTTGTGATGAGGTACCCGGGGCCCATGGCCTCCACACTTGGCTTCCTGTGAAATTATTCAGCAATCAAGATGTTGCAAAATTACTCAAGATTTTCTGAAGATTGAGGATTTTCATACCTTCTGGAAGTCTTAAATCTCCACCCCTGTGCACTAGTGGTGGAGGTAGTCGGGTCGTCGATGGGGTCCCGAAGGCCTCTCGCGGCAGAGTATCGCCGATTGTCGGGCTCATGGGCGCGGCAATCAGTGGCGTAGAGCTTGGCCCAGTTGACACCATACTAAGTGCGGCCGATTGGGGCATGGAGAATGTTGGCGGTGTGGTCCTAGGGCTGGTCGGTCCAGGGGCTGTTCTGGAGAGGCCGAGGTCCTTTGATGTCATTCGTACGCCTGAATGGCATAGGCTTGGCATATCTTTCTTTTTGGGCCTGGTCCGTCGTTGGTCACTTCCAGCCCTCTTGGGGCTGGGTTTTGGACTGAAGAGGGGCTGGCCGGCCTTTTTCTAGACCCACTGGCCAGCTAGCCGAGTGGGTTAGAGACAAACTTGGTGAATTCCTGCAAGCATTAACCATCAAGAGAAGTTCGCTTGGATAACATTCATACAACACATCACAAACAAGCATCAAAGTTGATGAGGAAATGAGATATTACCGCTGGGCGGGGCCTGTCCTGCCAGTATGTCTTGGGGGCTCTCTCGGCGTCTAGAGTTATGATGACTACATTGACGAAGTAGCCACGCAAGGTGTCAGTGATAATGTCATTGTTGACAAAGTTGGCACACTCCCGAGTTGGACCCTTCTTTCCCTCGTAAGCATAGCCAAGATAACAACTGGCCTTCAGAGATTGAATCCGAACGATTCTGGAAGGTCCTGGCCCACCCAAGGCCTGCCAGTCAGCCCCGTGTTCTTCAGTGCATCAATCTTCTCCAGCAGCAACTGAATCTAGACCATTTCTGCCTGCGGCGGTAGAGCAGTCCAGCTCTCTAGTAACATGGGGGGATTTCCAGATAAGGGCGGCAAGGAGGGTTCAAGATTGGAGTAATAAAACCACTCCTGATGCCACCCTTTCAGCGAGGTCTTCAAGGGAACATGCAAGTAGGCCTTCTTCATCTCGTTGTGGGATTGAAGGCATGCTCCCCCTATCACCTGGATTTTGGACTTGGAGGGTTGTGGCTTGACATGGAACAAGAAACGGAAGAGATTGAAATGGGGATCGATCCCCAAGAAGGCTTTGCATAGAGTGACGAAGATCGAGATATGAAGAACAGAGTTGGGGTTGAAGTGGTAGAGCTCAGTCTTGTAGTAGTCAAGGAGACCATAGAGGAAATCAGAAGCGGGAAGAGCAAGACTGCGATCCAAGAAAGAAGCAACCACTGTTTCGTGGGACCTGGAGAGGGGATCGACTCATTGGCGGCGGGACGCCAGTTGATGAGCTCCTTTGGTTGGAGGCATTTCTTCCTCTAGAAGGCAAGCTTGTCGCACAGGTATCCAACGTCGGCCATGCTCCAGATGGCATGGTGGGGATTTCGAACGGTGCTCTCGGCATTGTCGGGGTGTGGAACTGCGCGGGAGAGCTTCTGGACGATGGGAATCGACACTGGAGAGGAGATTTTCACGGATTTCTGGCAGGAAGCTCGAGCTACAGGAAACCCTAGATGGAGTGGAGAGCGTGAAGTTTGGTGCGTGTGCGGGAGCTAAAGCGTTTTGCGATTTGGGGGAGAAAGGGGAATCTTTTCTCTCTCCCACAGCTTTATAGGCTTGAATTGGGTAGCTGGTCTAGGCCGGCTTGCTCAGTAATTGGTCGTAAGATATGAGTTTCTAAATAGCATGTCCTATTGGGCCGACGGCTGGCTATGTTAAAAGCACAGTGTAGATGCTACTTTACAAGAATTGATTAAAATAATCAGATATGCTTCATGATAAGACTAATTGCTGGACACATGTGTTCAGATATCTAAATTATTTAACAAGGTATTGAGGATATATCCTTACAAGGATCAATAGCTGGTTTTCATTAAAATTGAGGATGTAGGTATCTCTCAAATACACCTAGCCACAAATTGGGTTAAAATCCATAAAGTGGTACTCGGCTTTCATGCTTAGCTAGATTACCTTGAGCAAAAATCCTTCCAGCTGATCTGATGCTGAAGAAGTCCAATTTCTAAGAAATATACTACTCGGGAAAGACTTGAAGGTTAAAGATCTTTAACTTTATGTTTAATTGTTTCACAATTGAGCACAAAGTCGGGGGCTACACCTAATAGGTGCCCTATTCGGCGCACACTATCATATTTTTCTATGCAGCCCTTCATAACCTCGTTGCCAGCTGATATGAAGCAGAACTTGGAAAAGAGATACTCGGACAATGGGTACTCGGGAGCAAGGCACTCGGGAAATTTTCACCAAGGAGGATGAGCACTCGGCATCAGCTGTGACTCTACTATGAAGGTCTCAGGGGCTACTGTGGAGACCATAGGCCCCGGGTACCTCATGAGAAGCACTATGGCCACTCGGATAGAGGATGGGCTTAATCCTGTAATTAGGGATACAATAGGACTCGGTGCATATTACCTTGTATTATAAGGAAAGGAGCATAGTCCTAGTCGGATACGTTGTATTCTTAAAAGGAAATCCCTTGGTCAAGTCCGACTAGGATTCCTACCTTGTCACCTTGCCTCCTCGGTATATAAGGAGAGGCAAGGTGCCCCCTGGGGCATACAGAATCTCACAAGAGAAACCTCAAAGGCAATACACCATAGCTAGAAGTAGGGTATTACTTCATCTTGAGGGCCTGAACTAGGATAAAGTGTTTCATGTTCCTTTGCAATCCATCAAGTTTAGGTCTCACGAGTAGCCCCATATGTTATATGAAGATCGTCCGTCGTGTCGATATTTAAATTTTATAAAAAAATGTTTTGAATAGAACAATGGAAGGAAAGGACACGCAACATGAGACGGAACAAGTGGCTAGGACCGACCAGTACAAGTCATCTAGCGAGACATCGTGGCGTACCCCCAGTGATCTGCATCTCGATATAGAGAGGACAAGAAACCAAGAGGACGTAGACCCCGATTATATTCCTATTGAACATGCCATAGGTATTTCGCTGAGTTACACCAAGTTACTAGCGATAATAGTTACTATTGTCTAACATAGTGCTCCGGCTGTATGTACAATAGATGGAAACAAGACGTCGGACTCACCGAAAAGTTACGCACGATCCCGTTGAACTAGACACGGCTACATCTACCCCGGCCGGGACGGAGACGGATAAAACTACAACAGAAACCGTCAGCCAAAAATGAAAGCGCAGTGAGAGAAGCAAGAACAAGCTAACATATGAAGTACACGCCATCACCCACGTAGGATGCAGAGGGCACCCCATTGAACCTAAAGGGGTGCCCGCAAAATGGAGCAACTCCTGTGGTGCTTTGGTAAAGGATCACTGTCCAATCCTCGTAGATGAATAGGAGAAAGTCAGTGAGGGGGTGAAGGAACTTCTTTGGACGAAACTGATGAAAAGATTCCTATACCCAGAAGGATTCGGCGAAGTAGAAAAGGAGTATGCACTAGCAGTTATGGGTCAGCGATGGTGACAATGGAAGTCCGACCTAAACAAGAAGTACGTCTAGCGGAACCGAAGCCCCTTTAAAAGATATGGGAAAATCCCCGCGGCCTACTAGGACGAGTTTGTCAAGAAGAAGACTATGCCGAAGGCCTTACAGAAGAGTAAAAGGATGTCTGAATTGGCAAAGAAAAATCAGTATCCACATCGTCTAGGTTCGAACTGGTATGCCCCCAAAGTGGAAGTATGGAGGAAGAAGGAAGAAAAAGCGAAAGCGGAGGGAAAACCCTTGGAAGTGGAAGGGTTAAATTATCGCAGCAAGAATTAGGTATGGGCTAGGAGCACTGAAGAAGTTATTGACGACGAACAGTTGGTATTTAGAGACCCAGTGTCAAACAAGTAGCAAAAAATTTGAAAGAAATCTCCGAGAAGCAAAAAAGTGGGGAGTTCGTGTCCAGAAGGGAGAAAGATCAGCTTAGCGCTGCATTGGGTAACCCTGAGCATTCTGGCTGCGTTAGAGGGGTATCTTCCATGCTTAGTTGGAAGAAAGGGTTTCCAAAAGACGCAGGAAGTTACAAGAGACGCAATAGGTACAAGGAGAACATGAGGCAAGAAATCAGGGAAGAAGTGGCAGAGCAATTATTTCATTTGATGAATAAAAAACAAGGAAAATTGCCAGGAGATCTGCAACATGTTGTGCAGTACAAGGAACCTAGCGTAGCGTCATCGCTTGTGACCCGACACCTAGTAGATGACATAACCGGTCCTACGCCATGCAAGTTACATGTGCTGATTGGAAGGGTAGGCCAAACAAAGGAGGCTGCTAGTGGCATGGCGATACCAGGCGGGAAGTTTCACTGCCAGGACATACCTGACAACTATGTGAGGGTCTAGGTGTCATGGGTCAATACCGACTGCAACCAGAACGAGCTAGACATTCCCACGCTAGAGGGAATCGAATTTCTAGGGGATGCAGTCAATCAATTAATATTGTGGCATCGTAGAGACATCGTGCTCATCCAACAGTCGCCCGCAAGTACATCGAAGACTATGGCTCCAAAGAAGATAGCTGCTGCACCGGAGCCGACATCACCGCCAGGTCCTTCGTCACCGAAAAAACGGAGTCCCCTAAAGGCAAGGCACCAAAGTCCCCACCACATCCACCTTCCCTACCACCTCAACCTACCCCACCACATCCACCTTCCCCACCACCTCAACCTTCCCCACCACATCCACCTTCGCTGTCTGTCGATGTTTTACACCGGCAATATGATTATAGGGCTACTCGTCAGATCAAAACTCGGTGGATTGCAAAGGAACATAGGGGGTTTATACTGGTTCAGGCCCTTGATGTGAGATAATACCCTACGTCCAGTTGTGGTGTATTCCTTTGAGGAAGTATGATTCTGATGAATCTCTGTATGCCCTCAGGGGGCGCCCTGCCTCCTCTTATATACTGGGGGACAAGGATACGAGGTAGGAGTCCCAGCCGGATTACGGGCAAAGGATCTCCACTTAGAGATATAACCTACCCGACTAGGACCATATATTCCTTATCGTACAAGGCAAATTCTTCCGGGTTCTAGCATATCTCTAATTACAAGGCTAGGCCCATCCTCTATCCGAGTGGCCCATATGCTTGTGATGAGGTACCCGGGGCCCATGGCCTCCACAGCAACCCCTGAGACCTTCATAGTTGAGTCACAGCTGATGCTGAGTGCTCCTCCTCCACGGTGAAGATTGTCCGAGTGCATTGCTCCTGAGTACTCTTTGTTCGAGTGCTTCTTCTCCCGAGTCCTGCTTCATGTCAGCTAGCTGCGAGGCTATGAAGGGCTCCATGTAGATGTATGAATAGTGTGCGCCGAATAGGCTCACCTATTAGGTGTAGCCCCCGACTTTGTGCTTAATTATGAAAACAATTAAACATAAAGTCAAAGATCTTTAACCGTGTAGTCTTTCCCAAGTAGTATACTACTGGTATGAGACTCTTCGGTATCATGTTCAACCGGAAAACAATTTATAGTCTTTGCCGAGTAAGCATGCCACTCGTATATGAGACTCTTCAGCTTCATGTTAGCTGGAAAAAAGGTGTTTATAGTCTTTCCCGAGTGGCGTCCCACTCGAAAGTTAGACTCTTCAGCGTCATATCAGCTGGAAAGAATATTTATAGTCTCTCCCGAGTAGTGCACTACTCGGAAGTTAGACTCCTCAACGTCATGTCGGCTGGAAAAAGATTTGCTCATGGCAACTGTTGGCCAAGCATGTAGGCCGAGTACCACTTTATGAAATTTAATCCATTATGTGGTCAGGTGTACTTGAAAGATACCTGCATCCCCAATCTTGATAAAGACCAGCTTGTGACCCTTATAAGGATATATCTTCAATACCTGGTGGATAAGACAGATACCCAAACACATGTGTTCAGCAATTAGGCCTTCATGAAGCATATCTATTTACCTCATCGATTCCTGTTGGTAGCACCAGCACTGTGATTTTAACACAGCCAGCGAGCGGCCCATATTGAGTGTGGTACTGTAGAAACTCATATCTTGGTGTCCCCGTACTGATTTGGTAAGCCCAAGCCCACAAATCGGAAACGGCTCTATAAAAGACAGGGAAAGAGAGAAAAGATTCCTTCATCTTCTCCAATCCACCAATCGTTTCATCTTCCAGCCTCTGCGCCGAATTTCGCCTCCTGCCCTCGCTAGGGTTCGCCATTGCTTGTTCTTCCCCATCAAAACTCGGGCGATCCTACTTTATTGCGTCCATTCCACACCTCTAGTAACATTTTCCCCAAATCTTCTCATCCCCAACCATGCCGAGGGCTTCAAATTTTGTGGATGCATCAGACGAGGTCTGGCCAACTTCGGATTGCAGGTCGGTGTCGATGCTTTGCACCGGCAATAATACTATGGGGGTACTCGGCGAACTGGAATTCGGTGGATTGCAGAGGAACACAAGGGAATTATACTGGTTCAGGCCCTCAAGGTGAGGTAATACCCTACGTCCAGTTGAGGTGTTATTCCTCTGAGGTGGATTTGTGATCAATGATCTGGGGTTGCCCTCATAGGGCGCCCTGCCTCCCTTTATATACTAGGGGACAGGGGTACATGGTAAGGATCCCAGTCGGATACGACCAAGGGATTTCCTTATTAGAGATAGAATCCTATCCGACTAAGGCTATGTTTCCTTATTGTACAAGGTACAGCCTGCCGGGTGCTATCTTATCTCTAATTACATGATCTGGCCCATCCTCTATCCGAGTGGCCCATGTGCTTGTAGTGAGGTACCCGGGGCCCATGGCTCCCACAGTAGCCCCTGAGACCTTCATAGTTGAGTCACAGCAGATGCCGAGTGCTCTTCCTCCACGGTGAAGGTTACCCGAGTGCGATGCTCCCGAGTACTCTTTGTCCGAGTAAGTCTTCCCGAGTCCTGCTTCATGTCAGCTGGCAGCGAGGCTATGAAGGGCTTCATGTAAATATATGAATAGTGTGCGCCGAATAGGCGCACCTATTAGGTGTAGCCCCCGACTTTGTGCTTAATTGTGAAGACAATTAAACATAAAGTCAAAGATCTTTAACCTGGAAGTCTTTCCCGAGTAGATTACTACTGGTATATGAGACTCTTCGGTATCATGTCAACCGGAATATAATTTATAGTCTTGCCGAGTAGGAGGCTACTCGTATATAGGACTCTTCGACTTCATGTCAGTCGGAATGTGTGTTTATAGTCTTGCCGAGTAGGATACTACTCGTATATGGGACTCTTCAGCGTCATGTCAGCTGGAAAGGGGGTGTTATAGTCTTTTCCCGAGTGGCGTCCCACCCAGAAGTTAGACTCATCCGCGTCATGTCAGCGGGAATGAAGATTTATAGTCTCTCCCGAGTAGTGCACTACTCGAAAGTTAGACTCTTCAGCGTCATGTCGGCTGGAATAACGTTGCTCAGGGCAACTGGTGACCACGCATGTCGGCCAAGTACCACTTTATGAAAAATAAATCCATTGCGTGGTTAGGTGTACTCGAGAGAGATACCTGCATCCCCAATTTTAATGAAGACCAGCTTGTGATCCTTGTAAGGATATATCCTCGAGACCTGGTGGATAAGACAGATACCCAAACATATTTGTTTAGCAATAAGGCTCTCATGAAGCATATCTGTTTACCTCATCGGCTCCTGTTAGTAGCATCAGCGCTATAATTTCAACTCAGCCTGCGGGCGGCCCACAAGGAGCATGCTACTGTAGGAACTCATGTCTTGTCAGCCCAATACCAACTGTGTAGGCCTGGGCCCATTTAGTCGATACAGGCCATAAAAGGATAGGGAGAGAGAAAAAGATTCCATCGTCTTCCCCAAAGCAACCAATCTCTTCATCTTCCACCTTCGCGCCTAGCTTTTCGCCTCTCGCCCGGCTAGGGTTAGCGACAGCTGTTCCCCACCCGGACTCGGGCGATTTCAATCCGCTTCGTTTAATCCAAGCCCCCGATTTGCTTTCCCCCAAATCTCACCACCTCCAGTCATGCCGAAGGCGACGAATCCTGCGGGTGCATCTGGGAGTTCTTGGCCGATCTCGGATTGCGGCTCGGTGAAGCTGAGACGGCTGGAAAGCGAACTGAAGTTGCCCAGCCAAGAAGTGATCCGTTGGCGGTCGGCGAGGGATGAGTCGAGCCCCAACCCCCGGCCTGGTGAAACGGTAGTTTTCGCCTCTTTCTTTGATCGGGGCTTATGTCTTCCGTCGTCTGATTTCTTTCGCCGCATCCTTGATTTCTACGGGCTGGAGTTGGTGCATTTAAATCCCAACTCGATCCTTCAGATCTCCATATTCGTTACCCTTTGCGAGTGCTTTCTGGGTGTTGAGCCCCATTTCATCCTCTTCCGACACTTGTTCCATGTCAAGCCCCAGCCTTCCAAGAGTAATATCAGTGTGATTGGGGGGGCTGGTCTTCAACTAAGGAGTGATGGGAAGAAAACATATATCGATTTGCCCTTGAAATCTTCTCTGAAGGGCTGGCACAAGGAGTGGTTTTACTGTGCCAATCTAGCTCCTTCCTTGCCCCCGTTTACTGGTATGCCGCCGGTGGTGTTGCCAAGCTGGTCTTCGGAGCCAACCTTTGAAGAACTGGGCCAGGCACACATATTGCTAACGAAGATAGATGACCTCAAGAGGGCCGGCTTGACAGGGCCCTGGGTGGCTCGTCGTTTCCTGACGAGGCGCGTCCAGCCGCTGAAGCTGAGAAGCGCTTTCGGCTGGGCCTTCAGAGGTAAACACGATCCCGACCGGGTGAGCAGCGAGACAGCGGAAAAGGGGGCAGTAACCGATACCCTGTTTGGCTTCTTCTCCGAAGGGGTCGTTGCCACCGAAGATGATAACCGCCGAGTTGCTGCTTATAGCTTCATCCGGCCGCGGACCAAGGTAACCTTCTACTTTCTTCTGTGGTGAACGCCTGTGGAACAATGATTGTTCAACCTTGCGTGATGGTATCTTGTCGACTTGCTTGTAGTGGCATGAGGAATTTGATGAAGATTCTCGTCCATTGTCTGCGGTCGCGCCAAGGAAGAGGCCAAGGAGTCCCTCTGATGCCCAACCCGACTCCAAGAGAGCGGGGAAGAAGCCAATTTTATATCGGGGCGAGGGGGCCATGACAGCGCGTGCCGTGAGCGGTAGCTTGAAGATAAAGGACACCGCTGCCACAACGCCTACGCGGTCGAGTCCCAGGCTGAGAGCAGCTGGCTTGGGCTCGACGTTGTCATGCTCAGCAACAATGCCGCCAAGGGGCCAACCAGAGCGGAGGCCGATTGGGGCGAAGGAACCCGAACCAACCGTACCAGAGTCGAGGCCGACTCAGGCCGATATGCCTCTGCCGTCGGCGACACCGTCCGGGGCGAGCGCCGATGCCAGCGCTTCGCCGGGGAGCGGGTACGCTAGCAGGAAGCTGAAGTTTTCCAAGAGGTGCGCTACTCCGAGCATTCTGTAGTCGTCGTATGTTGAAATACGGTCTTGATGTCTTGCTTCGTTGTGCAGGAAGCGGGCCGATATCGACCTCAAAAAGGTCGGCCCATCTGCCCCGCTTGATGAATCCACCCCAGCCGAGTCAGCAGCAGCGAGCACACCTGCTGTGCCGGTGGCCAGCTCGGTTGCTGAAACTGAGGTGGCTCCGACTACAGGGCCGCTACCGCCAGTCGACCGAGAGGTGGCTGTTGAAGCTGAGGCCCCGGCCCCCGAGGCACCATACGTCGCGGAAGCGGGGGACGGATCCCCCGAGCCGGTCCCCAATGTAGTAGGGGAAGGCGATGCCGAGGCCGGGACCCCGTCGCCTTCATGGTTGTCGTCACCGCCATCGTCGCCGTTGCCGCCGCCACCGGAGATCCCACATTTGCCTCGGATCGAAGCTCCCCCACGCGTGATGCCCCGGACCTTCTCGTGGACCACTCGCGACGGCACTATGAAGAGCTTCAGACTTGATGAAATCGTCGCAAGGAGAGAGCGCGAGAGCCTGCTTCGTGCCGCCATCAACGGGTCCCAAGGGGTCGCGGTATGATTCTTGTAGTGAAGCTCCAGCAATCTTCTTGTCTTGATGTTTGACTCTGTCGTCGGTTTGTTCCTTGTCCTGAGCAGAAGCTCGTCGACCGCAATGAGGCGATGACAGAGATCCTGGTCGAGATGGCTCCCCATCTCGCGGAATTACAACAGCTCCGGGCATTGAAGGCCGAGATGGAGGCGCGTCACACGAGTAGGGAGGCCTGGCTGAAGAGCGGCGCTGATCAGCTCAGGGCTGAGGCATGGGCCCTAGCCGAGAAGGTCAGAGGTAAAATCCTCGAGCATATCTCCCCGACTGGACCGTTGGTGTAATCATCCAGTTACGTCGATCCGACTGCTTGGTGGTGTCATGACCGCGTGATTGAGCTCTTGGCTAATCTGTGGTGCAGACCTCGAAGCGGAGAGGGAGTCGCAGCTGAAGGAGGCCGAAGAAGCCAAGGCCGAGCTTGAAAGAGTCAAGGCCGACCTGACAAAAGCCAATACCGAGCTTGACCGGGAGAAGTCCGAGTTGGAGAAGGCCGTCGTCGAGCTCGGTAAGGAGAAGGCCGAACTGGAGAAGACCGTGGCCGGGTGGGAGGCCGACTACGAAAGTAAGTCCTCAACCCGACTGTGATCTCAGCCAATACATTATTCACCCTGTGTGTAGCCGATCCTGACAAGCATACTTGCCGGCCGATCTGGGCAGGCATGAGAGCCAACGTCCAGGCCCAGTACCGGTTCTACACGGAGGAGATAAGGTCAATCCGGGAGTCACGGGAGGCCCTCGTCGGGTCCGTGAAGGGGCTCCTTGACCTTGTGGATCCCCGCTCAGTGGGGACCAGCTGTAGCAGAATTCCTCAAATAATGGGGCGTCTCGAGGACGCGCCGAGTGCCCTGAAAAGGTACTCCGACGAGCGGGTCGCCGCCAGCGTGGCCCAGACCCTAGCAATGACCAAGTCCATCTACCCGAGGGCGGACATTGAGGCCATCGGGGAGGGATTTTCCGAGGAGACGACGCCCGAGGAAGCGCTGGAGCTGATCTCACAGGCGAAGCCGACTGCTGAAGCGATTACCCGAGACCTGGGTCTGTAAAGGCAATATATTTTGTAGTCGGTGTATACATATGCTTTCATATACGATCATGTGTGAATATATGTGTCGTGCCGCCAAACTTATTATTCGGTTGTCATTAGCTTTACCCGACCATGTAGCATGCACCGAGTTAGTTCGATAGAACTTGATAAAAATCGTTCAGAGGAAGATGCTATACTCGGGCGAACGCATCAGTCGTGGCAAGGCTTCATAACCGAGGTGAGATAAGCTTGTATGTTATTGACAGAACACATATATACATGCAGCCCCCGACTCACTACTCGATTGGAACAAGCGGCGTAGTGAGTCAGGAAAAACTGTACACATGGAAAAAGTAAAACTCAGGTATAGAAAGGACGTAGCTGTTCTATATTCCATGAGTTGGTGATGAGGACGCCGTCTTTGGTCTTCAGTCGGTAGGCGCCTGGCCGCGTGACCTCGGCTATAATGAACGGCCCTTCCCAGATGGGGGATAGTTTATGCCTGTCCTTGGTGGTTTGTATCTTCCTTAGAACGAGATCCCCGACCAAGAAGGCGCGGCCACGGACATTGCGATTGTGGTAGCGACGCAGGCCTTGAAGATACCTTGCCGACTGGATTGTTGCGGCGTCTCTTGCTTCTTCCAGCTGATCTAATTCGATCAGTCGGGTGCTGTTGGAATCGTCTTCGGAGTAAGCCCGGACTCGCGGAGAGCCGAACTGTATCTCAGTCGGTAGCATGGCCTCAATACCGTAGACCAGGAAGAAAGGGGATTGCCCTGTTGCCCGACTAACCGTGGTTCTGAGAGACCAGAGAACGGATGGTAGTTCTTGTACCCACCGACCCGCATATGGTTGTAGTCGGTCGTAAATCCTGGCCTTGATGCCTTGTAAGACCATGCCGTTGGCTCGCTCAACCTGCCCGTTGCTCCGTGGGTGTGCCACAGACGCGTAGCAGATCTTGATGCCGAAGTCGTCGCAGAAATCTTGGAATAGGCCTGCCGCGAACTGAGTGCCGTTGTCGGTTATGATGCGGTTAGGGACCCCAAACCGGTATAGTATACTCAAGATGAAGTCCTTTGCTCGTGCCGCTGTGATTGTTGCAACAGGTTTAGCCTCAATCCACTTGGTGAATTTATCCACTGCGACGAATAAATGTGTGAACCCTCCTGGCGCTTTCTTGAATGGCCCGACCATGTCGAGCCCCCATACTGCGAATGGCCAAGAGATAGGGATAGTCTGAAGTTCCTGGGCGGGAAGATTTGTCTGTCTTGCGAAGAACTGGCAACCCTCGCACTTGCGAACGATATCTTTGGCGTCTGTGACTGCGGTGGGCCAGAAGAATCCCTGCCGGTAAGCTTTTCCGACTAACGTCCTGGATGCAGCGTGGTTGCCACATATGCCCGAGTGGATTGAATGCAGGATCTGCTTGCCTTCCTCGGTGGTGACACAGCGCATGAGGACACCGGATGCGCTCCTTCGGTACAGGTCTTCTCCGACTAGCAGGAAGCTTTTGCTTCGACGCTTGATTTGCTCGGCTTGATTGCGATCTTCTGGGAGTTCATCGTCCAGGAGGAATTTGAGAACAGGAACCCTCCAGTCTTGACATATGTGCAGCACTTCGTCGGTGGTCGGGGTAGGTTCACCTCCCGACTGCTCTTGTGCCGGTTTCTTCTTGACTGATGGCTCCATAAGTTGCTCGACAAAGATTCCAGTCGGGACCGCTTCTCGCTTGGATCCCATGTTTGCCAGCTCATCGGCCGCGTCGTTGTATTGACGCAGGACGTGTGTGATTTCCAGCCCGTCGAACTTGTTTTCCAACTTGCGGACCTCCTGACAGTTTGCCGCCATTGTGTCGTCGAGACAGGTCCAGTCTTTCATGACTTGGTTGACCACGAGTTGGGAGTCTCCGCGCACAACCAGTCGACGTATGCCGAGCGATATGGCGATGCGGAGCCCGTGAACAAGAGCCTCGTACTCGGCGACGTTGTGGGAAGCCGGGAAGTGGATTTGTAGTACGTACTTCAACTTTTCGCCAGTGGGGGACGTCAGTATGACTCCAGCCCCGGCACCGCCGATCCGTAGGGAACCGTCGAAGTACATTGTCCAGTACTCTAGCTTTGTTGTTGGTGTTGGGAGCTGAACTTCTGTCCACTCGGCCACGAAGTCGGCTAGAGCTTGAGATTTGATAGCTGTCCGTGGCTGAAAGGTGATGTCAAACGCCATCAACTCGAGTGCCCATTTAGCGATCCGGCCGGTGGCCTCGCGATTATGAAGGACATCCCCGAGTGGAAACGCTGTGACCACCGTGACTTGATGTGCTTGAAAGTAGTGCACCAGCTTTCGGACTGTGATGAGTAGGCCGTATAGCAGCTTCTGGACCTGCGGGTATCTTGTTTTGGAGTCGGCAAGGACCTCGCTGACAAAGTAGATTGGCCGTTGTATTTTTTGAAGATGACCCTGTTCGGATCGCTCCACTACCAGCACCGTGCTGACTACCTGTGTTGTTGCCGCCAGATAAAGCATTAGTGGCTCCTGGGGCAGGGGTGAAGCTAGCACGGGGGGTGATGTGAGGAATTTTTTGAAGTCTTCGAAGGCTTGATGGGCTTCCGGGGTCCACTGAAAGGTGTCCGCCTTTTTGAGGAGCTTGAAGAAGGGCATGCCCCGTTCGCCCAGTCGGGAGATAAACCGACTGAGTGCCGCCATGCAGCCTGTCAGCTTCTGGATGTCTTTGAGGTTGGTCGGGGCGCCATGTTCTTGATGGCGTTGACTTTCTCCGGGTTAGCCTCGATGCCGCGGTGCGAGACGATGAAGCCGAGTAACTTCCCAGACGGCACCCCGAAGGTGCACTTGTCCGGGTTCAACTTCATCTTGAATCTTCGAAGGTTTTGGAAGGTTTCTTCCAAGTCGGCAATGAGGTCTTGTCTGGATTTAGACTTGATCACCACATCGTCGACGTAGGCTTCCACGTTGCGCCCGATCTGAGTGTGCAGACACCGCTGAATAGCCCTTTGGTAGGTTGCGCCTGCGTTTTTTAGTCCGAACGGCATTGTGATATAGCAATACGCTCCAAACGGCGTGATGAAAGATGTTTTTAAACAGTCTTGTTCCCTCAAGCTAATTTGATGATATCCCGAATAACAGTCGAGAAAACTGAGTAGGTCGCACCCCGCCGTGGAGTCAACCACCTGATCTATCCTGGGAAGACCAAATGGGTCCTTGGGGCACGCTTTGTTGAGGTCGGTGTAGTCGACGCACATGCGCCATTTACCGTTTTTCTTCCGGACCAGGACTGGGTTGGCCAACCAGTCCGGGTGGTAGACTTCCTTGATGAAGCCGGCTGCGAGGAGCTTGGTGATTTCCTCCCGGATAGCGTCCTTGCGGTCTTGAGCGAAGCGCCGCAGCCGTTGTTTGACCGGCTTGGCGTCTGGCTTTACGTGTAGGGCGTGCTCGATCACCTCCCTTGGTACGCCCGGCATGTCGGACGGTTTCCACGCGAAGATATCTTTGTTGGCTTGGAGGAAGGTGACGAGCGCGTCTTCCTATTTGGGGTCGAGTCCGGTCCCGACTAAGGCAGTCTTGGAGGGGTCGGAAGGGTCCAGGGGGATCTTCTTCGTGTCAGAGTCCGCTGAAATTCCCGACTTCGCTGCTTTTTTCGCCGGAACTGGATCTTGATCGACTTCAGATGTAGCGGCTTGCCGGATGCTGTCGCGCCCGACTGCCGCTTCTTGTGTTTGAGCCAGCTCGCAGCTCTCCTTGTCGCAGGTGAAGGCTTGCTTAGCGTCGCTGCGGAGGGAGAGGACTCCTGCTGGCCCGGGCATCTTCAGCACCATGTATGTGTAGTGCGGTATCGCCATGAATTTGGCGAGGGCCGGTCGTCCGAGTATCGCGTGATACGCGGTCTCGAAGTCGGCGACCTTGAAGGAGATGCTTTCTGTGCGGAAGTTGTCCCGCGTGCCGAAGGTCACCGGCAAGGTTATCTGCCCGAGTGGGGTTGATGACAAGCCGGGGATTATCCCATGGAAGGGCGCGGTGCTCGGCCGTAGTTCTGAACGAGGAATTCTCATCTCGTCCAAAGTCTTGGCGAACAGGATGTTGAGCGCACTGCCTCCGTCGATGAGGGTTTTCTTCAGCCTAATGTTTTTAACGACCGGATCCAGGACGAGTGGGTATCGTCCCGGGTGGGAAACCCGATCTGGGTGATCCGCGCGGTTGAAGGTGATAGCCATCTCTGACCAGCGCAAGTATTGGGGGGCATCCGTTGTGGAGACCGCGTTAATGTCCCGCGCTAATAGCATCTGCTTGCGCTTGGATTCGTACGCGAGTGGCCCCCCGAAGATGTGGTTGAGTTCGGCTTGGGGGTCCTGGAAGTCGTCAGCCGGACCCGAGTCTGGCTTGTCCTTGTCCTTGTCGCCGACGGCAGATGATGAAGCCTGCTCGGAGGCAAACTTCTTGAGCATGTGGCAGTCTTTGGCTGCGTGCCGGCCCTTGGGGTGAAAGGGGCAAGGCCCGCTCATGACTTTCTGGTAGTCGTTGTTCCGCTGGGGCCGTGACCGACTGCGCTCCATGTTAGCCACCTCGTTGTCTGACTTCCGCTTGCGGCTGCCGGGCTTATTCTGAGGCGGCTCGTTGTCAGCTTTTGCCCTGTTGTCTTTTTGTCGGGGCTCCTTCTTCTCGTCGAAGGCCTCTGCGACGGCTTCAGCTGAGTCGGCGTATTTGTTGGCCATGTCGAAGAGAGTCCGGACGGTGGATGGTGGCTTCCGAGTGAACTTCGCGATGAGCGGGGCGTCTTTTACTCCCTTGCGGAAGGCGGCGATGACGACCTCGTCTTTGATGCTTGGGATTTGATTGCGCTTCTCGGAAAACCTTTTGATGAATTCCCGTAGAGACTCGTTCTTTTTCTGATGCAGTTGGTAGAGGTCGTGCTCGGAAGCCGGTCTCTCGTAGGTCCCCTGGAAGTTTGCGATGAACCGCTCCCTGAGTTGTCCCCAGGAACCGATCGACCGCCTTGGGAGGCCTGTCAGCCATGTCCTCGCCGAGTCGGATAACGCGACTGGGAGGTAGTTAGCCATGGCTCTGCTGTCGCCCCCAGCAGCTTGAACTGCTAGGACGTAAACGGTGAGCCAGGACTCTGGGTTGGTCTTGCCGTCGTACTTTTCAATTCCGGTAGGCTTAAAGCCGACTGGCCATCGGACGTCCTGTAACTCCCGAGTAAAGGCTGGGATGCCTTCATTATCGTGAGGACTCGGGCTTCGGTTTTGGCGGTGTAGCCGCTCGTAGTGGAGACCGAAGCGCTCGTGTTCGTCCTCCAGTCGGTGGCGTTCATCCTCTTCGCGCTCTTCGCGCCGGGCATTTATAGTATGGCGAAGATCGCGTTGTAACCGCAATCGGAGGTCTTGATTGTGTCGGCGGTCGTATTGGTGACGCCGCCGGTTGTCGTAGTTGGTATTGCCGAGTGTTGTTTGGCGGGATTCTTCATGCTGCCGGGTGGAGCCGGCTGCCCGTCGTCGTGCTGATGCAGATGACTCCACCGCTGGAGAGCCCGTTCGACGGGTCGGTATGTGAGTGTTGCCTGACTGTTCT
This sequence comes from Oryza meyeriana var. granulata, assembly GCA_003991445.1. Lineage (NCBI taxonomy): Eukaryota > Viridiplantae > Streptophyta > Magnoliopsida > Poales > Poaceae > Oryza > Oryza meyeriana. The sequence continues at coordinate 184,814 of RYFJ01001203.1, read as the reverse complement.
TGCTGCTGGCAGGCGGCAGCAGTAATCATCGCCTTGATCTTGGCGATGGTTGGTGTGGCCTGATGGTCCGGCCCAAACTGGAGCGTGTCCAGCAGAGTTGCGGCGGACACGACGTTCTGTTGTGGCGTGACGAAGACATCGTGGTCGCCGACTTTGGTTCGGAGTATCTGCTGCTGGGCGGCTCGCCCAGCTTGTCGAAGCCCGTCATTGCGAGCTTGTCGGTTGGCCTCCTCTTGTTGTTGTACTCGGCGCGCCTCCTCATGCTGCTCCTCTTGCAGTCGGCGCACCTCGGAAGGTGGCGTTGAAGCCATGAAGATCTCGCGGGGGAGAAGGAAGCTTGCCAAGGTGGAGTCCGAGTTGATGCTCGAACCACCATCCGACTTAGTGTCGGACTCCGAGTAGTTTATCGGAGTTAGGACGACTCCGACCTCCCTAGATCCAATCTGAAACGGTTCATGACCGTGTCCAAACTGAATTGCTGGAGGTCGGGTCTGCTGCGCGGGTTGTAGATGCACAGCGTCGCCGAATCCGTACGGGAGATTGACGATCTCTCCCCCTCTTGGCCTAACCCGCGCTGGCTCAAGGCCTAGCGCGAGTCGGACGCCGAAGGAGAGAGTTGTCCCGATGTCCGGCGATGTGAGGGACTGTCGTAGTAGATCGTCGAAGGAGATGGTGACGTCCCTGGGGCCGACTGGCGCAACGCCGGCTGGCTCCTCGGCTGGCAAGATCGGATCTGCCTCAGCCAAAGAAAGGTTGCCGAGTTGATCGGCGACGAAATCAAGGCTCCCGAAGGTGATGGTGTCTCCGTTGGAGAACTTGTCGCTCCTGACTCCGTTGATGGGATCCATCGAATCTGTTGATGAAGAACTCGCCGGTCCCCTACCTGGCGCGCCAACTGTCGATGCTTTGCACCGGCAATAATACTATGGGGGTACTCGGCGAACTGGAATTCGGTGGATTGCAGAGGAACACAAGGGAATTATACTGGTTCAGGCCCTCAAGGTGAGGTAATACCCTACGTCCAGTTGAGGTGTTATTCCTCTGAGGTGGATTTGTGATCAATGATCTGGGGTTGCCCTCATAGGGCGCCCTGCCTCCCTTTATATACTAGGGGACAGGGGTACATGGTAAGGATCCCAGTCGGATACGACCAAGGGATTTCCTTATTAGAGATAGAATCCTATCCGACTAAGGCTATGTTTCCTTATTGTACAAGGTACAGCCTGCCGGGTGCTATCTTATCTCTAATTACATGATCTGGCCCATCCTCTATCCGAGTGGCCCATGTGCTTGTAGTGAGGTACCCGGGGCCCATGGCTCCCACAGTCGGCTAAGCTAAAACTTCTAGAGAAGCAGCTAAGATTGCAAAGCTGCGATGTCATCAACTGGTGTTCTGCTAAAGGCGAATCAGTTCCGGAGCCCCAGGCCGGTGAGACCGTTGTTTTTGCCTCTTTTTTCAACCGGGGTCTTTCTCTTCCATCTTTCGAGTTCTTCCGCCAGCTTCTTGTCTTCTATGAACTCGAGTTGGTGAATCTGAATCCCAACTCGATCTTGCAAATTTCTATTTTTGTGACTCTTTGTGAGTGCTTCTTGGGTGTGGAACCCTATTTGAATCTATTCAAACATCTGTTCCACATCAAACCCCAGCCCTCCAAGAGCAAGGTCCAGGTGATTGAGGGGACGGTATCCAGCTCAGGAGTGAGATGAAGAAGGTTTATTTCAATATTCCCCTGAAATCTTCTCTCAAAGGCTGGCATAAGGAATGGTTTTACTATTCCAATCTTGAACCAGCCTTCCCCCTTTTATGGGTTTGCCCCTGGTGGTTATAGCCAAGTAGTCATCTCTGCCCACCTTTGAAGAAATGGGCCAAGTTCACACATTGATTGAAAAGATCGACAAGCTGAAGAGCGCCGGTCCGACGGGTCCATGGGTGGCCAGATGATTCTTGACACGGTGCATCAGGCCGCTGAAGTTGAGGTGTTACTTCGGCTGGGACTACAAGGGCCGAGGTGATCCTAGCCGGGAATATCCCGTCCTGATGGACAAGTACAAGGTGACCAACATCCTGCTGGATTTCTTTGCCAGCGGGGTGGTTGAAACTAAAGACACAGATCGGTCTGTGGTGGCTTATAGCCTGAAGAGACCGCACCCAAAGGTAACTTTCACTGATGTTGTCTTGTAGTTCATCTATGATGAGTGCTTGCAGATATATGCCTAGGTTGGGTTCAGCATGTGTAACATATATTGTTGAACTGCTTGCAGTCATGTGAGGAGTTCGATGACGACTCCCGAACTTTATCGGCCATGAAGTCAAAGAAGAAGAGGCCGTTAAGTCCTTCTGCTGCCCAGCCCGACTCCAAGAGAGCAGGAAAGAGACCTGTTGAAGATCAGGGCAAGAAGAAGATTATCAGGCCGAGTGCCGCAGTTGGGAGACTGAAGATAAGGGACACCGCCAGCATAGCTCTCAGGCCGTCGAGTCCCAGACCGGGACCAGCGTAGTCAGGCTCAGCATCATCGAGCCCAAGAAGAGCGCCGCCGGGCTCAGCAACATCAAGCCCAAGAATGGCACCGCCGAGTACCCGAGCGCCCCAGCCGGCCACACCAGGAGCGGGGCCAACTAGGACAAAAACGCCGCCGTCGACTGCCATGCCATCTAGCCCGACAGCCGGCAGCAGTCCACTGCTGACGTCAGGAGCCCCGGGGGCAGGCTCAAATTCTCCAAGAGGTATGCGACTTTAAGTCTTCCGGAAGTCCTATTCAGCATTGTGGTGTGTTGATGTCCGACTCATCGTGCAGGAAGCGCAGCAACATCGATCTCAAGGAGACCGCGCCGGCTACTCCTGTTGTAGAGCCGTCCCCAGCTAGACTAGTGCCTGCGAGCATATCTACCGAGCCGGCGACCGTCTTGGTTGCAGAAACCGAGGTTGTCCCGACTACAGAGCCGCCGACCCTGACTGACCAAGGGGCTAGTGTCGAAGCTATTGCTCCAACCCCTGAGCATATCTCTGAAGCCTCAGTGTCTGCCGAGTTGGGGCCCAGGATCCCGTCACCATCCTTGTCATCGTCATCGTCTTCAGAGAGACCGGACCTCCCTAGGCTTGAGGCTCCTCACCGCAAATTCCCGAGGACGTTCCGCTGGGTAGCCCCCGACGGAGCTGCGAAGAGTTAAAAGCATGATGAGGTTGCGGCGGAGAAGGAACACTTGCTTCGCGCCACGATCACCATGTCCCAGGGGGTCCAGGTATGACTTTTGCCGTATTGGAGTCTTGGTAATCTTTCTTGCATAGTGTTCTGATGCTTGACCCTGCTTTGCTCTGTTTTCTCCCCGAGCAGAAACTTGTTGACCGCTCGGAGAGGATGAACGAAGTCTTGACCCAGCTTGCCCCCCAACTCCAACAATCAGGCCAACTCCAGATCTTGAAGGCCGAGTTAGAGCGGTCGAGCCGAGAGAGGGAAACTTGGCTGAGGGGAGTCATTAATAAGCTCAGAGACAAGAACTGGGCTCTGGCCAAAAAGATCGGAAGTAAGTCTCCCGTTTTTCTCTTCCCGACTAAGTCCCATACATATTTCTCCAACTTGGTTGTTTCCGACTGCCCAGTTGTGTCCTAACTGCAATCTTGGGTTCTTGACCATTCTGATATGCAGCCCTCGAAGCTGAGGTGAAGACCTGAACAGAGGGGGAAAACCAGCTGAAGGAGGCCAAGAGGGCCAAAGCTGAGCTCGAGAAAGACAAGGCCGACTTGGAGAAGGCCAACGCCAAGCTCGAGAAAGAGAAGGCTGAACTGGAGAAAGCCAAAGCCAAATGGGAGGCCGACTACGAAAGTAGTCGCCTCTCTAACAATGATCTTAACCGATCCATTAAGTACTCTGTCTGCAATTTTGCCTAACAAGTTTATTTGTCGATGAACCCGGGTAGCTGCTAGAGCCAATGCCCAAATCCAATTTCAGGCTTTTGCAGAGGAGATAAAGGTTGTCAAGGAGTCATGGGAGATCCTTGCCGAGTCCGTGAAAGGGCTCCTTGACATCATGGATCCTCACTGCATGGGAACTAGCTCCAACAGGGTCTCCCAAGTGCAGGCGCGCCTTAACAAAGCTCTAAGTATCCTAAAGAGGTACTCGGACGAGCATGTTGTTGTCGGCGTGGCCCAGACCCTGGCGATGACCAAGTCAATCTACCCCAGGGCAGATATTGAAGCCATCGGAGAGGAATTCGCTGAGGAGACGACACCTGAGGAGGCGTTGGAGTTGATAGCCCAGGCGAGGCCGACTGCAGAGGTGATCACCCGAGACCTGGGTATGTAAGAACAGTCCAACATGCAGTCGGTGTATATAAACTTTTTGTAAGGACATATGTAAATATATGTGCAATGCCGCCAAGCTCTAAGTTTTGACTTAGTTATTATTAGCTTTACCCGACTGTATAGTCTGCGCCGAGTTAGTCTATAGGAACTTAATAAAATCGTTCACCGCAGAAAGCTGTACTCGGGCAAACATAATAGAGTCGTTGTAAAACTTCATAACTTAAGTAAAATAGGCTCGTTTATTGTTGACAGAGCACATATAATACATGCAGCCCCCGACTCACTACTCGGTTGAAACAAGCGGCGTAGTGAGTTAGAGAAAAACTGTACACATGGGAAGATATAAAACTCAGGTAAAGAAAGGACGTAGTTGTTCTATATTCCATGAGTTGCTGACGAGGGCACCGTCTTCGGTCTTTAGTCGGTAGGCACCTAGCCGTGTAACCTCGGCTATAATGAACGGCTCTTCCCATATGGGGGATAGTTTATGCCTGTCTTTGGTAGTTTGTATTTTTTTCAAGACGAGATCTCCGACCAAAAAGGCGCGGCCATGGACATAGCAATTGTGGCAATGACGCAAGCCTTGAAGATACCTTGCCAACTGGATTGTGGCGATGTCCCTCGCTTCTTCCAACTGATCTAGTTTGACCAATCGGGTATTGTTAGATTTGTCTTCTGAGTAAGCCTGAACTCGCGGAGAGCCGAACTCTAACTCGGTTGGTAGCACAGCCTCGGCGCCATAGACTAGAAAGAAAGGGGATTGCCCAGTTGCCCGACTAACCGTGGTTCTTAGAGACCAGAGAACGGATGGGAGTTCTTGTACCCACCAGCCCACGTATGGTTGTAGTTGGTCGAATATCCTTGTCTTGATGCCTTGTAAGACCATGCCGTTGGCACGCTCAACCTGCCCATTGCTCCGCAGGTGTGCCACAGAAGCATAACAGATCTTGATGCCAAATTTGTCACAGAAATCTTAAAAGACACTGCCCGTGAACTGAGTACCTTTGTCCGTTATGATGCGGTTAGGAACACCAAATCGGTATAATATACTCATGATGAAGTCCTTTGCTCATGCTGCTGTTATGGTAGCAACGGGTTTTGCCTTAATCCACTTTGTGAATTTATCCACTGCAACGAACAAGTGTGTGAACCCTCCTAGCACTTTCTTGAAAGGCCCAACCATCTCAAGCCACCATACTGCAAAGGGCCAAGAGATTGGTATGGTTTGGAGTTCTTGGGTTAGGAGATTTGTTTGTCTTGCATAGAACCGGCAACTCTCGCATGTGCGAACTATGTCTTTTGCATCTGTTACTGCTGTTGGCCAAAAAAATCCCTGCCGGTAAGCCTTTCCGACTAACGTCCTAGATGCGGCATGGTTGCCACATATGCCCGGGTGGATCGATTGCAGAATCTGCTTGCCTTCCTCGGTGGTGACGCAGCGCATGAGGACACCGGATGCACTTCTTTGGTACATGTCTTCTCTGACTATTAGGAAACTTTTGCTTCGTCGTTTGATTTGTTCGGCTTGACTGTGATCTTCTGGGAGTTCGTCGTCCAGGAGGAATTTGAGGACAGGAGTCCGCCAATCTTGACATATGTTCAGTACTTCGTCAGTTGTCGGGGTAGGTTCGCCTCCTGACTACTCTAGCACTAGTTTCTTCTTGACTGACGGCTCCATAAGTTGCTCGACAAAGATCTCTGTCGCGACCACTTCTCGCTTGGACCCCATGTTTGCCAGTTCGTCTGCAGCATCATTGTATTGTCATAGGACATGTGTTATCTCCAGCCCGTCAAACTTGTTTTCCAGTTTACTGACCTCCTGATAGCATGCCGCAATGGTGTCGTTGAGACATGTCTAGTCTTTCATGACTTGGTTGACCATGAGTTGGGAATCTCCACGCACAACCAGTCGATGGATACCGAGTGATATAGCAATGCGGAGCCCGTGGATGAGTGCCTCGTACTCGGCAACGTTGTGGGAAGCCGGGAAGTGGATCTGGAGAACATACTTGAGTTTTTCGCCGGTGGGGGACGTCAGTACAACGCCGGCCCCGGTGCCACCAATCCTTAGAGAACTGTCGAAGTACATTGTCCAGTACTCTAGCTTCGCTGTTGATGTAGGCATCTGAACCTCTGTCCACTCGGCCACGAAGTCGGCTAGAGCTTGTGATTTGATTGCTGTCCATGGCTGAAAGGTGATGTCGAACGCCATCAACTCGAGCGCCCATTTAGCGATTCGGCTGGTGGCCTCGCGGTTATGTAGGACATCCTCGAGTGGATACGATGTGACCACCGTGACTTGATGCGATTGAAAATAGAGCACCAGCTTCCGGACAGTGATTAGTAGGCCATAGAGCAGCTTCTGGACCTGCGGATATTTCATCTTGGAGTCAGCAAGGACCTCGTTGACAAAGTAGACTGGCCGTTGAATCTTCTGTATGTGACCCGATTCGGATCGCTCAACCACCAACACCGTGCTGACTACCTAAGTGGTTGCTGCGAGATATAGCATTAATGGCTCTTGGGGCATAGGTGATGCCAACACGGGTGGTGATGTGAGAAATTGCTTGAAGTCTTCGAAGGCTTGCTGGGCTTCGGGAGTCCATTAGAAATTGTCTGCTTTCTTCAATAGCTTGAAAAAGGGCATGCCCCGTTTGCCCAGTCGGGAAATAAATCGGCTGAGTGTCGCCATGCAGCCTATCAGCTTCTGGACGTGCCTCTGGTTAGTTGGGGGTGCCATGTTCATGATTGCGTTGACTTTCTCCGGGTTGGCCTCGATGCCGCGATGTGAGACGATGAAGCCGAGTAGCTTGCCGGATGGCACACCGAAGGCGCACTTTTCTGGATTCAACTTCATCTTGAATCTTCAAAGATTTTGGAAGGTTTCTTCCAGGTCAGCGATCAGGTCTTGTTTGGACTTGGTCTTGATCACCACGTCATCGACGTAGGCTTCCACGTTGCGCCCGATCTGAGTGTGTAGATACCGCTGGATTGCTCGTTGATACATTGCTCCAGCATTCTTCAAACCGAACGGCAGTAGGCACCAAACGGCGTGATGAAAGACGTCTTTAAGCAGTCCTCCTCCTTCAGGCTGATTTGGTGGCATCCCAAGTAACAGTCGAGAAAGCTGAGAAGTTCGTACCCGTAGTTGAATCCACCACTTGATCTATTCTTGGTAGACCGAACGGATCCTTGGGGCACGCCTTGTTGAGATCGGTGTAGTCGACGCACATGCGCCATTTACCGTTTTTCTTTCGGACCAGAACTGGGTTTGCCAGCCAGTCCGGGTGGTAGACCTCTTTGATGAACCCGGCTACGAGAAGCTTGGTGATCTCCTCCCGAATAGCATCTTTTTGGTCCTGTGCGAAGCGCCGTAGCCGTTGTTTGACTGGCTTGGCGTCTGTCTTGACATTGAGGGCGTGCTCGATCACCTCCCTTGGTACGCTCGGCATGTCAGACGGTTTCCATGCGAAGATATCTTTGTTGGCTTGAAGGAAGGTGACGAGCACGTCTTCCTATTTGGGGTCGAGTCTGGTCCCGACTAGAGCAGTCTTGGAGAGGTCGAAAGGGTCCAAGGGGATCTTCTTCATGTCAGAGTCTGCTGAAATTCCCGACTTTGCTGCTTTTTTTGCCGGAACTTGGTCATCCTCGACTTCAGCTATGACGGCTTGCCGAATACCGTTGCGTCTGACTACCGCCTCTTGCAATTGAGCCAACTCGCAGCTCTCCTTGTCGCAGGTGAAGGCTTGCTTGACGTCGCTGCGGAGAGAGAGGACTTCGGCTGGCCCAGGCATCTTGAGCACCATATAGGTATAGTGTGGTATCGCCACAAAGTTGGCAAGCGCCATTCGTCCGAGTATTGCGTGATACGTGGTCTCGAAGTCAGCGACCTCGAAGTAGATGTTTTGTGGGGAAATTATCCCGTGTGCCGAAGGTGACCGGCAAGGTTTCCTGCTCGAGGGGTGTTGAAGACAGGCCGGGAATTATCCCATGGAAGGGCCCAGTACTCGGCCGTAGTTCTGAACAAGAAATTTTCATCTCATCCAGGGTCTTGGCAAAGAGGATGTTGAGCGCACTGCCTCCATCTATGGGTACTTTCTTTAGCTTGATGTTTTTGACGACCAGGTCCAGGACGAGTGGGTAGCGTCCCGGGTGTGAAACCTGATCTGGATGATCTGCGCGGGTGAATGTGATGGACATCTCTGACCAGCGCAAATACTGGGGGCATCTACTATAGAGACTACATTGATGTTGCGTGCTATTAGCTTCTGCTTCCGCTTAGACTCATACGCAGACGGCCCTCCGAAGATGTGGTTGAGCTCGGCCTAGGGATCTTGAAAGTCGTCGGCCGGGCCCGAATCTGGCTTGTCTTTGTCCTTGTTGGCACCAGATGATGAAGCCTGCTCGGAAGCAAACTTCTTGAGCATGAAGCAGTCCTTGGCCGCATGCTTGCCCTTGGGGTGGAAGGGGCAAGGCCCGTTCATAACTTTCTGGTAGTCGTTGTTCCTTGGGGGCCGTGACCAAGTTCGCTCCATGTTGGCCACCTCGTTGTCCGACTTCCACTTGCGGCTGCCGGACTTGTTCTATGACGGCTTGTTGTCGGCTTTGGCCTTCTGGTCCTTCTGCCGGGGCTCTTTCTTCTCGCCGAGGGCCTCTGCGACCGCTTCAGCTAAGTCAGCGTATTTATTCGCCATATAAAAGAGAGCCCGGACGGAGGCTGGTGGCTTCCGAGTCAACTTCGCGATGAATGGGGCGTCCTTGACTCCCTTGCAGAAGGCAGCGATGACGACCTCATCCTTGATCATAGGAATGGAATTGCGCTTCTCGGAGAACCTTTTGATGAACTCATGGAGGGACTCATTTTTCCTCTGGTGCAGCTAGTAGAGATCGTGCTCGGAAGATGGTCTTTCGTAAGTCCCTTGAAAGTTGGCTATGAAGCGTTCCCGGAGTTCCCCCTAGGAGCCGATTGATTGCCTTGGGAGCCCTGTTAGCCATGTCCTCATTGAGTTGGCCAGGGCGACCGGGAGGTAGTTAGCCATGGCTTTGTGATCACCTCCGGCAGCTCGGATCGCCAGGGTATATATGGTGAGCCAAGACTCGGGGTTAGTTTTGCCGTCGTATTTCTCGATTCCAATAGGCTTGAAGCCCAACGGCCAGTCGATGTCTTGTAGTTCCTGGGTGAAAGCAGGTACGCCTTCATCTTCGTGAGGGCTCCGGCTCCTGCCGTGATGGTTAAACCGCTCGTGGTGAAAGCCGAAACGCTCATGCTCGTCCTCCAGTCGGCGGCGCTCGTCCTCTTCACGTTCGCGGTGCCGAGCATTGATGTTGTGGCGGAGGACGCGTTGTAGGCATCCTCGGAGATCTTGATTGTCGTGGAGATCGTACTGGGGACGCCGCCGGTTGTTGTTAAGATGGCCGAGGGATATTTTCCGTGATTCCTCGTGTGGCTGACTTGAGCCGGTCGCTCGGCGTCGTGCTGATGTAGATGAGCCTGCCGCCGGAGAACCCAACCAGTTGGTCGGTACTAGTGTGTCGCCCGATTGCTGGTGCTGTTGATAGGCAGCTGCTATAATCATCGCCTTGATCCTGGCGATAGTCAGGGTGGCCTGGTGATCAGGCCCGAGCTGGAGTGTGTCCAGCAGGGTTGCAGTGGCCACAACGTTCTGCTGTGGGGTGACGAAGACGCCGTGGTCGCCAACTTTGGTCTGGAGGATCTGTTGCTGAGCGGTTCACCTAGCCCTACGTAGCTCGTCGTTGCGAGCCTCGCGATCGGCCTCCTCCTGTTGCCGTAGTCGGCGTGCCTCCTCATTTTGCTCCTCTTGTAGTCGGCGTACCTCCGGTAGAGGGGTTGAAGTCATGAAGATCTCTCGGGGCAGAAGGAAACTCGCCAGACTGGTGTCCGAACTAGTGTTCGAATCGGTGTCCGACTTGGAGTCAGAATCCGAGTAGTTGATTGGAGTAAGAACGACTCCGACCTCCCTAGATCCAATCTGAAACGGCTCTGGGCCATGTCCAAACTGAAGCGTAGGAGATCAGGTCTGCCGCGTGTGATGTAAATTCGCAGCGTCGCCAAGTTTGCACGGGAGGTTGACGATCTCTTCCCTTCCTAGCCTGACCCGCGCTGGCTCAAGGCCAAGCGCGAGTCCGACGCCGAAGGAGAGAGTTGTCCCGAGACCCGGACAGGTGGTAGATCGCTACAGCAGATTGATGAGGGTGGCTGCAGCGTCTTGCGGACCGACTGGCGCGGAGTCGGCTGGTTCCTCAGTAGGTTGGATCAAGTCTGCGTCGACCAATGTGAGATTGCCGAACATGTCGGCGACGAAGTCGAGGCTTCCAAATGAGATTGTATCTCCGGGGGAGAATTTGCTACCGTCGACTCCGGTTGCTGGATCCATCGAGCTTGTAGATATAGATCTCGCCGAAGCCCCTACCTGGCGCGCCAACTGTCGATGTTTTACACCGGCAATATGATTATAGGGATACTCGTCGGATCGAAACTCGGTGGATTGCAAAGGAACACAGGGGGTTTATACTGGTTCAGGCCCTCGATGTGAGGTAATACCCTACGTCCAATTGTGGTGTATTCCTTTAAGAAAGTATGATTCTGATGAATCTCTATATGCTCTCAGGGGGCGCCCTGCCTCCCCTTATATACTGGGGGACAGGGGTACGAGGTAGGAGTCCCAGCCGGATTACGGCCATCCTCTTAGAGATATAACCTACCCGACTAGGACCGTATATTCCTTATCGTACAAGGCAAAGTCTGCCGGGTTCTACCATATCTCTAGTTACGAGGCTAGGCCCATCCTCTATCCGAGTGGCCCATATGCTTGTGATGAGGTACCTAGGGCCCATGGCCTCCACACTGTCACACCCTAAAATTATTCATTTATATAATCCATGTGGAAATACAATTTTTTAGAAATTATTTAAAAGCTCAAAAATGAGATTAATAAAAATATTTAACAAATTTCTCTATAAAAATGGGCTAGATAAAATTTTATTAAATATTTCATTGGCTCTTTTAGTCCCTGAAATTTTTTGAAAATTAATTGAGCTAAGAAAGTATTTTTAATAATTGGAAAAACCATTTTAGTGAATTAATAAAAAGAAAAAGGCTTTGAAAATCCTCTCCAGGCCACTGGGCCAAATTCGGCCCAGTGCCAACCTCTCTCTCTCCTCTCCCGCGTCGTAGCCCATTCGGCCCATCTCTCTATTTCTCTTTTTCTTTTTCTTTCTCCCGCTGACAGGTGGACCCCACTTGTCAGGGCCTTGGTCTAGCTCGAGCCGAAGGCCGAGCCGCGCCGCCGCCGTGTTGCACGAAATCCGGTCGCCTCGCTTGGGATCTTCCTGAATTGAGTGGGTGTTTTCCTCCCCTTCTTGTCCTCCACCTATCCCCTACAAACCTAGAGCAAATCGACCCTGAATCAAGCTCCAACGTGTGCATGACTCGGAAACCCGCCGCCGCCCAACTTTGCTGCCGCCCTAGCCGCCATGTCCACCTCGGACTCACCCAATCCACAGCCCTATAAATATCCCCGTCCTCCCCTCTGCGCGCTACCGCTTTTGCCCTAGCCTGCCGCCTCCTGAGGAGCCATGAGCCTAGGTAGATCGCATCGTCGCCGCCGCTGTCGACTTCAATCGCGCCGCGCCGCCGTTTGGGTCGCCGCCGCCCCTCGCCGTTGCTTCGATGGTGATCACCAGGAGGAGCTGCCCCTCGTCCGCCGGTCCGCGGCCGCCATCCACCGCCAGAACACCGTCTTCGCTGAAGACCCAAAGACCTTTGCCGCTTTTCCTCGTCGCCGGTGGCCATCCGTCGTCGTTCGTCGCAGGGTAACCTCGGGGTATGATTGCCTCGTCGAGCTCTTCCTTTTGGTTCAACCCGTAGCCACCGTAGAGCCTGGGATCGCTGGCGAGCTCCACCGTCCGAGCTGTCGCCGTCGACGGACATCCATGTCAACCACCGCGTTAGCCTACCCATCCCCATGGCTGCCAGCTGGGCGCCAGGTGTCGTCCATCCGGGTGCCCAAGATCGGGATCCATCCGGGCCGTCCGATTCAGATCCCGTGCATCTCAACCGTCGGTTTTCGTAGACCGTTTCGGTGAACTCAGTTTATGGTGGACCAGACTCTGATGATGCAATAAAGCCCTTTTTCCTTTCAAAATTAATTCATTAATGTGTCATTATTGGTTTAATAATTTTTGTATATGGTTTTAATCGGCTTAAAATTCTAAAAATCATAACTAATTCATACAAACTCGGATCGAGGTCCTTCAAGCTCTAAATTCTTTAAAAATCAAGATTTATCCATTAAAAATATCCACATGTGCTGTTACTTGGTGTTTATGTACTGTTTTTGCTTGTTTTGTTATTTGCCTTTAGTTTCCGATGTTCTGGAGGAGTCTGTTTATGTTGACGAAGGTTTGGAAGATTTTGCAAAGCGGCAAGGCAAGTCAAACAGATCCAAAACCCTTTGAGCATGTTGATTCAATTATTTAAATTCCTATTTTTATTCAAACATACATTTATTTTATAATGTCATCGGGAGGGGAAAACCCTGATCTTTGTCTACAGCCCTGTTGCTTTGATTACCTGTCATTGTACCTATGGGATCAATATAACTAGCTAGCTCAATTTATTGGTTAGCTAGAATAACTCTAGGACTTTACTTAGCCATGCTTAGAAACTATAGAATAACTAAAGGGCTATTACCCGAATGTTGACTCACATCAAATAATGGTTCCATTCACGACTGAGGTCATGTAAGGTTAATTTTAATGGGAAACTAAAACATGACTAAATGGTGGGTTGTGAACACATGGACTGGTGATGTTGTTAGTAGTGCTCATGACAACTAGGGACCGGTTCAAGAGCTACTGTTGTGAAGCATTTACCGTAATAACCACAAGCCAGCATAGGCAACGGCTAGACTTGTAGTGTAGCATGTCCCAACAAGAGACACCATGGTGTGTTTAGTTGATAGGTGGTAGTGTCAATAAATCCACAGTGGCAATGCCAATAAGTCCATATTTGGGAGCCAAGAGTTTCTCTAGCCTGGAGGTTGGGCCACCTCTACTGGGGACTTGGCCGGTGGTCATTCTGTTGGGCGTATTATGCAAAGAGTCCTGTCACAACTCCTTTTCGAGGTATTGTGGTGGTACCAAGGCGCATGGTGACATGTTGTGGGGTTGTGTCTTGTGTGTAAAGTTGTACATCTCTGGCTAGAGTAAACTATTCGAATAGCCATGCCCGCGGTTATAGGCAAGTCTAACAATGTTTTTCGAGATTAGTCCCATTTATCATTTAATGGTTAATAATGTGATATGATGGTTATACCAGCTCCAGGTTGGGGTGGTTTGGGCCTGTGCAGCTAGGTAGGTTGTACAGTGTTGGTTTAATATTGATTAATTGTTCAACTGTTTTATTACTCTCATAAATATTTATTTAAATGCTATTTATGCAATTTAGCCCTATATGCCATCCTTTGTCATCCTATGCACCTGCATATTTGTTGTGTGGCTTGTTGAGTAGTCCATGTACTCACCTTGCAATATCAAATCATCAGAAGAGGAGTTCTACAGTGATGATGGAGATCTGGAGGACTAGGCCGGGTTAGGGTCAAGTTGCCTGTGGAGCTTGGAGTCGTCGCCTTCGCTAGCTTTATTTACATTGCTTAGAATTTATTTGGTTGAGAGGTTCCATCTGCCTCTGTAATAATTATACATTCATCAACTTATTAGTTAAAGACTTGTACTTTGTTATCAACTTTGTTATTGTGTGCCTCGGCTGATTCCTGGACGAGGGTTAAATATACATGTAAGCGTTTGAAATTTTGGATGGAAATTCTAGGCGTGACATTCCCCACCACCTCAACCTTCCCCACCACATCCACCTTCCCCACCACCGCCACCTTCGCAGCCACCTCGAAGCTCTCTAGCCCCTGAGGTGCACATCGAAGCTCAAGCCCGCACTCCATCTCCACCATCGCTCCACCTCAGGCAAAATCTCCAACTCCACCGTCCGCTCCATCTCGGGCCATTTCACAGAAGATAACCACGTACGATCACAAGGCTAAATCAAAAGATGTGGGCAAGTTTCTGTTTACGGCCTTCAGAGGTAGAGACGACTTGAAGAAAGATAGCACTAGATACAAGCCAGAAATCAGTGCAAAGCGCCAAGGAATCGTTGGAGTTCTATGCTATTGACGACATCCCTAAAGAATTCGTAAATGGCAAGCCATTTGGTCCAACGCACATCCTGAGGACTTTTCCATGGCAGATGATTAGGTGGCATGAGTGGTACACAAAGGCTAGTAAAGCAGGCCTAAGCTGGCTAAGTGCCAGGGTGCCAAAAGATGCTTTCATGGATGGAGATGAGGGCGTATTCTTTATTGATTTCAGGGACATGCACGCCATGTATCGTCTAGAAAAATTGGATATCAATCTTGTCGGCACATGGGCCCTATAAGTATATATATCGACCACTCTTCTTTCTATACATAATCGACCAGTCTATAATCGGCATGATGCCTAATGTTTTGAACCGTCATGCATGTGTAGGTTACAATTGCACGATGCGGACCAAACGAGGAAATCGGTTGGCTATCTTTATCCAACAAGAATCTGCAAGACGCAACACAACGTCGACATACGCGATGATTCCGCGGTGCTCAAGAACAAATCTCCAGAAAAGAAGAAGGAGTACATCGAGAAACTCCGTGGCAACAAGAGTCGCGAAGTGGCGACATACATTGGATGGCCATGCTATCTTATCAAGATAAGAGATGCATAATGGCCCTATACAACTTCAAGTAAGTTCACAATTAATTCTGTAAAAATTTAAGAACTATTAACTAAATATGTTATTATTTGCTTGTAGCAACCACTACATTTTATTCATAATATACCCAAAGGACATGCAAGTCATTGTCTGTGATCCGACCGATTACCCAGAGAATGATTATATGGATTTCCTCGTCCTTTTGAACCTATAAGGAATTTAAATCGTACTGGTAGATACCTCTTGCCTTCATCATCTATTTTCTTATACCATGTCTATATAATTTTCTGAATAGCTCACACAGATGGTACATGAAAAAAGGAGGAGCAATAGAATAGAAAAGAGAAAAACTGCTTGTCATGACAAAATGGCCAGTAATGACACGAACTATATATTTTATCTCTCAAAATGATTATTCATATTTAATTTACATTGTTACTACTCCTTGGACAATGCTACAAACAACTCAAATGGACTATTCTCTGTGGATATTACGTATGCGAGATGATGAGGATCCATGGCAGGTTTACATCACATGTGGATAGTGTACGTACATACTTAATTAAATATGTTAGTACGGACACATGTATTACTGTTTGTAACGTCTCGATTATCTTATTCCTGTTGCAGTTGTGTCAACTAACTAGGCCAGCTCAGACGATGAATAAGACAACAGTTCTGAATCTCTGTGCTGACTTATGCCACTTCATCCACTGCGACATATATAACACACTTAGTCTGTTTTTGGATCCTGAGAGTGCATATGCGAGGGATGACAACTACAAAAAAACTTCGAGAGTGGGAAAAAGAACATATGCTTTTTACAAATATATAAAACAAATATTCGTTCACTGTGTAGACATATTTGTTGTGAATAATTATATTATAAAGCACGTTGTGTAATAATTATTAATTAGTGAATGACAATTAATTATTCATGTCAATTACTGTCCAACATATAGTGATGTCAATTATTAGAGAATACGTAATATTTGATTTGGAGACAATTTTAAATAATCAATTAATTTATTTATGGTAAAAACTAATTAGAAAAATATTTCTTTTTCTATTTTTTGAATTAAAACTACAGGCAAACGTCTTAACCAGACCGCCTGCGATAATCGATTATCGTAGGCGGGTTCCTTAACTGGGCCGTCTACGAAGATCGGTTATCGCAGGCGGGTCTGTTAAGCTGCCCGCCTGCAATAACCGATCTTCGTATGCGGTGGTAGGCCCGTCTGGGAAAATGGGTATTTTCACATACCTCTTCTCCCAGGCGGGCCAGCCACCTGCCTGCGAAAACCTGTTATACCCATATAGGAAAACGGATTCTGCAGTAGTGTTTTCTGTTTGTTAGCAACTGAGTTTCATGTTGGTTTCTAGATTTTTATGTTTCTGTTAATTTACTAACAGTTCAAGTTCTAGGAGAATGGCTAGCATAATCCATTTCAAATAATGTACACTTTATTATTAAAAACTAGAACTTTTTTATTTTGCAGCTTTTTCGTCACCACAAAAATTCCCCATTTGCAAAATTCTATACGTCAGGATGTACTGATTTTATGGGAGTAACCATACAATATGAAAGAAAGCCAATAAATTAACAGATATGCCACATTTTCTTTTACATTCTGGCCATTTGATTGCTTCTTTGTACTCCATGTAGGTTGATATATATGCCTATAGGCCATAGCGTGGCAGTGGTACATGCGTGAGAGCTTGCATCCCCGAATTGTTACTAATGAATTAATGAAAAGCTCAGTTTTTTTAGAAAGATATAGTATGTTGAATGGAAACAGTAATAAAAACTCGCACTGAGAACTCAGTTTTTGGAAAATAAAAAACTCAGTTCTCACAAATCAGATGGATTTAAAAGAAAACCTAGCTAGTGACTATAATATTTTTGAGTTCGAAGAATGGATGGACCCAACATATTAGCACATTGCCACCACAGCACCCCTGCTTGTGTCGATATCTATGCTAGACACAACTTAAAAAGAATTTATTCGTGTAAAGATGTCATAAACTAAGGTGCAATGAGATCCTTATAAAAATGAAATGACAAACTTACGCAACTTTTCATTACTAATACGTTGAAGCTCAAATATTTTTGTATAGGAAACTATAAGTTGTTTTTAAGTAAAATAGGAAGGAAAATTAGGGGGTGGCAATTTTCCCGTTGGGGCTAGGTAGGAATTCCTACCCAAGGGTGAGCAGGGGTAGGGCTCCGAAAATTTGCGGGGGCAGGGGAAGGGAAGGGAAGTGACTTGCGAATGACCCACGAGGTCCTAGAGGTATGTGTTATCATTCTAAATATAGCCCATTCCAAAGCTTAACTGGCCCATTCGGTGGAGTAATTGAGGCAATCATATATAATTATGTGCTTGGTACTTTGTTTGCTTGCTTGCTTGCTTGAATGGCTCGATGGACAATTGGACAATGGTTGTGATTGTGAACTTTTGATTTATTTTCTGTTGGGATTGTAAGTCAGTTAAAAGACTATTCTATTACGCATCATGCATGTGTGCTACTTTGCCTGTTATTTAGTGCCCACATGCTTTATGTCATTGTGCGATGAGTACATGCGGCTCTTAAAATTTTAACATATTATTATTCAGTGTATTATGTTGTTTGTATGGAGTATTGACTCCATGCGGGTGAAGCAGGGCCCTGCTCATCTGCTGGGTCCCCTGTAGGGGAGGGGATGTTTTCCACCAAACTAACTCTATGGGGCAGGGGCCAGGGGCATTCCTGTCTAACCCGGCCCCGCCCCGCTGCTACCACCTAGGGACGATCGATCGAGGAATACAAAGATGGGCAACTAAAAACATCAATCTGTTGCGGATGGAAAATCAATATGCTTTATTAAATAAACTAGTACTTCCTCCGGTCCAAATATTTGACGAGGACAAGATTCGGTAAACTTTGGCCATCAATAGAATAAGTTTATAGAATCTAATAAGTTTGTAATATTATGATAGTATTTTTGAAAACAAATCTATGGATACATTTTTCTTATTTTTGAACTAAGTATTTGAGAATCTATCAATCCTAGGGATGATTGCTCCTTTACTGACCGCTGCACTGTCACGCCCGAAAATTCACCTAAATTTCCAAAACTTATTTGTGCATTAAATCCTCGTCTAGGAATCAGCCGATGTACACAGATTGACAATTTGATAAACATAATCAAAACGATAAATACTTACAAAGATGCACTTAGTCCTTACACAGAAAAAAACAGCAGCGAAACTCAATCCTAGTGAAGCTTCAGCACCACACCCACAGGCAGCTCAACTGAGGTATAAGCCAAACACCAAAAATCTTCTCCTTTCATACAAATCTTCACTTTGATGATGGTAATATTGCAAGACTGAGTACCATCCACCGTACTCAATAAGCCACACAAGGAATGCAAAATAATGCATCAGGATTCCAACGGAAAGGTATAGTATGGCTTATTTGTATAAATAGTATTTAAACATTTGTATTTAAAAACACTTCAAAATAGTATGGTTTAATTATTAATCAATATTAAACCAATCACTGAATAACACTTCAATGCAGTTCAGCCCCAAACCAAAACCCTCAAAACTGGAGCTATCAAATTTTCATCATTTATCATCATTAATGAGTAGTGTGGGACTAATCACGAAAAAATTGCTAGACCGCCCATTAACCACAGGCATGGCTATTCGAACAGTTTTATTCTGGCCAGAGGTGTACCAATTTACCCACAAGACATGGTTCAACACATGTCACCATGCCCCGAAATACCACCATGGTACTGCAAGGGAGAAACCATGACAAGACCTTTCATATAACTTACCAACAAAATGGTCACCGGCCAAGTCTCCAGTAGAGGTGGCCCAAACACTAGGCTAGAGAAACTCTTGGCTTCCAAATATATAGACTTATTGGCGCTGCCACTATAGATTTATTGACACTACCACCTATAAACTAAACACACCGTGGTGCCTCCTACTGAGACATGCTACACTACAAGTCCAGCCGTTGCCCATATTGGCTTGTAGTTAGTACGGTAAATGCTTCACAACAGTAACTCATAAATCGGTCCTTAACTGTCATGAGCACCAATACCATCATCATTATTCTATGTGCTCATAACCCACTATTGGTCAAGTTTTAGTTGGTAAGTTTAATTAACCAGCCACGACCAACTGTCGTGAAAAGTGTCGATGTTTTGTATTAGCAATAAGAATATGGGGCTACTCGTGAGACCTAAACTTGATGGATTGCAAAGAAACACAAAACAATTTATACTGGTTCATGCCCTCGAGATGAGGTAATACTCTACGTCCAATTGTGGTGTATTGCCTTTGAAGTTTCTCTGGAGAGATTGTCATATGCCCCAGGGGCTCCCTATCCCTCCTTATATACTGGAGGGATAAGGGTTACAGGGTAGGAAATCCAGTCAGATACGACCAAGGGCTTTTCTTATTAGTACATAGAGAGTCCGGCTAGTATTATATTCATTTCCTTATCATGCAAGGTAATATGAAGCCGAGTCCTACTCTATCTCTAATTGTAGGGACCGGCCCACCCTCTATTCGAGTGACCGTAATTGCCTTCCTTGAGGTACCCAGGGCCCATGGCCTCCACAGTAGCCCCTAAGACCTTTATAGTTGAGTCACAGCTGATGCCGAGTGATCATTCTCCACGGTGAAGAGATTTTCGAGTGCTTTACTCCCGAGTACTCATTGTCCGAGTGCTTCTTCTCCCGAGTCCTGCTTCATGTCAGCTGGCAACAAGGCTATGAAGGGCTTCATGGAAGAATATAAATAGTGTGCGCCGAATTGGTGCACCTATTAGGTATAGCCACCGACTTTGTGCTTAATTGTGAAACAATTAAACATAAAGTCAAAGATCTTTAACCTTTTAGCCTTTCCCGAGTAGTATACTACCCCAAAATTAGACACTTCAGCATCATGTCAGCTGGAAGTATTTTTGCTCAAGGCAATTTTGGCTAAGCATGTAAGCTATGGAGTAAATCCAATATGTGATGAGGTGTACTTGAGAGATACCTGCATCCCCAAATTTAATGGAGACCAGCTATTGATTCTTATAAGGATATATTCTCAATACCTTAAAATAATCAAGATACCCGAATGTATACACCCGACTGTAGGCTTAGCATGAAGCGTATCTGATTATTTAATCGGTTCTTGTAAAATAGAACATGCATCATGATTTTAACGCGACCAGCGAGCGATCTAATAGGGCATGTTATTTAAAAACTCATATCTTTGGCCTACTACCGAATAAGCCGGCCCAAACCAACATACCTAGCGCAGCCCACAAAATTGTCATCCCTTCCATGTCTGAACAATATCATTGGTGTCGGTAACCGTAGTCGGCCAGAGGAACCCCTATCTGCAAGCCTTTTCGACTTACGTTCTGGATATAGCATGGTTGCCACAGATGCCCGAGTGGATAGATTGCTGGATCTGCTTGCCCTCCTCAGGTGTGACGCAATGCATGAGAACCCCGGATGTGCGCTGATAATATTGGTCTTCTCCGACTATGATAAAGCTTTTGCTCCGTCACTTGACTTACACAGATTGTTGCAATCTTTAGGAAGTTCATCTTTTGGTAGAAATAAAATGATTGGAGTCTTCCAGTCTTGAAAAATAATGAGCACCTCTGTAGGTTTCGGGTTTGGTGCTACCTCCGACTAAAAGCTCCAATAGCGGCTTGTTTCCTTGTTTTGGCCAAATAGGTACCGAACGCTGCGCTAGCGTAGGATTCGGCTGGTGACCCTCTTGGGGCATACCTAACCTGGCAAAATTATAACCGAATAAGATACCCGAACCTCGCATTGGTATAGGATTCGGCTAGCGACCCTTATGGGACGTACCCTACCCAACAGAGTTGTGGCCAAATAAGGTACCTGAACCAAGCATTAGCATAGGATACGGCTAGCGACCCTCATGTGGAGTACCTTACCCAGTAGAGTGGTACCCAAGCCCCAACTAGTGCCGGAGGTTAGTTATTAGCCCCCATGGGGCGTACCAAGGTCAAGGTGACATTCGTGTCTCGACTGGCACAAGTACTCAGTCAGTAGCCCTCATGGAGCATTTTGAGTGATTTTTGAAGAGTCACACTCCAAGTGTATCATGGCAGACTAGTCCAGCCCCTGAGCGTAGGAGATAGGCTCATAGCCATGTGTTCCTGTTACGCGTATCTGGAACTGGCCCTATATTATAAACATATCGGATGAGTAGCATCTGATGAAGACAACAATCACCCGAAGAAAATTTATGTATTTTACAATAGATGTAAATATGCGTTTCTCCTCTTATTGATATTAATTTCCCCGAGTAGTTGACCCTTTACGTTTAAACACTCTGCCCGACTAGTCACAGCCTCCAAGCGTCGGGAGTCGGCTCATGGCTCTTTCCCAGACACGCATTTTGGGTGACTTGAGTTTGTCTTTCATGGAGCAAAGCTTCACGGATCGAAATTTATGCTACTCGAGTACTTTTGCAATTATTAACAGCAAAAACAAAAAATACGCAGAATGTACACCAATTAGGTGTAAGCGGCTGCGGCATTGGAGAGGCCAAGTGAGGAATTGACGATGTCATCCCCCTAGATCCAATCCCAACTGGCACTAAGTCGTATCCGAGTCAAACCATAGGAAAGTGAGTTGCCTCCTGGCCCATTTAGATGACAATATTATATAAAGGAAAAAATATTTATCAGAAAGCGACTTAGTTGTTCTCGGTATTGCACAAGGTGGGAGTTAGGATGCCATCCTTGTATTTGAGCTTTTGAGCTCCTGAGCATGTCACTTATCGTTCTGATAATATTCAGTTATAGGAGGTCAAAGACAGTTGCGACCGACTGCCACAATGAAGTCGTCCGACTTGCGTTTGCGGTTCCTAGCCTTAGTCGGGGCCACGTCATCGGTGTTTTTCCGCTCCTTCTGTCGGGGTGCCTTTTTGTCATCGAGGGCCTCAGCAACAGCGTCGGCCAAGTTAGCTTATTTGTTCACTATGTCGAAGAGAGCTTTGACAGAACTTGGAGACTTCCGAGTGAACTTAGCGATGAACGGGGTGTCCTTAATTCCTTTTCGAAAGACGATGATGACGACCTCGTCCTTGATCTTCGGGATTGAATTCCTCTTCTCAAAAAACCTTTTAATGAAATCACGAAGAGACTCGTTCTTCCTTTGATGGCACTGATACAGATCATACTTGAAAGACGTCCTCTCCTATGTTTCTTGGAAATTGGCGATGAAGCGTTCCCGGAGTTCGCCCCAGGAGCCGATTGACCTCTTAGGAAGTCCAGTTAGCCATGTCCTTGTCGAGTCAGCTAGAGCAACTGGGAGGTAGTTAGCCATGGCCTTGTGATCTCCTCCAGCTGCTCGGATCGCCAGAGTGTAAACTATGAACCAGGACTCGGGGTTGGTCTTCCCATCGTATTACTCAATTCCAGTTGACTTGAAGCCTGACGGCCAGTCGACTTGTTGCAGCTCATAGGTGAAGGCCGGTACTCCTTCATCTTCATGAGGACTCCGACTCTGACTACGGCAGTGAAACCGCTCATGGTGGAGGCCGAAGAGCTTATTCTCGTCTTCTAGTCGGCGACGCTCATATTCCTCGCGTTTGCGGCATCGTGCGTTAATGTCTTGCCGAAGATCATGTCGTAGTCGGCCTTGGACATCCTGGTTATCCCGATGGTCGTCTTGATGTCGGCGCCGCCGGTCGTTATTGTGGTTGCCGAGTGACGTGTGGCGTGACTCCATGTGCGGCTGACTGGAACTAGCCGCTCGGCGTCATGTTGAGGCAGATGAGACCGCCGTTGGAGAAGCCGACCTGTTGGTTGGTATGAGAGTGTCATCTGACTGTTGATGCTGCTGGCATGCAACAGCGGTGATCATGGCTTTAATCCTTGCTATCGTCAGGGTGGCCTGGTGATCAGGCCCAAATTACAGTGTATCCAGTAAGGTTGCAGCGGCCACAACGTTCTATTGAGGAGTTACGAAAACGTCGTAGTCGCCAACTCGAGTTTGGAGGATCTCCTGCTGAGTAGTGCGCTCAGCCTTACGCAGTTTGTCGTTACGAGCATCGCGCTCAGCCTACAGGCATCTCGCGTCTTCCTCCTGTTGTTCTCGCAGTCAGCGGGCCTCCTCTTGTTGGTCACGTAGTCGGCGTGCCTCTTGAGTGGGAGTCGAGCCCTTGGACACCATGAAGACTTCATGTGGTGGAGAGAAGCTTGCCGAACTACTGTCCAACTTAGAGACGGAATCAGAGTAGCTGATGGGAGTGATTACAACTCCGACCTCCTTAGATCCGATCTCGAGCGGCTCTGGGCCGTATCCGAGTCGAGCTCCAGGGGATCGGGTTTGCCACATTGGATGTTGATTGAGGATATCCGCGGCGTTGACGAGTCCAAACGGGGGATTGACGATCTCCTCCTCTCTTAGCCCGATCTCGGCTGGCTCGAGGCCGAGTCCGAGTCGAACACCGAAAGAAAGAGTTGTCCCAAGACCCGGGCATGTTGAAGATTGCCGCAGCATGTCAACAAGAATCGCTGCAGTGTTATGTGAGCCAACAGGTGCGGAGTCGGCTTGGTCCCTGGCCGATCGGATCGGATCCGAGTTGGACAGGGTGAGGCTGCCGAACTTGTCAGCGATGAAGCCGAGGCTCCCGAAGGTGATTGTTTGCCTAGGATTATATTCTTTTCCTTGTCATACAAGGTAATATTAAGCCGAGTCCTATTCTATCTCCAATTGTAGGGACCGGTCCACCCTCTGTCCGAGTGGCCGTAATTGCATTCCTTGAGGTACCCGGGGCCATGGCCTCCACAAAAAGATAGCCATTAATCATTAATTAATTATTAGTGAGTCATTAGTCTCCTACATAAAATGACACTACAGTTTCTATGCATTGTAAAGCAAACCCTAAATAATCTAGCTAGATCATTAATTAGACATCCAGCTAGTCAATATTAATTACCCAGGGTATCAAGTACATGTATCAACAACAAAATGGTCATAATCAAGGAATATAGGATTAATAATAAATACCCGAATTAATGTCATTCCAAAGCGTTGTATGCAATAACATTTAAAACAAAATAAGTCTTCACAATTATGATCAACATGCTCAAGGGGATTGTCGTGTGATTTGCCTTGCAATAGAAAAGTTTTTGCTTGATCTTCTGAACTCTTCTTTGAACTTTACGACCTTCCAAAACAGCGGAAACGACTCGACTACACGCAAAATAAGAAAAAAAATAAGAAACTTCAAATAAACAATACATAAAAAGTACACAAACATGTAGATCATGATTTTAGATGAATTTAGAAAGAAGAACGGATCGAATCAGAGTTCGGACGGAAAAGTTACGGCCTCCGGACGTTGGAATACAAAGACAATCCAAAAAGAAATAGAAAAGGAATATTCTCAGAATATTCTCTCAGAATTTAATTATCAAAGGATTTATTTTTGTATGGATATTGAAGTGGGGCCCACTGTCATTGACTCTGTTCACAAGAACTAGGTCCATGGATCGAGGGGAAGGGATAAGGTGGTGACTAGACTGATGTGGCTGCCACGTGGACCAAAGAGGCTGAGATGGCGGCCGAGGTGGCTAGGGCTGACATCGCATTGACTACGTAGCAAGTATCTAAGGCTATGGGATCCAACGGCTTGGATTAGATCTGACTAGATTGGACGGTTTGGATCTATTCAGGGTTTTATGGAAATTAAATGGCCCTGAATTGATCTGGAATATTGGATGGCTAGGATTTCTTAGGGATCTATGCGTGGGGTCCACATGTCATATGGACAAGGGGTACGCCCATGGGGCCAAATCGTTAGACACAGAAGGGGGATCTCCGGTGGGGCCCGCCTGTCATCGGCACAGGAGAGGCGAGGCAAGCAGCACCCGCCATGGCAAGACACCGCGCGGCCGAGGAGGACGAGGGCGATGGCCGGCACGACGGCGAAGAGCGGCGACGCAGGAGAGGCAGCGCGAAGCAAGGATGACGACGCCGGTGACGGCGCGGCGATGAGGGTGACGGCGGCGCGCGGGGTCGAAGAGAGCGGCAACGCCAATTAGGAGGAAGGAGGCCGGCGCCGGGGCGAAAATACGACGATGACAAGTAGAGGGGGGGCTTTGGCCGTGGCTCACCAGTGGCGACCGGTGAACGCCAAGGCAACAATGACGATGACCGCGGCGGCGGCGATGTGGAGCATGGCGGCGATGTGCCGAGCAGTAGCGGCGATGTGCTCGAGGCAGCAAGGATAGCGGCCGCTAGGATGCAGGGCAGAGGTGGCGGTGGCTGGAGGATTAGGGCACGGGAGAGAGGGCTAGAGGGCGAGGTGGCCACTATTTATAGGGGAGGAGCGGCTAGGGCGCGCGGCGGGGTTTTTGCGGTAGGGAACAATTTCGGCGCCGGCGGCTCCGGTGTTTGGCAGCGGCACGGCATGCGCATAGGCCAGGTCGGGCCGAGGCGGCGGCGAGGAGAGGGCCGCAGGCCGGAAGGGGGTGGCGGTAGGCCGAAGGAGAGAGAGAGAGGGCCGAGAGGAAGAAGAAGAGAGGAGGAAGAAGAAAGAAAAACAAGGAAGAAAAAGGAAAGGAAAGAAAAAGAGGAAAAAGAGAAAAGGGGAAAAAAGGAAAAACATGTATTTTTTAGGAAATTTCCCAAATCTGGAAAATAGGAAATTTGGGGAGAATTTAGGATTAATAGGAATTTTGGAAATATTTAGAATATTTTCCATATGGAATATTGGAATACAGTATTGGAATATTTTTTTTGGAATCGGAAATAGGAGAATGTTAGGGATATTTTGGAGTCAAGAAAACCATGAATATTTCATGAAAAATGGAGACTCAAATGTTTAGGATATTTTAGGGATAATTGGACATCCGAAATATTCTTATATTCTGGAATTCGGAATTGGAGAATATTTCACAGAGATCGAGAAATTGGAATATTTCCATGAGTCGGGAATTTGGGGACATTTTATACGACTTAGAAATTGGGAAAGACTTGGGATTATCTGGAGATTTGGATTTTATTTCCACGAAAAGAAATTTCAAGGGAATATCTAGGGTTTATTTCAAAAAGGAAATGGATATTTCGGATATCAAGAATCTGAATTTCGTGTTTCGAGGGATCTTACTTTCAGGGAAATCAAGGATTCGGGAACGGCACGAAGCATATAACAAGGAGGGGGACAAAAGTTCGAGTTGAACAAGAAGATGCCAAAGAAGTGGAGCAGGAACGACCCGAACTAGGGGAAAAAAGGATTTGTTTTCTATTTATTTAATTACTGAAATGTCCTTCGCAGCATTAAAATTAATTCTGGAGCTCCGAAAAATCCGAGAAAATTTCAGAGAATTAATTAAACTATGGGGGAATTTACCAGAAGCAAAAACCACCATGAAACAAAAGAAAGTATATTATTATAAATACTTAAATGTTTAAAATATTCCACTAAGAACCCATGGAATACAAAAGCATCCAAGCATTAAATAGATTTTAAATTCTAAAAATTTTTAATATTGGAAATTTCAAATTTATATTTAAACACTTTCACAAACAACTTTTTCGGTGATTCTTGTATTTCCATTTATCCAAAATAATTTTTAATTATGGCAATTTTCAAGATGTCACATGCACACACCTCTTTCATTCAAGCCGTGCTAAATGTGTGTGTTAAAGGATGAAATATATGCTACACGGCAGGAATGTGACATGAACTGCTTGCTACCCCTCAGGTAGTTTGGCATGTATTATATATCTTAGAAAACATCTTAATCTTTAGCATCAGTTATGATACAAACCCATGCAAATGTTATAGTACAGCTTTTTTAGAGTGAATAAATAAAAATGGTGTTGTCACATTGCGGAATAGTACTCCTTTTGGTCATCAAAACCTATGAATATCCCCCCCCCCCCCCCCAAAGAGTATAGTAGAACATAAAAACCTTAACCCATATTTGTCATTCAAGCGAGCTAAAAAATAAACGAACACATGAATTGCACAATATTATCGTTGATATTATAAATATTAGTAAATTTTAATGGTATGCTAAATATGTTCGTTATTTATCAAACTGTAGCAGCTTACATTAAAAGAACAATACGTGTTGACATTACAATTTGTGAATTATTAATTTCTAATTTCAAAATTAATTAATAAAATATTAAATTGAGAGTCCAAGATCGGTAAACCTCATATTTATTAATTCCAAATTTCAGAATTATTATTTTTTTGATAAACTAAAGCTAAAGAGTCGATTGTATTTTCAATTGCATATTTATTCAACACAAACTCTAGATATGACCGACATCATGATAATACAATCGATGTAATCAACAACCGGTTCCTTTTGTTTAACATTTAAGCTCCCTCAGAGTACCCAATAAGTATATGTATATGTATAGACGTGCAGATTGAATAGGGACGATTGAGGTAGTGTATATGCACACATTATTTTAAAATCTACATGTCAACTAGTAGGGGCAGCGCCAGGAATTAGAGCCTAGAGCTGAACTAATGTGTCTTGTTTATTATATCTTCAAGTTTTACATAATTTTTGGTGGAATTTTAAGGAGAGAATTGAAGCCCGGGGCTTGTCTCCACCGCTGTCCACTGATTAGCCTACTCCATTTGTTTTAAAAAGTAAGTATTTCTTGTTTAGCAAAGATTAATATTGATAAAAAAAAAGATTTTGGCGCCTCTCGTTAAATGAGAGATAGTTGAGGTGTGAGAGTGGTTAAAAGTAAGATAAGAAGAAATTTAAATGAAATTAAAACTCTTTTACAAAATGTAAAGAACTCTTTTGCTCTTCACATGGCTAGTTCGGGTTGAGGAGCTTCTACAATCGATCTAGGAATTTCTTATGTAATTTTAGTATACACCCTAAATTTTATCTAATGGTGGTAGTCTATTAACCATAATAATACGGTACAACATATTAAGCATCGAGAGTTGCTTCATTTTTGGCGAGGATTTTCAACTTACATATTTAGGGCTCCGTTAAAACAAAAGAATTTTTTAGAAATTTTAATAGATTAGATTTCTATGGAAAGAACTCTTAGATTAGATTTCTATGAAAGAACTCCTATATAGTACTTTGGAATAAAAGAATGGCTCTTCCAAATTTCTTTTTAGGATTTCCTCAAATCATAGGGATTTTGGAGAATTTTTAACATGAGATTCAACTTATTGAAAAAAAAAATCCTTGTATCTCTCTTTCTTTTGATTGCTGTGCTTTTTCCGTACTCTGTCCAAATAATCATTCATATAGTTTTTCTATGTTTTTTCATCCATATGATTTGAGGTGCTAAGGTACTTTAATCCTAAAATTTTCTTATTTCTGTGTTTTGAAAATCCTATATTTTAAAAGAAGCCCTTATCTTATGTTTTCTAGCACAGTAAACACACCGACATATATTTTTCCCATGCCTCCACTACAACCGTGTCCAACAACGGAAGGTATTCCCTATGTATCTTCCTATATTCTTCTTCCTCCAGCTGGCCGCAAGTGATAGGCATGGGTGTGTGGTTCCATACACGCACGGGGAATGGCCATGACCACAGGGGCGGATATACCCACACCATGCCTGAATGCCAGCTCTACCACAAATCTAAACCCTCATGATGATGATGGCAAAAAATGGTTAGAGAAATACTCCCTTCGGGTATTAATTAAAATATCATATATTAATGACTGGATGAAGTAATTGGTAAAATCAACACCATCAGACTTGAGAGCTATTCTCTGGATGTGAAACCATCAAGAAAATATATTTTACTATCAGTAATTATTTTTTCTGCGGATGCACCGTCAGGTTTATCCGTCAGAAAAATTACCACAGATAAAAATTCAATGTTCCTGTATAATGTCGAAAAAAATGGCAACGGGAAATAATTTTCGATCAAGCACCCACACGGAAATATCGATAGGTGTATATCGACGACAAAAATGGCAAATGGCTATATAGACCATGAGTATACGTAGATCATCGAAATACCTTGGGGTTCCAAAATACTCTCTTTGACCATGAGTATAAGACAAAAAAAAAGTTTTTTTTAGTGAGCATATATAGACCATGAGGAGTCCCTTTGATCTCCGGTCCCCATGCACCCACCTGCATGCATATATACGTTCCAATCCTAGGATATTGACTTTGGGTGCATGCCTTTTCCTTTGATGATGAATACCTTGAGGTTCCAAAATAGCTTTTTTGGTATACATAGATCATCAAAATACCTTGCGGTTTCAAAATACTTCCTCCGTTCACAAATAATTTATGTATAAGCTTTTTTATTTGTCCAGCAAAAACGTTTTAGTCTAGTTTTAGTTGTATGAGACTCTAGTTAATTACATGTCGAGTTGGTCATAGTTGCTGTGGACCTGTTACAAGCATGTCATTCTTGGATTGGTGGGAGACTTCTGAGGTGAGAGGCTAGAAGGAGTAAATGATGGTACTATACTTTCGCGCTAATATTTCTAAGACTAAATGGATAGTTAATCCGTTAATTGCTTTTGTTGGTATTTGTATTTAATTCTTTTAGACGTAGATCATTTGTGGACGGAGGTAGTAGAGGGAAATTTACCACACCTCGGTGAGATTAATAAGTTGGTGTGATTTAAATAACTTCCTCACAAGAATGGTTGATGCAAACAATAATGGAGAAGTAATTGATGTGTGGAAGCAAATAAGTATAATGACAAGGATATATACTATAAATATATAATATTCTCTCTGTTAAAAAAATTAATTTCTAGCTATAAACTTGAACAAATACTTATCTAGGTTTGTTGCTACAAATTGTTTTTTCTGTTTTGGATGGAGGGAGTACATTTTTTTTTTCTTTCTTGGACATTTTGACTTTTTACGACATTCAAGAGATGAGATCTTGACCATTCTTAGTATGGCTCTCTCTGCTGAGAATTGTGAGATATCAGTGATGGCTAACATAAATCTATCGATCCAATTGTATGCACGAAATCTATATATTTTTAAATATATTAGTGGTCAACAACAGAACGTCAAATAAAAAGGAACTGATGTATACTTAAGCTCCTGTCAGGAGTTGTGTGCTGGCATTTAAACCTTCTGAGAAATAATTTGGTTTTTAATAGTAGAGTTGTTTCTTTTCCGTATTGATAATACATCCTATCATTGTTTCTCTTTTGAAGTGAAAATTACTGGTGAGGCCTTCTGATGCTGCTCTTCTAAAGACCTTAAGGTTGCTGATCTCAGAAATGGCATTTCCCAGTTGCGAAGTGACAGGAGTGGAATTGGTTGATGATGTTGTTAGCTGCAGTAGAGCTAGTTGATAGGGTTAGTTTGAGCTTTTTGTGTTTTTACCGGGAGCCTTTTGCTTTAAAATTATGGTTTAGTTTCTTCTGTTATCCTTAATGGTGTAGCTGAAGTCCCAGCAAAAACTTCATATGACTGTTGTGCTTTTTTTAAAAGCAGGGCCTTCTGCCTCTTCTTAAAAAAATACTTAAGCTTCTGCAATTAATAGGGACGATCGATGCAGGAGCTATATTAATTCATTATTCCTTATCCACAGTATGTACACTGTTGTTTCGTGAAAAAAAAGACTTTCACACAGGCGTGCTAATTAATGTGTAGCACTAAATAATGCACAGTCCATGCATGTTAGGCCGTGATGAAGACACGACAACGAGCATATTGGTGTGTAGTGATCTGATCTACTCCGTACAACAAATTTAAATATATTGGACTTTTGACACTCCAAACTATAACAAATTAGTGCAGTGATCTAATATAGTTATAGCAAATTATAATATTAATATAGTGATCTACAACAAATTAAGTTAAAATATATTGCTGCGATTGCCACTTCAAAAGATACGATAATTAGGTGTCTACCATCTTAGCCAATTTTTATAATTTCTGCAAGCAGGGTCCTCTTAAAAAAGTTGTATATACTGTCCTCATTAATTTCTTTCCTCCCCATCTTTTTATTTCTTCACCATGGTGTTCCTCATAGTTTTCACCTCTCCAGACATGGTGACAATGTATCTTCATTTCTACAAATCCCACCAACAGCGCCGTCTACTTATGGCAAGCAGCATCCATGAGCTAGGGCCTCTCAATCTTTGGCTACAACATGGCCATCGTGTCCCACTGCACATATGTATGAGGACAACAATGCACCTAAATTTTACTACCATACCACAATACCTCACAAATTGGTCGAACTTCTTATTGGGCTTTATTTGGTAAATAGGAAAAATATAAGATTTGCTAGATTTCAGGTGCTTAAAAATTTGTAATTTTTCAGTCATTTAAAATTACACATTGCTAAGATTAAAATTGTAGTACTATGTAATATGCAGTTTTAGTTTATTTTGGCTGTAATTTTGTTATTGTATATGGTTTTACTTTTTTTATCTCAGGTTGAACTTTTTTTTCATGTAATTTTGTATTTTTTTTATGAATTGAAAATTTATTTCATGTTTAGTTTAGCGTAATAAAGAACAAATAAAATAAAAAAGGGAATTTCTTGAAAAAATCTACTCAGAATAAATTCTAAAAAGAAATAGTTCAAGTAGTTCGAAGAAATAAGAATGCTTCAAAACCAAACTAACATTTAAAAATAATAAAATCCTAAATTAACCATAGAAATCAAGAAAATTGTGACAGTGCAAAATAATACTCCCTCCGTTTAAAAATATAAGACATATTGGTTTCTACACGATCTCTAATATTATATTTTGACCATTTATTCTCTTTTATAATATATCATCAACAAACATAAAATTAATATCATATGAAAATTTATCAAACACGAATATAATGATATTACATGCATGACATTAAATACATACATTTTTAGTATAATTATTAGTCAAAATTTTTAAATATTGACTTTGTGGAAAATAAGGACGCCTTATATTTTCAAATTGAGGGAGTAATTAAATTTTCCATACATAGATAAGTTAAACATGTAGCTATGCCTAAAAACTATACATCCATTTTTTATTTTTGAACTTCAAATAAGCCTTTAAAAAACATATTTCTAAATCTGAATCTTCTGATATATGAACAAATTAAATGGTATGAATAACATACTCTTATAGACTATGAAGTGAGGTTCACAGGCTGGCCACTTACACCCCTAACCAGAAGTGGGCAGTGTTGGGCCACAGGAGCTAGGTAGGGCAGTCAAGAGGGGAGGAAGAGGATGGAATCCACAAAGAGGCTAACAAGCCGATGAGATCAAGTGTTATAGATGATTTAATAGAGACAAAGACAAATCATGGCCCTCTTTAGGGGAGCTTCTGTCAGCTGCAGTTTCTTCCAGAATCTCCAGCTGACAGAAGCTCTTCCAAACAGTTCAGATTTTCACTTAGATTCTAAAAATCTGTAGTTATAGAATCCAGAAAATAAACTAAAAGTCAGAAGTTGAGAAACCCAGATTCTCACCAGCTACTTCTCATAATCTTAAGTTTCCCCAAACAGGAACGATGCCTTATCACAAATCAAACAGCTTTTAATAATGTTTTTAACCGTCTCTTGTAACTGTATTACCATATTAACTATAACGATAAAGCTTCCAGCTAGGCATCCAACAACATTAAAAATATCAGACGCCTCTAACACACTCAGCTCCGTTTTTTGCCACACCAATGCATCCACCACTAGCATCACAACTAGAAACTTGGTTCTCACTAGCATGCATCCACCACAAGCATCCCAACCAAAAATGAGGCAAGCAACTACAAGAGTGGCATCCACTCAAACCTCCCTAAGAGCAAGTACAAGAAGGTATAGTCAGCAGATTATAAGGCTTTCCACCTTGGCAAAATACTAGTTGGAAGAATGAAAAAAATAGGAGAGAGAGTGTATAGTTGACGCTTAATCTATAGTCTGGCTGCAGCGCGGAAGAAAACTCATAGTCTCCAATGACCTTCCATGCATGCTACAAGCGCCTGCCACCATTCTTATTGCACACTTCCCAATTGTCTCAATGGGTGAGAGAGAGGGGATAGAGTGGGAGGTGGGGGGAGAAGTTAAATTAAAAAAATTAAAAATTCATTTCTAGATATTCATGCATGAAAATTCAGTAGAAACTTGCTCTAAGTAGCAGAGCAGCGCGGGCACACCAAGGCCATTGCTACATTTGGGAAGGGAGCTTCTGCAGTGTAAAACCTTGTATCAAGGCTTTTGTATACGAGGTTGGTATTGATGAAGGCCTATAAGAACTCATCCTTCTAGCCAAAGATGGTTGTCTCACCACGACGCGAGTGTCAACAAACTTTTAAGAAAACTACGAACATCATTCTTGCTATTTTGACAAACTCGATAAATCTTCCTGCAGCATGCTCAAATCATACTCTATATCTCATTGAGCTCACCGTCCTTGTGGTGGTCAGATGCATTAGACCTGGTGGAGCCTGTGGCAAGGCGGGAAGGGCGATACGCGCAAGCATAGAGAGGAGAGAAGGCAAAGGGGGAAGAGGTGCAGGATGACGCCCATTTGAAACTAAAGGTCATTGATGGAGTTTAGATAAGGTGACCAGGAAAAGAAGACAAATCTAGACCGGTGTGTTTCCTGGGGAAAAGTAGACGTTTTCAAGTGCCGGTATTGTTTTTAGATTTTTTTTTATTCTCATTATGTCTATATTGATCAAACATGATTAACATTTCACACAAGCATGTCACCTCCAGTATGAACATAAAAATCATTCTTTGACCATACAGAGAAAATATTTAAATATGCATCCTTATCAGGTGATTATGGTGTCGACCCGCATCCCCAAATTCATGATATAACTTGGTTAATTATACTCTTTTGAGAAACCTCCAACTAAGTTGGCTTAGTATTTATATACACCTCTCCTTTACTTCAAATTTTAAAGATATAAATATGCAGTAACTAACACGCGTGGAATAAAGATTTTAACATAAAAGGCACGCGATAATTATCAGTTAGAACAACCAACCATGTAAAAAAATATGTAAGATTACGGAATACTGAATAGAAATGCAGTAGAAAATAGACAAGTCGTGAGATAAAAATAAGACAAATAGTGGTACCATAAAAGAAAAGCGCATGATATATAGGTGGTAGCACTGGCCATCAAAATTAGAACATAAATAAATAAATAGGTGGTAGTCCAACCATAGCAATTAAAAAAATTACATAAAGAATTAGGTGGTAGGACTGGCCATGAAAAAAAAAAAGAGAAAGAGAAAATAAACATGCGGTAGTCCGTCCATGGTAAATAAGAGAAAATTACATAAATAAATGGATAAACAGGCGGTAGTCCGTCTATGATGAATAAGAAAAAATACATAAATAAATGGATAAACAGGCGGTAGTCCGTCCATAGTAAATAAAAGAAAATGACATGAATAAATGGATAAAGAGGCGGTAGTCCGCTCATGGTGAATAAAATAATTTTTTTAAAAAAATAGATAAATAGGCAGAGAATAATATATATGAAAGTAAATAAAATCGTGGTAAGAATTAAAGTTCACATGAAAGAAAGGAAATAAGCACAAAGTAAATAGGCAGTAGAACCAGCCATGCGAAGGAAAAGTAAATAAACAGTAAATAAATGCATGATAAAATCGACCATGGACAGATGATGGAAACACTGGACATGCAAGCATAGTAGTAACACACCTACACACTCCGTTCCAAAATAAACCACCTAGAGTTTAAACTTTATCTCAAAATAAACCAACTTCTATCTTCTTAACTACCGTCTGTTCGTAAATCGAAAAATTTTACCTCTTTAATACCCTTTACCTACTCACTCATCAATATTACTTTCCTATTAATAAGAAACATTTTGGTCTTTTGTTCTTCACCTTAAATACTCCTTCGAATGCTAGGAGTTGGCTTTTCTTGAGACAGAGGGAGTATGTACAAAGAAAAGCTAGTAGTGGAGACTTTCGATGTACAATTATCTCATGCCCGTATTAATTTATAAATTATCAAAAAACAACGAGGAAATCTATTGCATGTTAGTGAGACGAATAAATTTGATTCGATTACATGGTTGCTAAATTTCTCACCCGGCTATTCTTTCTTCCTTCCCAAACATAGTAGCCTAGGGAATAAATTCACTCTTCCTTTTCCTGTGTAACACTAACTTGCTCTCTAACCCTCTCTTCTTCCAACAGGGAGAGTGGCCCAGAAACTTCATGTAGACTCGGATGTGTGTTGTACTCCAAGACCAGCACCAGTCCCAATTTTCCACTGTGTGTGCACTATATAAACTGAACTCTTCAACCCTAGCTCCATGTCCTGGCCTCCCTTCTATAGGAAAGCCGTGCCATGGGAAATTACAATTTTGTGATGGACAATAAGATCAGACAAAGGGTAGACACGGGGTGTCTTAGTAAAGCTCTCAATCTCCAATTTGTGCAGACAAATAGCAAAGAGGATCCTGTTTTGGTGACGACAAAAGGTTGCTCATTGTATATAAATCTTCTTCTTTCACCTTTGTTTCCTTCCTGTTCGATGGAGGTAGCAAGTTGCCATTTTCCTGTTTTGGTTGCTGCACACAATCATCCTTGGTTGTCTTGTCTATTTGTTATTTTGAACAAAACTGTAGCTTGCTGCTCTCTCTTCCTTTTCTTTGACATGGCTGCCTTCTTCTAGGAGAAGAGAATATAAAATGCATGCAGTTGCATATAGGTAGACAATAGGGGAATCAATGGGGGAATACTCAACTTGCAGCTGAATTTTTTTCTATCCATGGAGCTCTCATTGAAGGAAACATCAACTTATTAAACCTCTACATAAAGCTGCAGCTTGCTTCTTTCTCTTCTTCTTCTTCTTCTTTACATATAATTTTCAGTTCCTACATAAAGCTGCAATCAACTGCTATCTTCTTCTCCTCTTGTCAACTGGTGGTGAAGAAGGTGCCTTCTTCCCTTCCTCTTGGATTCCTTGTTGTTGGCTGAATCATTCTCTTTTTAATCCCTGCTCAAAGCTACAGTTTGTCTCCTCCTTGTGTCGACAAAATAGTAGAAAAATCCCTAGTATCATCCTGACGAAGGCCTACAAATTGTATGGTCAAATCCTCTCTTTTCTACTTTGTTTTCTTGTTGTTAGTAAGGTGGGAGCAGGTTTGATTGAATTGCTTAACAAGTCTGATCATAGCTGCTTGTAAATTGGACGTAATGGCTCCAGATCTACCTTCCATACGTCCTTCTCACATCTTCTTTTTTCACCATGCCAATATGGTGGGCTTGTGAGACATTGCAATGATTTCTAGATGTTGAACGACTTTTTTAAATGCTAGTATCGTTTTACGTGATGTTCCACAGCTTAGTTATAAATGTTGTACTCTATCTGTTTCAAATTACTTGTTATTCTAGTTTTATCCTAGTCAATCATTTGTATCTTTGAGCAATAATTTCTAAAATTCCGTATAGTTTACATCATAAGATTTGTGTTTTTAGATTTATCATGAGAAATACTTTCATAATATATAATTTTCATGTTGTTAAACTATAAGAATTTCTACAAATTAATGATCAAAGATAAAAATGTTTGATTTAGGACAAAACTAAAATGACTTCGGATTCTCCCTCCCTTAGCTGCTTGGCTAGAGGAAGACATCGGTGACGAGGAGAGGCGAGACAGGCATCGCTCCCACCACACTGGCGAGCTCAGTGCCAGAGCCACCGTAGCTTTGCTGTGAGCTCTGCGTTGGCGGCAAGGAGGTCAGCTTTGGGTTCTCCTCTCTTGCGGCGGCTCCACCATCACCTACTGACGATGAGGAGTGGAGGCATCCAATTTTTCCTCCCGGGCACCTGGAAAGAAGCATTTTCATCTCTGGAGTATTACGGATAGCCTTTTTGTTAGGTGTGACGAGTTGACTGAGCATATGCAAGAGCCATGATGGATTTATAAGGGCATTCACAGTACAGAGAAGCCTCAACTAGTTGCTGTATTATCCATGTTGGTAAAAGCAAATGAGGCCGGTGTTCAAGCCACTCTGTTCTTCAATGTCAGGGTGGTTTCAAAGGTCCCACATAAATTTTGCATGTCAGTTCTTCATTTTTTTTCGTTCACAACCTTAGTATACAACGATATTAAGAGATTTACTTTCAAACCCTTACACATGAACGTTGTCTCTCAACGCTTTATCTTCGCGCAAACCAATCGACGCTCGCAATACCGGTTCTCGTCCCTTACCACGGTGGCCGCTTTCTCCTCTCTCTTTCCCACTGGCAGCCTTCTCCTCTTCCACGACAACCGCGGCCCCTTCCTCCCCTATCTGCCCTGGCCTCAACCTCGCCAGCAAGCGCCGACGCAATCCTCGGCAACAAGTCCCTCCGATCTGCCTCCAATCGCCACCCGTCGGCCTTAGGAGTGAGCTCTTCGTCTATAGTTCACAATGGCAAGCTTAATTACACTACTACAAAACTGATTTGTATATGTGGCTAGATTCATTTTTGCATACGACTAGAGCTACCGTCAGTAAGGAAAGACCTGTGGAAATTAATGATTTTCACGTACGGCTACACAAGCGCCCGTGAAAAATCGATTTTTATAGACAAACCTCTTAATACGATATGTAGCCGTCTGTGAAAATCATTCATTTTTACAAGCCTTTCATTACTGGTGGTCGCTGCAGCCGCAACCAACCGATTGCAAAAATGATTTTCAGTGAAAAAATGATTTTTTTTTTCCCCACATGCAGCTGCCCTCTGCATGCCACATCCCATTTCCATGCATCAAACCACAAATCAAGCAAAATGGGGAAGAACAATTCATCATAATGCTCAATCAGTAAGAAAAATAGGATCCATCACAATGCATAATATTTATATTCACAATTACATCCCAGATTTGAAAGAGATTAGAGAAGAGGAGTAGCCTAGCTAGGGAAGAACCGTAGAAGCCGGCAGCTAATGCACCTGATCCATGAGCCTCGCAGTCGTCATCACCGTTTAAATCGTCGTCATGGTCGCAGTTGTCATCACAACCTTGGCTCCTCTCCTCCACCGCACCTCCGCTAGATCTATGACGACCGCAGCTACAGGAGAGGTAGGCATCTCGCCTCTGGATCGGCCTCCCCTACCGTCACCGCCGCCGCCGCCACCCCTCCCCTCCCCTTTGCTGTTGCCGCCGGATGCAGTGCTCCCAAGCACCGCCGCCAGATCGGCCTCCTTTACCGCCGCATCCCCTCCCCTTTGTCACCACCGCTACCACCCTTCTCCTAGAGCGCCTGAGGTGAGGGGGAGAGAGAGAGAGAGAGAGAGGTGAGAGGGAGGAGAGAGGTGAGGTAGGGGGGAGATTGAGGGATAGGGTGAGAGGATCACAAGCGGTGAATTTTTTGATAATGACTTGGTTTTTTTCCCATGTGGTCCTATTAGGTGGGCAGCCCTCTTAATACGACCGCCTGTAAAAATGGGGGACCCACGATGCATTTTCATAGGTGGGTTTTCTTTTAGTCCGCCTATAAAAATAAAAGAGAGTGTTGCCAAAAATGGTTATTTTATGTTACTTTTGTCAGTGTCCAGGCCAAGTGGTATCCTTTTGGCCTGTTTGTTTAGCATGACAGCAAGTTATTAATGCTACGTGGATCGTGGGCCGACGCCTCCCCAGCTTGGAGCGGATCCAAGGGGTTGCGGGAAGGTCCACATGTCCATCATTCGTCTAGAGACACGCTCGAGGCATGGACATCCAGGACTTGAAGGGGCCTGTGGACCTAGGTCTAAAGTCCATCCCCACTTAGCTGCTTGAACCCTGCCAAGCGTCCCCTGAGTTGGAAAAGGGATTGCGCTAGCTAGACATCCGGTAACCAGGTCGTGGCATATTTCTGAACTTAGTCCACTGCTTAGGATTGCTCGGAGACCGCCATGTGTACCCTGACTAGTCAGGTCAAGTGGAGCAGGCAAGTCACTCCTTCCCGGGAGCCACCAAGTGACGATAGGAGGAGGTCGAATCCTGCACTTTAGGTGTCCGATACGAGCACCCCGACCATCTTAGGGTGGCCAGGTGGTGGCCTCGCACATCAAAGATAGGTGGATAGGTGTCCAACGGATACCATGTTGCTCTTAGGAATGATGCGCAGGCTGTAGAGCCCGTCCATCGTATTTACTAAAGATTCCTGCAGGTTTTCTCTTATCATTAATGCTGAGAGATACGACGTACCCTATATGATCTCTCTCTAGCGGCGTATACCAGGCATCCATGAGAGAGAATGAAGACTAGAGGTGGGCTCGTCATGGAGTCCCACAAGATGTCTACTTCTACAGTGTTTTTAGCGTTGAGTTCAAAGAATTAGCTCAGGCTTATGATGATGTACAATGTTCTTATCTCTTCTCGAGCGGTGAGCGGTGAGAGCCATAGGGTATAAATGTCTAGCTTAGACCCTGTAGTAGGATTAGACTCTCCAGACCTGGAAGAACCTTAGGCTTCTTAGGTTAGCACGTGAGAGCTCAAGAATCTGTAAGAACATGTTTAACAGGAATCATCCATAGGAGTAGGGTCATTATCCTTGGGAGACCCAAATATATATACTTGATTATGTCTCTATAGCTACTTGGCACACCCAGACATGCTACGTGCGTCCTAGCCCCTCCGACGAACTCCGGTCCGTGATTCTCATCGCTTGTCAGTGAGCACTCACAACTTCTGTTGTATATTTGTCTCTACTTCTTGAAAACTAAACCCTGACTTCTATACTAGATATATCTCAGTTGGTCTGTAGATGTAACCCATCTCTTGTATGCTTGTAGTAGACAGGTTATTTCAAACCATAAATCTCGTCTCATATCGTTAGATTTAGATATACCCTTAATTTGTGTGGCAGTACTACGTGCAGATTTCCACAAGAAAACAAGAGACATAAGGGATATATCCATAAAGAAATCTCCAGAATTAAACAGAAGAAGAGGGATTTGGATCCAATGCAGTCCTTATTATGACTGCAACGTAAGCAGTTATATTAGGACCGTTTGATGTAAATCCAAGGGTCCAAATTCTATCAGGTACTGTTCACGCAAAGAAAAACAGCAGAGATACTGTAGCAAGAGTACTGTAGCATAAGATCTCAACCGTTCGCTGAAAAAATGGATGGCTGAGATTGCTTGCAGTCTCTAACTTACTGTCACAGTTAGGACTGCATTGGATCTCAATCAGAAGAAGAGACATGATTGGTACACAATAATCAAGCAGAAGGTTCGCCCAACATCCCCATTATAATCTGTTTTCCATTGATGAGAAATGTTCTGTCGTCGTGTGTGTCCTACGTACGTACCTAAGCTATCTACCTACCCACCACTGTTACTGTAGCTAGCTAAGCTACTCCCATGATTAAGCATTCTGATTGCCCCATTTGTAGCGATGTGATTTAGCGATCCAACCATGCGTATATGCACATGTGCTAATTAGCTGCAAATTAATTGGGCATAGCATGTATGGTACACGTACGGGCTATATATATCACAAGAGGTACAGTACATGCATGCATGCATGAGCAGCTGCGGCGTTGCCTGCATTTTCACGTACTAGTACCTAAGCTACGTACACCCGCCCACAGTCCGAGGTTTGCATTAGATAAGCTCGGTGAATTTAACTCAGTTAAGACGTTTGCCTTAATTCTTTTTTAATGTTTGATTACTTAATGACTTTTTTCAACTGATGCATGCTCTCATATACATACGCGCACACTCATTTCTATATACGCACATCCTACTTCTACGAGTATCTTCAAATCTAAATCGGCATATATATGTTAAGATTGATGAAGTTATCATAGACACCTCGCTATCGACAGATATGTCGCCACTGAAAGAAAAGGTAGTTATAAATATAATCATCAGTGTCAAGTATGGAATTTGAGACATGGTGGACAGTTCTATCAGAAGGGTTCCAATTAACTAAGCTACGCTCAGTGGCTACTTAATAACAATATGAATAAATTAATAAAAAATTTCATGGGTTTTAATCCCCGTGGTATCATTCAATTTCATGGGCACACCCTACATTTTACACCTGCACCACTGCAGGGAGGGGAGGGGTAAATATCCAAGATTACACATGCATGATGCGTACGTGCAGCACTGCACGAGCATGTACAGGATTTATTCACGTGCATGTCAGCGACAGACCTGTATGTACTGCATGCATGCTTGTGTAGTTAATTACTACTACTTCTATTGTAAAAAAATAATTTTTAGCCTATTTCACTTATATCAATACAAAACTGAAAGACTAAATGTTCTTTACTTTAGCTAATTCCAATGCAATTGTCTACTACTTTAACAAACTCTAATATATTTATCTCCATCTTTAATAAACTCTAATGTATTAATTGCTTTAAAAAATAAAGTTTTTTAATACAAATAAGATAGGCTAAAGATGAAGTTATTTTAGAAATAGATGGAGCATAAGACTAGCAGCAAATGCTGACTCCACCAATAATATTTTGCATTTCAATAAATCATGTAATGTTCCGGTGAAAACCGATATTTACAGACAATGATTTGAAGTCTGGTTGGTAAAACCTATGACTCCAACACCACACCTTTTTAAAAAAATTTGTCAAAACAGTGAATACTTTGATAAATTATTGCAGAACTACATATTTAGAGACCGTTGTATTTTAAGAATATTTTTTCCCGTTCTAAAATATAACAACTTCTAGAGTTCAAATTTGTTCCAAATATAACAATCTCATACTTATAAAATATGATATTTACCAGTAAACGTACTACTCATACTACCCATTATCTTCATTATCACCTAACTAGTCTGGGCCCACATCCTACCCATCCCGAGTTGACAAACAAGTTTTCTCCCTCTCCTTAATAGCTATCCCAAGAGCTAAAACTTGCTATATTTTAAGATGGAGAGTAGATTATTTGATCAATAATTAATGTAGCAGAACTACAAATTTAGCACCGTTTTTATCCAAAGCTAGGGAATTCTATCAGGATAACAATCTTAGGATGGAACTATGTGATTTTGCTAAATTTTGTGATAAATCTACAATTCAGCAATACCATGGCTTAATTCTTTAGTTTTGAGTTTTGCCAAAATTTTTGTTGTTTTATGAAATTTACTCATTCTAATAAGTAAGTCGATATTTATAAAATACTAGCAAAATTCCTATGATTTGCTATGGATAAAAGAAAATATATTACAATATGTAATTTTTTTGAATATATGGTATTCACTTGTTTTGAACTTAAATATTGGATTGTTACATAGTATCAGAAAATATTAGGGGCCAATTTTTAAAACTGCAAAGCACTAGTGGGTGATAGATTAATTCACCATCCACTAGAGTCTTTTAAAGAAGTATTGATATATATATGGTATTGCACATATTTTCAATTCTAAAATTGATAAGCATTGTTATATAGGAGTAACAAATTTTATTGAGTGATAGAAGTAATTATACTTTGATGGTTTTTTTCCTTGTAATCTGATTACAGTGGTAACAGATAGCGTTAGTTTTAGTTTGTTTTAGCATGCCTAGGATCCATTCAACGCTGTAAACCCACTCCGCTCTCGCCCGAGCGTAATCAGGTGATGAGATACGGCACCGGCTACGTACATGCGATAGAACCCTGATCCGAGCGCAACAACACATTCTTCCGCTACTTGCATACGTACAAACTACTGCTCCCTCGTTCACAAACATAAATAGTTTTAAGTATTTTTAGAAAGATTAATGATAAAGAGAAAAAAAACTAAAATGTTTCTCTTTAAATAAGAGGGGATTGAAGATAAGAGAGTGATTGGAAGTAAGATAGGACAACGTACTTTAAAATCTCTTATATTTAGATAAATTAACAGGGAATCCAAAAGGATAGAGGATATAAGTGACAACAACTTTACAGGGAGATTATTGTGTACCTATTTTCTATGTCAACAAACCAAATTTTGGCTTTAAATTTAGATACAACCTATATTTAGATTCATTACAACCTATATCTAGATTTATTGCTTAGAAGTTAATTTTTTTTTTGACCGAGAGAGTACCTGATCCTGTCCTTGAATCATGTGCCATGTACGTAGGACTAGGAGCGATAGCCTAGCTAGGAGCTTTCACCGATTGTAGAATATGAAATGCCCAAAATTAATTAACGACGTGTTCTTTTCTTTTAAAGAAAGAAAAAGACATGTTCTCTTGACAGCAAAACGAGTATTTGTTTTCATGAAC
The DNA here is from genome assembly GCA_003991445.1 of Oryza meyeriana var. granulata. Lineage (NCBI taxonomy): Eukaryota > Viridiplantae > Streptophyta > Magnoliopsida > Poales > Poaceae > Oryza > Oryza meyeriana. The sequence goes on along the minus strand of RYFJ01001203.1, from coordinate 141,557 downwards.
ATCAACACTCGAAAAATTAAACAATAATATATATGTTTTGTGTATGGTTAAATTTGTATTTGGTCATATGATGTTAATGTCCTAGATATTGATAATATATTACAAAGTAGTATAATATTAAAAATTGTGGTTAAGATATAAAAATATTAGAGACCATATATAATTAATTAATACATCTTGTATTTTAGACTAGAGAGTATTAGTTAGCATGTGAGATGTGCATGTGATCTGGACCGCCTCACATGCACTCAGTCCTGCCGCGCAGATCGACTGCGGTCGCATGCACGAGCACCTACGTAATATGTTAGTTCCTCTCTCTTAAAGCTATTTCTAATTTATTTTAAAAAGATTAAGAAATAAAGTTTAAAAAACTATATTATGTAAAAAAGATTTTAAAAGAGTAGAGTGATTGATAGATATGAGATGGTCGATATAGATATAATTGATATAATAAAAAAAGCTAAAAATAATTTATATTTTAAGATAATATTATAATTCTAGAAATGAATATATTTTAGAAGGTAGGAGGGAGCTAGCAGCTGCTAGCTGCATCACTCAGTACCGCACAAGATCAAGTACGCGTGGGACGTACTGTCACATGCACGCATGTATAGGCTGGCGGGCGCACACGTGGGACGTACTGTGCTTCGCTAGTTGTACATGCTGGCCGGCCGGTTTTGGGACCAACGAACCCCAACCCGACACAGTTTTATATATATATATATATGTGTGTGTGTGTTTTGTAGATAGGTGAATATAAACTTGGGTTCGTCTCCTTTGATTCCTTGATTTCTTTCTGCTATCAACAGTTGGTAATTACTTGTTTTATGTGCGCGGGTGTGGATAACAGCATATGGAATTATGGATAGTTTGTTTTGTTAAGTAATAGTTGCGTATGCGATGGAGCTTTTGTAACAAAATTAGTGTAAAGTGGTTGTGTTTTTTTTTCACTTATTAACTTGTGTCTTTTCTTGTCTGTTTCATAGATTGTATTTCATCTTTGTTGTTCATCAGGTGAATTGAGAAATTCTAACCTGATATCTTGGCCACTGGATTACATCATCTTCTTCCTCTATCTCCCTTCATCTCCCTAGGTTGCTCCGGTATCGGTGCGGCGAAAGGAGCGGATTAGCACCAGGAAGAGAGGAACGCTGGGGAGTGGGAAGAAGATGACAATAATTAACCGGATGATGTGGATCGTTAGATGCTGATCAGATGGCTAAGGACGATCAACTGAGATATTACAAAATTTCAGTCAACCGAGCTACAGTCTTCCCCGTTGTATTTTTCTCATTCGCTAGGTTAAAGCTATTTCTATTATACATAATAATTTAAGGCTATATATATATATATATATATATATATATAATAATGTAATGGTTGGATCGATTTTTTGCTGTACTGAATTACAGGACCGAACTGACAGAGGAGAGAGAGATAAGGGGATATTAATTCCTCCCAAAATTAGAGAGAGAGGGATATTAATTGGTTGAGCCTGTTGCACACTATACATGAATAATAGTGTCAGATGACCTAAAAGTTGGGATAGTAGCACTAAAATGCCTTCAGAAAACCACTGAAGTACGTACGTACGGCCATGTCTGACAGTAGTGCACACACGGGGGCAGGCAACCCTGATCTCAGCCTGACCTGTTTGATAGAGCAGAGCAGGCAACAGCTGAGCTGGGTAAGCATCAATCACATGTGGCATGTGGGCATGCATGTATATGTATATGTATATATATATGTATATGTATATGTATATGTATATGTATATGTATGGTCCGGTCTCGCACGTACGCCTTGGTCCATGTGCATGCAGCGTCCTTATCGCCGGAACCGGTCGTGTCCCTACGAACGTTGAAACTTGAAAACAGTTCATTTGTTTTGGGACACCAGAATTTCATAGGAAATCATGTACAATAACGTTATTTTTTTTCGGATTTGCTACTTCACCGTCGACAGAAAATATTCTTGACCGTTGGATGCGCGTCAAGATTCGTGCTGGCCGTTGGATACACGCCGAGATTCGTGCGCAGCGGGAAGACAGAAATCGCGTGCTCGTGCGGGGCTTGATGCCATGACATTAGGATCACAAGCGTTTGCTTCTTCCACTGAGCTACGGTGCAGGTTATGTAGTTACATGCGAATTTTGGAGAAATTTTCCATAGAAATATTACTATAGCTAGTTTTTCTACTTGATTATGCGAATTTTGGAGGAATTTTCTATGAAAATGTTACTATAGCTAGTTTTTTATACTTGATTATATGAAAGACTAGGTCTGGTAATGGGCCCAAACTTTTACCCTACAATTGTAAGGACTGGGGCCAAAATAGCTAGACTGAATTTTATATATGTTTTTGAGCTTAAAAAGATAGTAAGGACTAAGTGATCCATTACCACCCCCGTAAAAAAAACGCACACGCATACACACCAAACCCAATACGTCTCCTTTCTATGGACGCTGAAGACTGACCCCCAGCCCAGGCAACCTGATAATAACCACGCGAGGGGAGGAGCGCTTTAATTTATCCTTGTGTTTTTCTGGTGTCTCCAGAATTAATGCTCTAATAATTTGATTTCGGCATAAAGATATGGTACTTTGAGCAAGAACACCTGAAATCTGAGTCGTCATATGGCATCAGTGCCAAAACATGGCACGACACAACATGACACGACACGTTGGGTAGACTGTCTCGAATAATGCATGCATGTGATCGACGCCACAATAATTCGATCATTCCACGTCCACGACGCACTCATGCGCCGATAACTGTCGGTTCAAGCCATCAGAAATTCAGCATGTTTCAACACGAAAGGCATAATTAGCTACTAACACTTCAGAAAAAAGAAGAGGAAGGGATTAGCTCACTGGTCATGTCCATTCTACTATGATTGCTCTCCTAGACTCCATATTGCATTTTACAGAACTGATGAGATAATACAACATATGTCAGGTCAGGTTAGCGGCTCAGCCTTAATAAAGGAAGGCAAGTTGGCTTGTATGTAACCTATGATTGCTGACACCAGACAGCTTGTCGTTCCACCTGACACAAAGAACTCTAGGTACCAACCAGCTGGAATTCCTTTTGTTTGGTAGCAGCACCAAGATCATCCAGTCTGACGGTGAGAGCAGGTTTACGGATCGATGCGTGCACCATGGGGTGTGGTCTTGCAACGCCAACAGTCTGTGGACAGAGTAATTGATATGAATACTAGATACAAAACGATTTTTGGTATAGTACAATCAAATGCATGCAAGTCACCTGCAGATGCCTCAACGGAACTCATCATGGAAATAGTCTTCGTCGTCACTAAGGAAGACGCTGCCATAAAATGCATACGGGTTCTCAATCATCTCTTCCAAAGTTAGCCTTCTATCATGATCTTTGTCAGCCTGCAATTTTTGGACAAGGCAATTAAACATGACATCCTCGGGGAACAAGAGACAGATCATGCATTACAGGAATGCATATGAAACGAAGATGCTGACTGGAATACAATTGCCCTTTTGCTTGTTCACATACTAGTAATATTTTGGATCAGAGGAGGTTAATCATTAGCCCACTTTATCATACTTTATTTCAAAACAATCATGCCTCTTGTACATGTATTACAGTGAAATATGAGAAAAAGCAGTAACCCATTAATTTGAGGTTTTCACATGCAAAATTTGGACCACCGAGTTTTTGTTTAACTTTCTAAATACAATTCTAAATTAAGGATGAACTCTACCAAAACATATTTACATATCCAAATCTTCGGCTTCTTCATTCTCATTAGCGTGGCAGAACAATTCTGACGCATGAGTTAAAAACACTGGTGCAGCAAAGATTTTTATATCGAAGTCCTAGATAAGAAAGTAGAGTAGGCACAGATCCTTCACAAAAGGCGAAATGTATATGAAAAAAAGATTGATTGAACTTTCTGACGGAGTCATGGACTGAGTAAAGCGATTGAATGGGTTTGGGCAATGAAATCAAGTGCTGGTACCCTTTTCTCTCTTGTTGAAATAACTAATTCATTTCCTTGACTTTTGGATTTTTGGATATTTTTTTGTGTTGATTTGGCATTATTCAAGGCCATGCTACCCATGGTGATGTGGCAAATCACGGTTGATATGGCATGAAAAGAGTCGCTACAGTACTTTTATACCTCCACTGTTAATGGAGTAGCAACATTTGCCTTCCCTGAGTTACCAAAAGGTTTAGGTCATTTTTGAAATTTTAAGTAAAAAGGTTCAAAAATTCAAAAAAAATCTCAGATTATCTGCAAAATTTTCTATGAAAAAAATCTACAATTATTGAATTCTAGATGAAAATATAAAAATGAAAAACAAATGATTTGCAATTGATGGGTAGCCTATACACCTATTTAAGAAGGTATTCTCATGTCCCACTATACTGAGATTAAATAGTTACACCCTGTATTAGGTTTTGGCAAGATCAGATCAGGACAATATGTCAAACCTGTTAAAGATTAAAAGTCCATCCACAGCTAAGTTCAGGAAAACTAATGCACTTTCATAGATCATACACATAAGGGCATAACAACACCATTCGACTGTTGTAAGTAGTAAATCAAAGTTCTACGTGACATGCATGACAATGGGAGAATATATTCCAAGATCCTAAAGAACAATAGAAATGACACATAATTTCCAGGGGAATAATGAGAATCAAACCTCTGAAATAGCATGGGTGGCTTGCTGTCTGGCATAATAACGTTCTGAAAGATGGAGCTTATCAAGAACAGGTTCTAGTTCATACTCTGAAACAAACCTACATAAGCAAAGAGTTTATCTTTAAAAAAAGATAAAATGAATATATTCAGTAAATAAATTAAATCAGAGGAAGTCATTAATTAAAGCTCCACTTCCATACCCGTCACTGTCTTTGTCAAGTTTGGAAAACCGCTCCTTAGCTACTGTTATGTTCCCAATATGGGAAATATCTGCGTTCTCGTCATCATAACCATGTATATGGTCATGCAGCCCATGAAAATATTCGTCGAAGTTTAGCTTTCCGTCACCATCCTTGTCTCTCTGCCTGGGTATGGCACGATATGTAAGGAATTTAAAATGACAGCTCAAGGAACTGCAGTGTTATCCTACAATCCACACAAATAAGGAAATAAAGATAGGAATCTATGCACTCCAAGAATCATATAGTGATATAATATTGCCAACTTTACAGAAAAGGCAAAATATATTTATGTGCATTTGAAAGTTCATAGCAACATGCCTTGACTAGAAGTGTTACTTGGAGTAGCCCTGGCTTGAAGAGAATAGATTCTCTAATAGTATACTACTACCTCCGTCCCAAAATAAGCCACCTTTAGCATTAAAAATTTGTCCCAAAATATAGCTACCTTTCCACCTACTCCCTCATCTCAACCAATCACAACAATTTCTCACTTAGTTTCTTCACCTACTTCCTCATCTCAACCAATCACAACCATCCCATATTTTATTTCACCTTTGTCCTTAATACCATTGCCCAACTCAAAAGGTCCTTATATTTTAGGACCAAGGGAGTAGAACCTAGCATGTTCATTGCAATGGATTTAAGATAGTGAAATATATGGTTAATGTGTCACAATTTTTTTTTCTTAAAATGAAGTATGAAGGAGGAAGCAGATTTTAAAGCTACAATCGTTAAAAGGGGTGAACGAATTTATTTGCTAACACTTCAAGGCCAAGAATAATAGGTGGTAATATCTAACATGGTTGCTTTACTCAAAAATATGATATTACAAAAGTAACATATGATCAATTGCTTTATAGATAGGGTTAAAATACAAATGTGTATACCACTAGGTAACGATCCAGAGATAAACCTTTAATCATACAGCCAGGCCGGAACCAAACTTATGTGCGGTCCAGGCCCAACTTAATCCTGTCCTAGGCCCATCCTAGGACTAACCAACTAGGCATAGACCCTACCAGCCACCCAAACCCACTACTTCCCTGTTTAATTCATTTCTTAATCAGAAGGCTATTGTAATATTATGACACGGAGCAAGAATTGAGCATTGTTCGAGAGCAGGATTACTCTGTTACTTACACTTGATTCATTAGATGATGCTAACAGAAACACAAGAGATTATCCAATTTAACAACTGAAGAAAAGAATAAACACCATAAGGATTTACATGAGCCCTGACCAAGGATAGAAATTTTAAAAAAGTCCTTGAGGCCAGCATTCACTTGTTCAATGAACCAAATTAACCCCTTCATTTTGAAGTGTCATATCATCTACACAAACATGATCATGTTAAGATTTTAACTTCCTTAATTTATATTATGTTCAGGGGCGTAGCTACGTTCAAGCTACATGGTGCAGAGGACATAGGTCCAATTTTCAAAATATACACTATAGTGTTTAATAATTAGTGTATTAGTTGGTTAGACATGTCAGTGACATGTATATGGGATACCCAGTAATTTCTGTTCTAGATTCACTGATTATGTTAGGTGCCATCTATCAGGAGTTCAGGATTACTAGCAAAGTGGCAAATTCTACCCTGTATTACTAGGTGGCTGTCATATCTGTGAGCTGGACCATGAAACTGTAGCAGCAGATTAGTTTGGTTGTCATCTAATCTCTTACTTGAATATCTTATTTAGCAACCTGGAGGGATATGATCTTATCTGGTTGAGAATGTCTATCTCTGATTGTTAAGTTGTTAAGACAAGCTCAGACCTTTTTTTGCGGGGAAAATACAGACATTTTTTATGCAAGAAAACATGGAATAAATCTAAGTCCCAATCCCCTTTGTTCGTCCCAGTCTCTACTCTATTCCCTTTATTAGCAACCCAGCTCCACCTGGCTTGTCTGTCTCCTGGTGGCACAATAAGGAGTCAAGGGTTACTAGCAAAGTGGAAAGCTCTACCTGTCAGTAGTAGCTTCCGAGTTTTAAAAGCGCACTGCTCTGGACTGTTCCTAGTATGTGGTAACCAGAACCAAAAAAAGTAATATATATCCTAGTTGAAGGCAGTTCCCCACTACAGCATGAAAAAGCTTATAGTGTTTCAAACACTAAGGATTACTGATTATTAGATACTCAGAACTCAAATGAAAGGACTACTTCAAATTAAGGTTATGTACGTTACTGAGTTACTGGAATGTTGTCCAAGTAAACAGACTATGAAAGAAAATAGTCATCAGGTTGAAGAATTATGCACCTTATTTCTTGTTTGCAGAGCAAGTTGATAATTTTGGGATTCTCTGAATCACTGGGATTAAGGAAGCTGAAGTGGGAGCAAAACAATTCAAACATTAACATTAATGGGGCAATAAATAATCATAATAAAAACTTGACCTCTAAATAGAATTCAAATGAATGCATACTCATTAAATTCGGCTTTATTCAGGAAACCATCGCCGTCTGCATCCGAAGCATTGAAATGCTCCTCTTTCCACCATGGGAACCCCAGCGAATTAACCTCCCCTGCAAATCATTGATTAAAAAACGCTTACTCTAAATTCTCTCGCGGATTTGTTTCTGACCTTATTGAATTCCTTTGAACTCCTGGACAGATAAAAAGCAAAACAAAAATTGCCACATTACCATGCGATTCGTCGCGCTGAGCCTGGAAGTCCCCGTAGGAGACTATCCCGTCGCCGTTCTTGTCGTAGAGCTCCATCTCCCTAGCGGAGCGGTGGAGCTGGTCGGCCCTGGACTGCTCGAGGTTCCACCTGGTGAGCTCGTCGACGGAGACGAATCCGTCCTGCGGGGCGAGGTCGATCTTGGGGAAGAGCGCGCGGATGCGGTCGCCGAGGTTGAATCTCTCGTCGTCGTTGATGAAGTCCTCGTCCTCCCTGAGGAACTCCTCCCACTCCTTCATGTGCTCGTCCGCCCCTCCGCCGTTGCCCTCGCCGTCGCCGTGCAGGATGCGGTAGTGCTCGCGCTCCCACTCCTTGTCCTCCAGCCGCCGCTCCAGCTCGGCGATCTCCGGGTCGAAGGGCGCCGCGTGGTGGTGTTGCTGCTGAGCCCCGTTTCCTCCTGTGGCTGCCCCTGCGCCGGCTCCGGAGGAGGGGGAGGGGTTCCTGGGGTGGAGCTTGAGGCGGCGGTGGAGGCCGCGGCCGCCGCGGGGCGGGACGCGGGGGGAGTAGGAGGTGAGGAGGAGCAGGATGATGAGCGCGAACGTGACGTAGAGGAGGAGAGTGGAGAATGGGGATTTCCGCCCCGCCGTGGCCGGCGGCGGCGGTGGCGTCATCGCCGGCGAGATGGGGGTGATCACAAGTGGGGTCGAAGTGCCGAGAGGTGGGGTTGCGGTTTGTGGGTCGGTGGTTTTTTTTTGTTTTTTTTGGAGGAAGGCGATGACGTGGAACGCGCTGCGTTGGCCAATGGCTGCTCTACACGTCACCAGACCGCTTTGAGTTGCCAAGCAGCGAAGCATGCTGCAGACTTCCTGAATTTTTTACATTTTGGTCTTTTTTTTACTTATTTTATAAATAGATCCCTAGAAAAAATTTTATCAGAAATAGACCTTTTTATCAGCGCCAGTGAATCTAACGCTGAGGTACAATGTCTCGAAACCAGGCCAATTGGCGCCAACCCCCTGGCCCATCTAGCATCGCCGCCAGCTGGCAAAGGACGTGGCAGGGAGCTCAGCGCCAATGGACCTAGGGTCAACTCCCCTCCCCTACCTCCCGACGCTGCCGGGCTTTTGCCTTCCCTCCTCCCACACTTCATTCTTCGTCCTTCCTTCTGTAGCTCGAGCCCGAGAAGAAACAAACATTTCTCTCTCTCATCTCACACCTATACTTCTCAAATCCATGTAATTTAGAGGCGTTTTGCGTCGGATGTTTTCGTGAAATCGTCGAGCAAGATATCCCCCTCTCATCCCCCTTCGTTGTTTCCAGTTTTATTGGTTGATTTTAGAGATCAAGGTGAAACCCTAGAAACCAAATTTATCTAAAATTTGTATTTTTGAACCTTGTATTGCTTGATTTGAGGCTTGTAATATTACGTGTATGATTTCATCAAGGTAGCATATAGGTATAAACAGTAGCACTAGTGGATTTGAGGCTTCTAGTATACATGGGTAGATTAAATAGCTATTTTGCGTTATACATTTCATATAAATCGTTAATCCGTGTATATTGAAATTATTAATAACATGTTGTGTAGGATGGATGCAATTGGTTACGTCTCTTGTAAGCAACCACCACCAGGTGTTCCCCGTCCCATGTGTTGGTGTGGTGACGAATACAAGTTTGCAATTAGCGAAGCCCATATGACGTACCGCCAAAGGTATTGGATGTGCCGTAACTACGCCTACTCCCTGAAGAAGCCGAAGCCAACAGAAAAAAAAAAGAAAGTCAAAGAAGCCGGTGGAGATAAATTAAAAACATTTGGTTTTGTTTTGTCTATGTGGACATTCGATTATACTATGAAAACTACAATAAGTTGTATTTTGTGAAGGCACAGAAGCCACCGCCTCCTCTATGTGACTTTGTGGAGTGGATCGACACGGAGATTCATTCAAAAGATGCGGAGCAGCTTCATTTGGAGAAGATTTGGGAGGAACAATGCTTTGAACGCCGATATCAAAAAGCATGTGAGTTGAACGAAGAGAAAAAGAGAATCAAGGAGAGAGAAAGTAAGGAGAAAGAAGAGCGCGCGGCCGACCGAGAGAGGAAGCTAGCAAGGGCCAAACGTACGAAGGAAGCCGGACCGGAGGCCTTTAGGAAGGGAAAGTACCCCCGGACCCAGTCGGTTTCTCCTAATACTTTAAATGCTCGAACACCGTAACGAACGCCACCTCGAGTGATATCACCCCTCTTTGTGATCTCATATGTCTTACTCTGAATATCAAAGCAATTTGAAGTGTGTATATCCGTCTTTCTTTTTTTTCCCTTTCTATCTTAGCTTTTATCTTTTCACCAAACCGTTCCCCCTTATTCAACCGTACTAATGCACTTTGATGTCTCGATACGAAGAACTCGTTGCACTTCATGAAAGTGAAAGCGACTATAGCAATGACTGGTAACTTTTGGATACTAAGTAGTACGCTATTAAATTGTTCCACCATGTTGGTTGCTATGTATTCATAGCTGCATCCGTGGTGGTCATGTGCACGAGACCACATGTCTTTGTTGAGCAAATGATCTTCAAGCCATTTTCGAGGTTCTTCAGCAAGCAATGGTAAGAGGTTTTCAATATCTCTTTGAAATATCCACTTCTCATTGATCTGGCATTTCCTTAACAATTCCTTCGCCTGATCCTTATTTGCGCCGGCCTTATAAAAGTTAGCACAAAAGTGTCTCATACACCATCGATGATATACACAGGGTAACCCAGGAATAGGAATACTAATGGTATTTAGTATGCCGGGATGTCGATTAGAAATAATGCAAACATCTTTTCTCATTCCAATAACAACACGTCTAACAAGCTCAAGAAACCAACTCCAATCTCGGGTATTCTCCTTCTCCACAAGTGCAAAAGCTAAGGGAATTTAGTTGGTCCTCCGTGTCTAACGCAATAGCTGTCATCATAGCACCCTTGTATTTGCCGGTCAAGAAAGTAGCATCAATAGCAATCACTAGCCTGCAATGCGTGAATGCCTCCACATAAAGTCTGAAGCACCAAAATACACGACAGAATATTTTCTTAGGCACATCACGAACAACCGTAAGTTTTTCGGGGTGGGTATCAATGTGGTAAACCATACTTGGGTTCTTGTGCTTCATGGCTTGAAACAAGATCGGCAATCGAACATATGTTTCATCCCACTCCCCATATATCAACTTCATAGCCTCCTATCTTGCCCTCCAGGCCTTTTCATATTTTACCCGATATTGAAAATCTCAAAGATATACTCAGTCAAAGCAGAAGCAGATAGAGTAGGTTGTCTCTTGATGGCATTGCATAACCGGTTAGCTATGAACTTTAATGTCAGTTGACGGTGACTCCCAGACCCTTGAGCACTACCACATGTATGTTCTTCCCTAACATTTGAAATTCTCCAAGTACCACTCTTTCTCTTTCGGGACAACACCTTCCATTTACAACGAGGATCCTGACATGCAACGTCATATCTCCTAGAAGCCGAGGAATGAACAACATGATATGGACGATGGTGTACGATAAAGTACTCTTGTAGCCATGTCTTCAATGCTATCATCGATGGGAACTCTAATTTTTTAACTAGACCGTCCGTCTTGAATAGTTCAGTCAACACTTCCATGTTCACTCCACCATCTAATACCGCACCCTCTGCGTGACTTAGGTCCCTAAATTCCTGGATAGAAGGATTCCTTCCAAACACATTTTTAAATACACCGCATTCACTTAATTCTAAGTGGTCATCCCCGGTTAATGGCTTAAATAGACAATCATCCTCGGAGTCGGCAGTAAATTCCTCGTCATACGATTCATCAACGAGTTCATCACTTCGACTATCTTCACTCAATGGTTCAGAAGTAGTGCCCTCATTAGAGCTATTCAACCCAGCAACAATATTGAAAGGCATTTCATCCTCGACAAAATCATCTTGTACTTCCTCCTCTGAATCCCTGTTGTTACCAAGACAATCGCTTGCTAGCTCCATCTTTATTGCCCTTAGTCTCTCAATACCAATCGGTCCACATCTCCTTTATGATGGTCCTAACTCTTCAAAGTCCTCAACTAATTGTCTCTTTAAAGGTCTTGCTTTCTCAAAGTTCTCACGCACCAACTCACGTTTTGTCTTTGCTCTAGTTGTTCCACATGTCACAACAACACGCCGAGATGAGATTACAATATTCATCTCGACATAACGATAACAGGGAGCTTGATTTAAATCTAAATTAGGATTTGTCTCAATGGTGCATACGATCTTTGAAGCAAACACCTCTAGAGACCTAAACTGAGAATCCTTCACAATGTCAATATAAATCTCCCACTCTATTTGACCAACCAAATTGATGATATACTTATGTCCTTGTCTGACGTCATATTTACCATAAAAAGCAATTTGTTCATTGTCTTCGGTCCATCCAAGAGCTTCTCCCACCTGTGACCTTAGTTCATTAAATTTTGGGTAGGTGCTAAACATAAGAACTTTTACATTCATATCCTCGAACTCAACATGTGCACCGGTATAAGATTCTACCACTCTACCACCATAATAAACATGAACCATTTTATCCATCTACATCGCATCAAAAATTTCAAATTAAATATTAGAAAAAACTAGCGTAATATAACAAAAATAATTACTCATATATATTATTTTCATACACTAGCAACATCAATTAACTAAAACATATGGTCCACCTCCTAAATCAATCAAATTTTCAGAGAAACCTATTAGCATAGCGTACGCGTGTAATACTATAAGCCTCAAAGCAAGCAATGCAAGGTTCAAAAATATAAATTTTAGATAAATTTGGTTTTTAGGGTTTCACCTCGATCTCTAAAATCAACCAATAAAACTAAAAAAACAAGGGAAAAGGGAGGAGGATACCTTCCTCGACGATTTCACCAAAAATCCGACGCAAAACGCCTTTAAATCGTCTGGATTTGAGGAGGATAGATGTGAGAGGGGAGAGAGAGGTGTTTTTGTTTTGGGGCTCGGGTTGAAGAAGGGAGGAGAGAGGAGGGAGGGGGAAAAGCCTAACAGCGTTGGGTGGTGGAAGGGTTGGCGCCAATGACCGACCCACGGTGCCAGGCCAATTGGCGCCAAACCCCCTGTCACGTCCTCTGCCAGTGTGGCGGCGATGCTAGGTGGGCTAGGGCATCGACGCAATTGGCCTGGCGCCAAGATATTATACCTCAGCGTCAGGCCCATTGGCGCCGAAAAGGAGGTCTATTTCTGGTTAAAGTTTTCCAGTGGTCTATTTATAAAATAAGTTTAAAAAAAGATCAAAATATAAAAAATTCAGGCAGACTTATGGAATACCAACTACGGAGTAATCGTATGAAAATTTTTGGTAGTATAGGATATAGTTCCATATGCTAATATTGAAGAATAAATGTCACGTACACTTGCAGAAAAAAAATAAGATAAGTCTGATATTTAATGGAGTAATTAATACACAACACATACAAAATTTATTATTAAAAAATAGTGAATTATACTTTGGACTATTATTTATTATCTACTCACTCCGTTTAAAAATAAGTTGATTTCTAGAATTTATTGTTTATCACAAACAGAAAAACAGCTAATAATATTTTACGAAAAAACATATTAGACTAAACGTTAGCATGTTTTTTTCACTTTAGACCAGATTTTATTACCAAATTTTACACGTTGGACTAGAGCTACATATCAACGATTCTACTTCCTCCTTTATCCTTGAAGAACCCGATTAGGTGCCAGTGGCACATGACATGAGCCAACACTCGACTTCCCCGCACACCGGCAGTAGCGTCCAGCCTTGCAGGAGGCTACGATGAGAAATCGCCATAGATGTGTTTGGGCCTTGGGCCTTCGTCTGTTCCTTCACACGAACCTGGCCCACTCGGCCACTTGCCTACAATTTACAGCCCACAGCTTCACAGCCTCCGGGCACCCAAAATATTCAGCAGCTTATGTGTTACTTTTGACTTCCAGAATGGATACAAGTTTATTTAAATGTCAGACCACATGAATTTTTAAAGTAGTTCACCGTTGCTGCATCAGAGAACCCCGAGTCTGGGTTTTCCCTTTTGCAATCACCCCCGCAGACATCAACTTCTATCTACAGAGAAAAAAGTCATCAAGGCCGAGCATTATAATTATGCGCAAACGACACAGTGCAGATATGAACCAAGAGAAAATATACTATATACGCTGTTGTAAGATTTAGCTACCCTGCAGGCCGCAGCCACCACAAATCCTCAGGGGACGAAGAGCACCCACATGGAGTGAGGACGATGCAGACTTGAACACCGGCGCATCTCCGCGAATGATCCGGCAGAAGACGCAGCTCTTCCCCTCCGCCTCCCCTTTGCCCTTGCCCCCGCTGGCGGCACAAGGAGAGGGCGAGACCCCCCGCGCTTGCTTTGCTCTACGCACATGTCCCGGTCTGCTCCGCACACACGTCCTGGTCGTCTTCGCCGTCCGGGGCACAGGGCTGGACCTGGGGACGGCGGCGCGCTAGGTCTCGGCCTCCTGCGCCACGCTGTCCCTCCGCCCGCACTGACAGAACTGCCGCTATCGTTCGCGCGGGTCTACGACGTTAGCGGTATCATTAGCAGAGTGTCGTTCGCACTCACCTTGCGTCTCTTGGGACTTGGAAATAGCACGCCGGGTCAACGATAGACGACGGATTTGGCAAAAAAAGGAGACGGACAGACGAAGCGGACGACTTACATGGGCGCAGGACGTCAGCACTATACCATGACATGACATCAGTGATGGACGAAAATTTTGACAAAATACTATTTATTTTTACTAGCAAAATACCTGTGCGTTACAACGGGTGAAAACAATTTTAATTGTAAGTACATAGTTTACACTACGTGTCAGTAGAGACAGTTTTAGTTGTAAGTGCATACTTTACGCTACGCGTCGGCAGACAAATAAATAGTCGAATATGGTAACATCTCAATCACGGTGGTGGAGAAAGCTAAATAAGTAATGGTGATTACAAGAGGAGCAGAAGGTCATAAGTCAGCTAAGGTCTCTCTCCTCATTTGGCTACCACGACAGTTGATGGAGAAAGGCAAATGGGCATTTCAAGTTTTCTAGCTCACAAATATCGCCTATCGCTTTGCCTTTGCACACACGCTGATACAGGTTCCCGGTCATTACAGCCTTGCCCCTTCCTAAATCAAATGGCACACCAACATTACGTGTTCTCTACTACATAAATCTCAGCAGAGAAACTATCGACCAAGCAGACAGGCCACCGAAATAGTAAGGAGAGATCGACCACGAGAGGAAAATAATATGTGCAAGCTGCGGGAGATAAGGCACACTTATTTTTTTTTCGTCTACCACCAGTCCACCGCCTTCACTCAGTAAGAGAATATTCTCCTACTTCTCCAGCATTGTAAGAGCAGAGATAGCAGCAATATGAACCATACAGAGAACAACTATGAGAAAGACGGTGGTAGACCACAACCTGTCTGATTTGTCTCTCATATATTTCCTTGGAACAATTGGACTATATTATCTGACATGGTTCTGGAGACTACATATAAGTATATCTATCAAACATCTGAGCATGGAGAGCCTGAGATGCAGAAGCTGCAGCAGAGATTTTCTGTTGAAAAAGACAATTGCAGCCTGTTGCTGTTTCTCACGAAGGGTAGTCTTCTGTTCAGCCTCCAGTTCGGGCATCAGCTCCTTGATTTTGTCATTGGAGTACTCAAATATGTCAACATTTTTACCAATAAACCAAGAAACCCAATCCTATGCATAGGTTTGGTGCCCTCAGGTTTGCTTACTGTTTTTGACTCTGCGATCTGCATAGACAGCTTCAGCACGGGCAATTTTCTGTTTGTGACCTTTAATCTCTTGGTAAATTTTGTCAGCCTGAAAAGTGCATTGCGATCAGAAAACATGGATATATCTGTACGTTTTGAGATAAGTCTTCCAAGCATATGAAAAAAATAGTGTTTCTGCCAAAATTTAGTCCTCCGCTGAATTCATCATCGCATTATGCTGACGTCATGCGCACTAGAAAAGGATTTTATCCGCTTCGGCGACCAGCTTGCCACGAGACCAGGGATAAAAACGGATCGGATACGAACGGATATCGCTGATATCATATTTGTTTTCATATTTCTGTTCGGATTCGGATTCGAACACGGATAGCGTCCGGATATATATACGAATACGGATTGTCTCGGTTACGGATACGAATAATAAGTATCGAATACGGTATGAATCAGATTCGGAGAATGTCGGATACAAATATCTATTCGGATATTGAGTAAAAGCAACATATATATAATATCATAGGTGCGCAAACCATTACACCACTCTATGAGTCCATAATCCATCTAGATTAAGTCTAAAGAGTAAAGACTTAAAGAGTAAAGCAATAAAAAAAAAGATACAGATACATCATACAGCGTACAAGCACCGATCTTCACGACATGAGTAGAAGTAGCCAGACTCATTGCCACATGGTCATGGGTCATTTGCATTGAGAACTTCACCCATATCAGCATTTGCATTGGCGGCACCTTCGCCGATCTGAGGATCCTAGAATTGACCTAGCTCATAGTTGTAGTGGTGCCTCCTTCTCAAGTGGTGCCAAAAATACGAAGTTCTACGCCAAGGTTCAGCATGAGCCTTATAATTGAACCTATTGCATTTTGCCCAACGTTGTTCCTCAATGACACCGTCTTTTTCGTGTCTCTCCATATACATAGAATAGTGTTCCCAAAGCCTTGACATTTGAAAAGCTATTCAAATCCACAAAGGTGAAAAAACAAATAACTTTTCGAGATCTACAACTTTTATTTTGGTCATTTCTCCATCCGAGGTCGTTTGAGATAATTCAAATTTTAGTGCTTAATTTTTACTATTCGGCATCTATTTGTAGGGGCAGATGAACAACAATCGTAAGCCTGACATTATATTATAGAAGCTTATGAAATCGAAACCCTACTGGGTAACTACTCTAGGATGAGTTTGAGCAGAGGAGAAGAGAGGCGTTACCTGATCTGTGGGCTGTGGCAGTGGCTGGCCGGACACAACGGACGACGCACAAGAGTACTTCACGGCAGCTTCATTCCTCCTCCTCTTGGTCTTGCATTCACTCCTTCAGACGCCGACCCACGCCACCACAGGTTGCCGGCGTGGATCCGATAAACCCGAGATGCGAGCAGCGGAGAGGGCCTAGGGGCTAGGGTTGCGAGTTGCGACTGCGAGGGGCAGAGATGGAGCAGGCGCCAGGCGAGCAGCGGAGGGCCGGAGGTGACAGCCGGCGGCGCGACCGCGCGAGCTTCTGCGGAGGCTGGAGGTTGGCTGTTGGGCTGTCTAGTGGCCGTGGCCTGTGGGCTGTGGCGTGTGGGCTTGTGCTTCACTGCTTCAGGGACCTATGTGAGGCAAAGCTTCAGGGATGGGATGGGTTGAGACAGAGCCAACCCATTTTTTAGGGTGTTTGGTTTGAGGTTAGGTGGGTTGGGTTGATCCCTGGAGAGGAATATTCCTCTCAGATTCGGGACGGCACGATCCGGGAAAAACGGCCGGACCGCGTCGACCCACTTCACGGGCGTGTCGATGCGCAGCGACAGCGCAGACCAGGCGCGAGCGGCGACGGCGGGAGCGGCGAGGGCGCAGGCCACCAGGGGGGAGGGGCGACGACGCAGGCCACCAGGGGGAAGCGGCGACGGCAGGAGCGGCAACGGCGTAGCGAGGGGCGACGGGCGAGGTCCCGGGCAAGGGCCCGGGTGTGGGCGCGGGAGCAGCTCCCGGGTGCAGGGCACGGGCGCAGGAGCAGGTCCAGGGCGCAGGCCCCGGACGCGGGCACCGGGTCCCGAGCGCGGTCCCAGGCGCGGACGCAGGGGCGCGGACGAGGGCCCGGGCGCGGTCCCGGGCGCCGACGCGAGGGTACGGACGAGGACCCGGGCACGGACGCAGGCGCGGCCTTCGGTGCGACGCTCACAGATCGGACCGTCTGTATATGGATCGGACCGTCCGTATATTCGGATAATATCCGATACTTTACCGGATTATACGATATCCGGCGGATATCGATGATATTACATTCGTATTTGATATCCGCATAATATATCCGTTTTACTATCCATATCCGAAAAATTATACGAATATCCAAGTAACTGTCCAGATTAGTGTTCACATTTGTTCGGTCGAACGGACGGTCGGATAAATATCCCTACCATTTTCATCCATACACGAGACACAGGAGACAACCGACATCGAAACAGATTGAGGACGTGCGCTCAGCGATAGATCAGAACAAGGGGAGGCGGCTGTGGTGGAGTTGATCGATCAGGTTGCCCCCGCTGCCGTCGCCACCGCGCTCACCCGCCTACCCACGGATCGCTTCCCATCTCGCTCTGCCTTCCCGCCATCACGGGAGATCACGCCGGCCGAACCGCCTCTACTCCCATCTCCCTCTCCTCCTCCATCTCTTCCCACGCCCCCGCTTCCACTCAACCTCCAATCCCTCATCAGCGCCTGAATCGCAATCCCACATGGCCCCAATCGAGCTAGGATTCACTAATTTTTGGTTGAGGCGCTGAGACTCACTGTTTTCACTATGTTTTGGGTAAACATTTTTAATTTCTTTCAGGTTTCGGGATTTTGATTTCTTTTCCCCTTAGGGATGGGGAGCAGAAAGGAAGAGAAGAGGAACGGGAAGATCATCCCCGTGGGCTCATGAAGCTGACGCCGGGCAATCGCAATGCATCGATTGTAACAGTGTGGTATTCTCCTTCGCCTGCTTCCGTTGTAACTAAGCTTGATTGGTCTGCTCGATTGTAGTGTTGAGCCGTTAGCTCAGATTTGTGAAATCCATTGCCTCTAGTGTAAGTTTTGTTTCGTCCGTATGTAGCATCAGGCGTTGTTGATTGGATAAACTATTGGGGTATTCGCGTCTGATATAGTGATGATATCTGCAAATAGATAATCCGTTGATGTCCTCACCTCTAGGATCTGGATGCAACCACTATAAGTTATCTGTGTAAAGGATAATCATAGGGGCATGTTTGGTGTTTTTAGATCTGAAGCACATATAATTTTTAGGCAATAATTCAGTTAAAGGTTTTCCTTTACTACCGCATGATAAGTGGACATCACCATCATTGTGCTACGATGATACTATTCAATTTTCCGTAGAAGAAAAAGATATTGAGTTTCTTGGATTTTTTGGTATTTCTCACTGAATTGTATCCACCATCCATGGACTTGGCATGTATCAGTTTTTGTACCATATCAATAAGCAGAATCTGGGTGATCATGCAGATAATAGTATATCCTCAACTATGAACATTCATGTAGCTTTCTTCTACTTTTCCCTGACTCCCTGCATATATGTTGCTCTGGGTGGCCAATTTGGGCTGACCAATTTGATGAGAATGATCCTAAAGAACGTGCCTCAAGGAGCTCATTCTTCAATCGGTGGTACTCTAGGGCATATGGTGGCAATATCATTAGTTTCAATCTTGAACTATATTCCAAATAACATAAGCTAGCAATTTGGGTGTGGTATCCCTTGCAATTTCTCTCTCTCTTTCTTTTGCAGTATTCTGGCTTGGGAGTTGGGACCAAGCTAGACTTACGGCTTCTTAGCTGCTGTGATGAGCACTTGTGTAAGAGATTAGGAAAAATAAATTTTTAATATGTCATGAAATTCATCTTCAATCCTTTTTCATTTTTTTATTTTTTAATTTGAAATATGGTTAGAAAGGAACTATTAATTTATTTAATTTGTTGATAGATGACAAAATTTATTCATATCCGATGTAACACACGAGCATAATGCTAGTTACCCTAAAAACGTATTAAAGAGTGGTAGAACCTTCATGTGGTCCATCACAACCATTGATCTGTAGAATGTGTCAGGGTGAAGTTCTCGGAAATAGGAGTCCACAGAATCCTTTATAGTTTGATCACTAGGTGACATCGGAACATCTCTCACCAACACAGCAAATTCCGAAGGTTTAACGTTTGGTCAGGTGTTGATCTTGCAGTCATTCTCAGATTGGAAACATGCTTCTAGGACTTCCAAAGTATGAAATACGTGACAAAAGAGACCAATAGATTGATAATAGAAATGTCCACAGCCTTAGGCTTCCTTTCTGTAGAAAATGTAAATACAGTACTAATGTACAGACACTACTACACTGCTGATACAACGATATGTAAATAATAAGGGAGTTCAATCTAACCAAAGAATACAGTTACTATTAGCTATTTGAGGAATGCTAATGCCACAAAATCAAAGTACGTACCAAGCACTCATTTAAAGTGAGCTTCTCCAGGTTAGGCCACTTTTGCAGTAATCTTTCGAAAGCCTTGAATTTGCTTTCCACATGACATTCATCGAATAAACAACACTCAAGTGACTGTGTTCTCAGGTTGCCAAATAACGGGACGAATTGATCAAACTCCTTATCTAGCAGAGTCCGAAATTCAGAAATCAAGAGTTCAAGACTAAATTAATTTAAAGAAGGTCGTAATAAGCTCTTGCAGCGATTGTATAGCTGCTAATTAATGGTGGATCTTCAAATGGCACTTACTGTAAAATAAACATCTTTAGTAATAAGGGCTTACCTTTGCCTGAATATATTTCAGCTCCAAACTCATTGGCCAGGCCTGCGAGAAGCATGGCGTCGCCCCATGGTGACAGCCGGCGCCACACTAAACTAATCGATGTCTCCACAAGGGAATTCAACGGTTCATCGAATGAACTCGCAAGGGAATTCTTATATCTGAGGCCAACTTCTAGGTGCAAGAAAGCAAGACCAGACGCTCTGATTGTCAATATTTCATCGAGGCTACCTGAGCTATAGCAACAACGAAGAACCAGCTTCTTCAGCATGTCGGAGTGGAAAATGCCAAACCCCACCACGCATTCGCGGAGCTCCAAATCTTCAAGAACAGGGCAGCTAGAGCGGAGCTGCTCCCCAAAGCAGCTACCCAAGCACACATTGGAAAGATGCAACATTGTGAGGCGACAGGTGCCAGAGTGGGAGCGCAAATCGGGTAGGTTATACCTAATGGAGGGAACACAAGATTGATCTCGAGCACTTTGGGGCAGAGTTCGACGCCGACATAGATCCAATACTCCACAGAATCAGCTTGGGGGCAGGTGGCGTCTTCCATCAAGATCCGGAACGCATCCACCGTCTAAGCATCTACCGCCGCCGCCACCTTCTTGCGGGATCTGAGCAGGTTGCTGGCGAAATCCTCTATCTTCCTGTGTTCGCACACGAACACGTCACGTGTGCCCCCGGCGACGAGCGCAATGCGCAAGACACGTCGCAAGGGGAGTCTCGTCGGGAGCGCGATACGCAAGACACGCCGGCGAGAGCTCTTGGAACCCGACACCCCACGCTCTCGGGAGAGACCCCGTCAGGGAGAACGGCGGCGATGGGTTGCCCTAGGTCGGCCCAACCGCCCCTAGGACCTTGTGCTCGCTGTCGCAACGAAGTAGACGACAACGAAGAACAAGAAGCAAAAACTAAAGCTGAGAGAAAATAGTATATGCAAAATAATGTAGTAGATTGATATGTCGATTGTGTGTTGTCAATCGGCCATCACCCCTTATATATATAGGGCGGCTGGTCTTTCCTGTACACAAAAATATTTTCCATGCGTACGGTAAAAAGAAAACAAAGACCGAGCCGAAGTATTCCTCCTGCTTACAACCGGCCAATCATGCGGGCACGTTCCTATCCAATGCATGCATAGGCCAATTAAACATCTATAGTATTCTTCTCGGACTCCTCCTGGTTCTTTTCTAGTCACCGTATACACGCAAATATCTGTCCACCGGCCAGCTTGATCTCCATGTATGCAGAACATCGTACAACATGTGCATGCAAAATTAGTGCACGCATGCTTTCCTCTTGTTTACCAAAATACATTGCGGCAAACTCGACTCAGCACGTGCAATCTCAGGTCAATTCCAAAGACCTCTGTCCAAATAAAATTCATAACAAAACTGTTAGGCACAAATATGCACGTGATGTCAAATTTGATCATCAACACTTCCTCCACTTCTCCATCGGGCCCTCGAAGCGATATGGGAAATCCGAGCTGTCGAGATTGCAACAACCAGGCCCGCGCCTCCTCCGGCCCCTCCCTCTCCATCTCAGTCGCAGGGCACGTCTCGGTCGCGTAGCCCTCCTCCCTTGCCGATCCTCTCGGCCGCTTCCGGTCCTGCTTTCCCGACCCATCCGCCGCCATCGGCTTCTTCTCCTTCCGCCGCTCCACCTCTCCATGCGCGAGGCCATGCTCGCTCGCTCTCTCTCAAAGACCCTCGTGGCAGGCAAACAGGGCAAGGACGAGAGGTTGCAGGCGAGTAGTGGCCGGCGGCTCAACACGGTTTGGTAGCCCGGTAGGGAGGAGAGGGAAAGCGAGCGGAGACCTGAGAGAGAGGAGAGGCGATGGAGAGTCCAGGCTTGGCATGCTGGAGGAGCGGTCGAACGGAAACATTCGGTATTTTTATAATAATAGAGATAATAGTAGAGATGTATAGCTATCTCCATATTTTATATGGATAGACCAATGTGTACATGTACATGTGCAGGAATTTGCTTACTAATATCCAAATCTGTTACTAGAAAATTAACCCATCGATCGGTCGGCCGGTCGGTCCGGGCATTCGCGTTCGTCATCGATCGCGAGCTATGTAGCTAGGGTTCGTCGTTGCGACGCATGCAACCGCGCGGCAAGTATCTCGCTCGTGCCGTTACATTGGTTGAAGCTTCCGGTGCAAACCGGGGTTTCCACGTAATCAACCCTACGCGCCGCAGCCGTACGTACGTGTCTCCTCGACATCCACGGCGATACACGAGGCGATTGCCATGGACGAGGCGGCCGAGCCGTCCTCGTCCGGACACTCGCCCTCGTCCACCGCCACCGGCACGCCCCTGTTTCCGCCGCAGCACCCGCCGGCGTGCGCCGCGTGCAAGCACCAGAGGCGGAGGTGCACGCCGGACTGCAAGCTGGCGCGCTACTTCCCGGCCGACCAGCTGGCCCGGTTCCGGAACGCGCACCGCCTCTACGGCATCAAGAACATTCTCCGCATCATGGGCACGGCCCGGGAGGAGATGCGGGACGACGCCATGAAGTCCATCATCTACGAGTCCGACGCGTGGGCCATTGACCCCGCGCGCGGCGCCGCCGGGATCGTAACGAACCTCACCCAGGAGGTCGCCCGCCTGGAGGCCGAGCTCGCCGCGGTGAACCGCCAGCTGGACCTCCACCGCCGTGCTGCGGCCCAGCAGCTGCCGTTTCTGCAGCTGCCGACGTTTCCTACGACGATACTGCAGGAGCAGCCGCCGCCGCCGCCGGCGCAGCAGGACGGCCAGTACGACGTAGTCTACGGGCGGCCGCCTTACGATGGACAGCCGGTTGAAGATGATTACCTCGTTGAACCACCCTCTGCCGTAGATGCTGCGGCGTCGACCTCGACGGCGGAGCGACATGAAGACGGCCGCGCTCCTCCTGCCGACGTCAAGGGAGAAGGCAGCCCTACCGCGTCGATGAGGTTCCCATAGATAGAAATCGTCATGACGGCCGTCTCTGATGCATATTGCTGGTGCATGTGGTTAACCTTCTATTTTCTTCATTAAACCGCTACAATATCTGAATTCAGAGTTCAGTAAGCCACGGTTCAATATATAGTTTAAGGTTATCCCCATTGATTTAGCAGGATGGCTCCATGTTGTAAAAAGAAAAGGATCACAACATGTGCCGTTCGGCATTCCACCCTTTCTTGTCAGATAGTCAACTGTTCTAGATCAAAGTCTATATTTAGAAAGATATTCTTACTAGTCATAAATAAGTGTGGTTTTAGATTTTTCAAAGTCAACGAGCCATAATTTTGACCACTTAAATTCTTTTACATAAATCAAAAATAGTTGAGGTGTAATATTTTGAAAGAATTTATTATAACAAGTTTGGATATATTATTTTTATATGCCTAAAATCTATGTTCTAAACAATAATTATGGTCAAAATTATGATTGTTGTACTACACAGATAGTAAACCCACACTTATTTGTGACTGGATGGCCTGAGTAATTAGCATCACCAATGCCTTGGGTTTAACCGGCCGAACTGTCACGGCCGCCACCCCTTCTTTTGGAAAAAATTATAATCATCTATGTAATTTATTGGTCTCCAAATTATTTAAGGAAAATTGGTCTGAGATCTCATGTATCAAAAGTTTACGTTGATATAGCACCAAAGTTGTGTCATGTTACACGTCTATATTTTTATTTATTATTTATTATTTAAAGAATAGAAATGGTTTGACAATATATATTACAAATTATTACAATGTCGTGAGCAGTAGGTTGTTGTGCTGGGGGAATGTTGACCGCTGACGCCAGTCAAGGAACGGCAGTTCAGAGCATATGAGAACCCCGGAGGGAGGTAGAAGCAGGAGGTGCAAAGATAAGCTGCATAGAGGCACGTAATGGAATAACATGGAAAAGTGCAGAGCAATTGTAGAAAATAGAAGAGAGAATAATTTTGATAGTATAAAGGTCCGTGCGTGCAAGGGGAGCAAAAGATCATCCACGTATTTCATCGTACACCGTTGTTGGTACAGCGCACATATATTTTGCTAATAATAGAGAAAAAATTTAGAAAAAAGTTCTCTAATTTAATATATAGGCACTTGTAATAGAGGGAGATGTAGTACCTATTTATATAAACCCCCACTCTAAACCTAGTCGGTCTGGATAATGAAAATCTAACTCGAGTCGAGATGAATTAACCAACCAATAGATATTCCGTTCTTCGGTTTTTCTTAGTAGTGAATTCGACTTGGGCTCGTGTTATCCCGATGCTCATCTTTTTGCGTGAGCTCTCTACATATTTGCTCTAGTGTCCGAAACGAAGCAGGCCGACCAGCCTCGCCTTGAAGCGTGCCCAATCTCTCGATCTCATCGAGAACCCCACGCTGCCCAAACTCATCGTCCTTATCCCTTGACATCGGCGGCAATGGCTGACCTGCTGCTGCCCCATCCATCATGCACTGCATGCACGCACCAGGGGCTCATGTGCCCGCCAGACTACCCACTGGCGCCCTACTTCCCCGCCGACAAGCCAGAGAGCTTCTAGAACGCGAACTGCCTCTTCAGCATTGATAGGATCCTCCACCACCTAGAGGTGGTTGGCCCGGACCCTGCGATCCGAAACACCACTATGGAGTCCATCGTCTACTCGGCGAATGCAGGGCGGAGGGCCGTCTGTCACATCCCGTTCTGGCACCGTCGTACAGATAGCGCCAAGGAAAACATGCCACGGGAGAAATGGCGAACCAATCTCCTGCGAAACTACAATACCGGTACCAATCCTAGGACATAAATACTGGTACCCGCGGTAATAAAATAAATCATTGCAATACTAATAATAAATCTATACATTTACATTGCAACATCAAATAATCCCTGAGTGGCAACCTTCATCAGAAAAACAGCAGCAACTAAACATAGCGTAGCTAGAACACCAATCCACAAGCAGCGGTTTGGGTCTAGAGACGAAACTCCAACCTTTTCCTTATTCTTGAACTCAAAGAAAGGCAAAAACAACAACAATATCTGGGTGAGTAATTTCGTACTCCTTAAATGTAGTGCCCCCGCTCTTGGCACCACCTATAATGATATCAGAGAGGAAACACCGTAGGAGATTGGCGTAAACCAACTCCCACGGAACCGCGATGCTGGTACCAGTCCTAGGAAACCTTGCTGGTACCCGCGGTCAACGAAGATGTACCACAGCAACTAAATAAAATATATATATATAATACCTTTATAAGTTGTGACTTTGGGCAAGCCCTGAGAAGTAACCTGCAAACAAAACAGCAGCAGCGGAATGACAGCGCAGTGAGAACCCATCCACAAGCAACGGCTTGGAATAGGAAAGAAACCCTATACTTCACTTCCACTTCACTCTTCCTAAATAAGGAGAGAAAAGAAAATAGATTGAGTACTTACGTACTCAGCAAGTCACGAAAAACGTAAGTTATGCAGGCTTATCAAAAATAGGTTGGGGTTTATTTCGCAAATCTTTTTATTTGAAAATATTTTCGAAAACCTAAGTGTGGGTTGTCTCAATGTGACTGGAAGGAGACTCTCGCCTCGATCCTGTCCGGAAATTGCTTTTCAACAACTTGAGTAGACAAAACAGATTTTAACTGTTTTTAAGTATTCTTATACTGCTTGTCAGATCACGATAGTGGTTCAGTGGATCTGCTCACAAGCAGCTTCCTACTGTATTCCCATCTATTACTTTATTTTCAATTTCGTCTACTCCAGAACGTAATCTCATTTTCCTTTATTATTTTTCTTTCACTTTCGTCCTATCCAGGACTTCATCTCATATCTCATCTCAATGGCTCCTCGAGCCATCCATAATCTCAACTCATTTCACAAACTGTTTCTACTCAGGAAGCTAATCTATGATGCCATTCGACATCCCGGGTCACACAACCCCATTTCAGACCACTCAGGTCATCCATTAGCCACTAAGGCCGATTCTGGTAACGATTCCCAAACCACAAAACCACTTTCACACAGCACTGGCAAACAAATCTACGCTAGAGGAATCACCTCACATTGCCCGTAACCGTGGGGGCGGCTATTCGAACAGTTTGGAAAACCTTTGCAAAGGGTGCACGCTTTACCCACACGACGCGAGCTTACTCCTACACTAGCCAAGTGGGGAGGTTCGCAATAAGGCCTTTCCAAAGCCTCCTCAGGATAGCATGTTACTCTATAAATGTGTTCTCTCTCTCAACCAAGTACTAGGAACTTATTTCCTGTACTCAGGGACAGGGGTATATCGCCCTCTTGGCACCCAGCCAGTCCCATATTTATTAGCAACCGAAAACTATCTTGGGAACACAAGTTACTCAGCCAGGGGTGTCCCATTCCACCTATGTGGTCGCACTGTGAGATGCTTGGATGAAATTCCCTAAGGAAATGGTCCTTATATACGAATACGAAGTGCCACCACACAGGCGATCACTTTGCACTGCGGATTTTCGCAAATAAATTTTGTTTCGTAATTTCGCCGACATCGCATGTCGGGTTTTTAAAATCTTTTGGAAACCCTAATTTTTTCCAATCGTCAAACAATAGTGATGAGGGTGGAACCATCGAAATCCGTGCTCAGAGAGCACGATCACAGAGGTACCACAAGGTGGAGCGACAGGAAATAGGATACCAAAGACCTATAGGGTTTATGCAACTACCGGGCAGGTCCGTCGGTTTGACACGTAAACCGAAGCCGATCAATTTATCGTGCACACTAGCAATGCAATTTTACAAACAAAACATTTTAAATTTAGGAGCAATATGGTCAAAGAGTGACTTGCCTCAGTCTTCGTCTTCAAACTTCGCGAAAATTCGACGTCTGACGAATTTCCAAAGCGTCGACTACACGTAAAACGAGAGAAAATACAAAAAACCCTAGAAATAATATACTATTATTAATAACTAATAGTGCCATGAGATAGATCTCATTTTTAGAAAAATTTAGAGATTTGAACGGGGTCAATCGGAGTTACAGTTGAAAAGATATGAATTTTGGAAGTTTTAGGAAATTTCTGGAAAAAGAAATGATTTATTTGAATTATTGGGAAAGAAATTAATTCTAGAAATAGGGCTGACAGGTGGGGCCATTGGGTCAGGAGAGAGGAAAACAATACTGGCTGACATGTGGGGTCAAGTTGTCAAGGGAGGAAGAGAGAGGTTAGTGACTGACATGTGGGACCGGCCACAGTAGAGAGAGAGAGGAGGCTGGCAGGTGGGACCAATTGAACAGTAAAAGAGAGAGAGAGGCAGAGGCTGTCATGTGGGGCCGAGGTGGCAAAGAGAGAGCTGAGACTGACAGGTGGGGCCTGGCGCTACAGGAGAGAGAGGAGAAAGGGTCACTGTTTATGTGGGCCCGGTCTATTAGTGACTGAGGGGGAGGAGACCGATGCGCCGACAAGTGGGGCTGGTCCAGGGAGTGGGCTGCATCGGCTAACGCGGCATGCCACGTCGGCCCGGCCGACAGAGCAGACACGGCGGGGGAATCGACGATCGCCGGAGGCGGCGAAGATCGGCGAGCGGCCGACATGGGCAGAAAGCGGAGGAGACGGGGAATTAACTGAACGGCTCGGATTGACATAGCGGGCACCGGAAGATGGTCGGTGGCGGTGGTCCAGAACCGGTGGCGGCGACGGAGAGAAGAGGTCGTCGCCGGCGACCATTCGAGCGGTGGATTGGCTTGGGATGGGGCGGGTCGAGTTCGGCATTACTTGGGGAAGAGCTGGGAGGGGTTAATTTGGGCATTACCTTCGTCTGTGGCGAGTTACAAAGTGGCAGCGACGACGGACGGCGGCGAGCGAAATTGGGGGTTTTTGATTTAAGGGTTAATTGGCGGCGAGAGAAGGCGGAGGAGGTTCCTGGTGGTGCTAGGAACTCGATGGTGGTGGCGGTATGGCCGGCGGTGGTCGGGAATGGCGGCGATGCTTGGAATAGAACACGGCGAAGGAGGTCTCTCGGCGGCGAGCTGGTTTGGGTTCTTTTTCTTGGTGTCCGAAGGAAGAGGAGTGTCGTCCTATTTATAGGGGAGCTTGGGGCGCTAGAAGACAGCGGACAGAGGCGGTGGAGGAAGGGATAAGCTTGAGCTCGGCCGATGAGATGCATCAATGGCGGAGCCCTGTGGCTTACGTCATCCGGGCTCCAGAGAGGAAAAACGGAAAGAGGAATGATGGTGAAGTGACGGGACGGGGAGCTCGGGCATGCTTGCTGACTCCCGAGGCTCGGCGTTGAGGAAAAAGGCTACGGCCATGGCTAGCTTTTGATCGGCGTGCGCGAGGCGAGAGGGCAGAGCGGGGTTTGCGCCGGGCGACGGGACGGGGAGGTTGATGATGGCGTCCGCAAGCTTTTAAGGCAGCGACCGGGCGGTATTGGCGTGAGCAGAGGGAGAGAACCGAGGGGGCTCGGGAGAATTCCAGAGAAGAGAGAGAAAAAGGCGAGCGGCGGGAGGAAGACGAAGGCACTATGCCGGCTGACAAGCGGGGTTGCGCGGAAGAAGCAATCTCGTCCATCTGCGTGGACTCATCGGGTGGCCAAGAGCGAGGCAAAGGCAAGGATGGCTGACGCGTGGGACCCATGGGAATTAAACCCCACGCGGGCCAAGTGGGCCGGCAGCGAGGGAAACAGTGACAGGCCGAGAAAGGTTAGATGGCGGCCTGGCTTAAACAGTGGCGTTTCATCTTTTTCTAGGAATTTATTTGGATAGGTTTTGAAGGATTTTGAATTTGGAAATTGATTCAAATGGGATTTTGGATTTTTGTAAAAATTATGGGAAGTTTGTAGAGCTTCTGGAGCTGATCTTTGAAGAGAATTTTTGAGAGTTGAAAGGGTGTTGGATTTGGAATTTGGTATTTTGATCTTATAATTTGAGAGAATTTCGAGAGGGACCCATATATACATACACACACACACACACACACACACACACACATATATATATATATATATATATATATATATATATATATATGAGAGAGGGATCCAGGAGGGTTTTTGGAAGGGATAATTCGGAGATTTAATTTTGGACTTGATTTTACTTTTGGGATTTAAACTCTTGGGACTTTTGATAGTTTTCGAGAGGAACAAAATAAGCGAATTTTAATGGAGGGCTTCAAAGATGACTTTCGAAGGGTTTTATTGGAGGGCTTCAAATTGCAAAATTCGAACATGAGTATAGAGAATTTTTGGAAGGGATTTGGTTTTGAATTTTCCGAGAAAATTTAGAAAGAGAGATAGTCGAATTGCAAAATTCGAGTCTCGGATTTGGAGGGAATTTAGAACCGAGGTTTTTAGGGTTTTAAGGAAGACTTTGACTGAGATCTATAGCACTTAGTCCTTAAGCACACATAAAAAACTAATTTTTAAAAAAAATTAAGGTTTTTACCAAAATAGCTTTTAGCGACTCGAAAATCGAAGCGTTACATTAAATCACTGAGAAACATCAATAGGCAATCTTGGAGGTAGCAGAGGCCTCTCACGACACGGTCGGCGTGGCTTTAGTTGAAGAGGCCGGCATCGAACGCACTGTTGCCCATGGACTCAGACACGAGAGCGCGAGCCCATACAAAGCAGAAGCCGAACTACCTAACGAGGTTGGGTCCCACGTGAGTTACTTAGATAACTAAATACGTTACTTAGATAAAGCAATAGCGATCTCAATACAACGAAATAGAGGAGGAGAGAATTTTTTGTGCACAAATCCACTTAGACTTACATGTTTGTAGAGCAGCATATCTTACATTGATTTATATTATATTTTTTCAAAACATTCAATAAATTTTTTGGTGATATGAAAAAGAGTAGATATCAAGAAAGAGTCATCCATGTTTGATTGTGCTACTCGGATGAGCTGCTTACTTAATTTTTGTGAGTATGCCTTTTAAGCTGTGCGTTTTTTAGAAAAAATTTCTATATAAAAATTTCGTAAAGAAATCAAATAAATATATTTTTTAAATTTATAATAGCTAATACTTAATTAATTATATATTAATGATCTACCTCGTTTTCCGTGTCAGCCAAGGAGCACGAACGAATGTGGCCTCAGTTTTAATACTCAATCTTCCAGGCCGGCCAGCCGGATCACTTCCCGGACTTGCACCGCCTAATCGGCGTGGTGCTGGCCCTCCACCAAGGAGTACGGCCGCTTGTGCGGCGAGCTCGCCGTCCTGCAGAACCAAGCGCAGCCGACGCCCTCTGACCAGCCGGCGCTTGTGCCGTCGATATCGGAGGAGGATGTTAGATGTATATATATACACACTTGTAATTCTCTGATAGTGTAGGGGCTTTATTGCATATTTGTCTTTTCTCTGTATATGACTCCCGTTTGAGGTCGAATGGAGATAACGGCTGTAATCCTAACATGGTATCAGAGCGCCTAGGGTTACCTCCTTCGCTGGCCACCGCCGCCACCGGCGCACCGTTGGCTTGCCGCCGGTAAATCGCCACCGCCGCGCGCCCCTGCCCGCGAGCCCCCGCCGCGAGCCACTGCCGCGCGCCTCCACGTGTCGCCGGGACCCGCCGCCGCCTCCACCGCCGCACGCCCCTGCCCGCGAGCCCCCGCCGCGAGCCTCCACGCGGCCACCGGGACCCGCAGCCGCCGTCTCCACTCTCCGCTCGGCCGCCGGGACCCGCCGCCGTCGTCTCCACCGGCCGCCACCGCTCGGCCGCCGGGACCCGCCGCCGCCGTCTCCACCGGCCGCCGGGACCCGCCGCCACCGCCTCCGCTCGCCCTCCAGCCGCCACCGCCGTGCCGGTTCTCTCTGCTTTCCCTTCCTTTTATATACTTAAAAAAAAGAAAAAAAAAGCCTCCTGTACGTCGCTTTCCTCATGGCGGCCTTAGGGAGACCGGGTGCTATCTCTGTGCCCCGATGTCCTGTTCTTTTCACGGGTATAAATTGGTGTGAGTTTGCTTTTCACATGGAGATTCACATGGGCGGTCAGCAGCTGTGGGGCTATCTCACGGGTGGGCGAGTCTGTCCCCCTCTCCCTTGTCTTCCGGCCCTACTCACCTACCCGTCTGATGCGGATGAGGCTGCTAAGGCCGCTCTTCTCGAGTCTTTTGAAGCTTCAATGGATACCTATCAGTCGGAGTCTGTTGACTACGCGACTTGGCTTCGGGAGGAGGCTTGTGCCAAGGCTATTCTTCTTGCAAGCATGGAGACAGATCTCTCGCTCACCCTCCGGGGCCTTCCTACTTCGCAGCAGATATGGGCTCACCTTCGTCAGAGTTACGAGATTCGTAACGAGGCGATGTACCTTGCAGTCGTGGAGGAGGCTCAGTCGCTTCGTCAGCTTGATCACGCTGTTGGGGATTTTCACCGCCAGATGTGTGGGATCTGGCATCGCTTGGACAGCTTGGGTGCCGAGTTTTGTGCTGCAGGCACTTGCAGGTGCTGTGACCGTCACCGCAGTTAGTGGGAAACTCTTCGTCTTCACGAGTTCCTCTCTCGCCTTCGTCCTGAGTTTGAGCCCGTCTGGTCCCAGCTCTTGACACGTCGTCCGCGTCCATCGCTTGATGAGGTGATGCCTGAGCTGCGTGCTAAGGAGACACGCCTTCGTACGGGGGATGTGAGCCGGAACCAGCAGTCTGTTTCAGTTCTAGCTGCTCGGGTTCTAGCTTCGTCGGCTCCCACACCATCCCCCGTGCCTTCGTCACCGTCGTCTTCGACTCCAATAGTGGCAGCGACCCCTTCGGCTCTATCTTCGGGTCGACTGTGCGGCTATTGCGATAGACCTGGCCATGAGGCCTCGGTTTGTCGCAAGAAGCAGCGCGACCGGGCCCGTCGTGGTGGTCGCACTTCTCAAGGCTCGAGGGGGCCATCCGTTCAACAGGACTCTCGCTCACTGTCTGCCGCCGAGCACGAGGCTCTCACGCTGTTTCGCCGCCTTGCTATGTCAGCACATGGGACTACTGCTTCTGCTTCTGGTTCCACTCCACCACCACCACCAGGTATATCATCTCCATGGTTTCTTGATTCTGGTGCTTCCTTTCATATGACTCCTGATTCGAATCATCTATCCTCTATGTCCATTCCTAATCCACCTCTCCTTGTTCACACTGCTGATGGCACTTCTCTCTCTGTTGCTGGCCGGGGCACTCTTTCGACTCCTCTTTTTCATGTTCCCACTGTTTCGCATATTCCTAAACTCACCATGCAGTTATTATCCGCTGGTCAGATCACTGATCATGGTTGTCGTATCATTCTTGAGGCTGACTCTTGTTGTGTTCAGGACCTTCGTACAGGTTTTCTGGTGGGGACTGGGCCTAGGCGTCGGGATTCTCAGCGCCTATGGGAGCTTGATTGGCTGCGTCTTCCGTTGCCTCTTTCTGACAGCCAGACACCCAGCTCTTCTGCTATCGTCCTTGCTGCTTCCTCTACTCCCACTTTTGAGCAGTGGCATCGTCGTCTGGGTCATCTTTCCGGCTCTAGACTGTCCAGTTTAGTTGGTAGTGGTGTCTTAGGTCCAGTCTCTGGTGAGTCTGCTCTTTGTTGCATGGGTTGCAAGCTTGGTAAACAGCTGCAACTCCCCTATCCTTCTAGCGAGTCAGTGTCTCAGCATCCCTTTGACCTTGTTCACTCGGATGTTTGGGGTCGTGCTCCCTTCGTTTCGAAAGGGGGCCACTCTTACTATGTGATTTTTGTGGATGACTATTCGAGATTTACTTGGATCTATCTTATGTCTTCTCGTGGCCAGTTTCTTTCTATTTATCAGCAGTTTGCCACTATGATTCGCACTCAGTTTGACACTCCTATTCGAGCTTTTCGTGCGGAGTCTGCTGGTGAGTATATTTCTGATGCACATCGTCACTATCTCGCTGACTAGGGTACTCTTGCTCAGTTCTCTTGTCCTGGTGCTCATGCTCAGAATGGTGTAGCTGAGCGCAAGCATCGTCACATCCTTGAGACTGCTCGTGCTCTTCTGCTCTCCGCTGACCTTGCCCCTCACTTTTGGGCTAAGGCAGTTACTACGGCTGTCTTTCTCATCAACCGACAGCCCTCCACCGTTCTTCAGGGATACACTCCTTATGAATATCTTTTTGGCTCTGCTCCTACGTACCATCATCTTCGATGTTTTGGGTGTGTGTGCTACGTTCTTCTTCCTCCTCGTGAGCGCACCAAGCTGACAGCCCAGTCAGTTGAGTGTGTCTTCCTTGGATACAGTACGGAGCATAAGGGCTATCGCTGCTATGACCTTGTTGCTCGTCGGATGAGAATTTCTCGGGATGTCACCTTTGATGAGTCTCGGTCCTACTATCCTCGTTTGCCTGCTACTATCCCTTCTACTACACCTGAGTCCCTCTCTTTTCTCTCTCTACTTGACTTACCCTCCCATCTTTCGCTGTCACCACCTTCGCCTCCAGTGCCACGATCACATTCACCACCTTAGCCTCCAGCGCTAGCTCCCTCCCCACCACTGTCTCCAGCGCCAACGCCTTTCTCGCCACCCTCTCCCCCTCCGGTTGTTCCCCTTCCTCCGGTAATCTCTCCTCGTCCAATTATTCAGTACTATACTCGTCGTTCGCGACCCGTCTCCTCATCTCCCACCACTCCGTCTGAGTCTACTCCTCGGTATGATTTACGTGATCGTAGCACTATTCAGCCTCCTCCTCGCTATCGGTTCACCGCCGCTGCTCTTGTTGAGCCCACTTCCTACCGGGAGGCTGTTGTCCACCAGGAGTGGCAGCATGCCATGGCCGCGGAGCTTGCTGCTTTGGAGCGCACCGGCACCTGGGATCTGGTTCCCCTCCCGCCTCACATCACTCCGATCACTTGCAGGTGGGTCTACAAGGTCAAGACTCGCTCCGATGGCTCCCTTGAGTGCTATAAGGCTCGTCTTGTAGCGCGCGGTTTTCAGCAGGAGCACGGTCGTGACTATGATGAGACCTTTGCTCCAGTTGCTCACATGACCATTGTTCGGACCCTTCTCGCTGTTGCTTCGGTTCGTCAGTGGTCCATCTCCCAGCTCGATGTTCAGAATGCTTTTCTTAATGGCGAGCTGTGTGAGGAGGTTTACATGCAGCCACCCCCTGGGTACTCTGTTCCTGCTGGTATGGTTTGTCGGCTGCGTCGTTCTCTTTACGGCCTCAAGCAGGCTCCTCGAGCCTGGTTTGAGCGCTTCTCCTCTGTTGTCCGTGATGCTGGCTTCAAGCCCAGTGATCACGATCCGGCTCTCTTTATTCACACCTCTCCTCGTGGTTGTACGCTGCTTCTTCTCTATGTCGATGACATGATCATCACAGGTGATGACTCTTCGTTCATTGCCTTTGTCAAGAAACGTCTGAGTGACACATTCTTGATGTCTGACTTGGGTCCTCTTCGTTACTTCCTTGGGATTGAGATTTCTTCCACACCTGAGGGCATTTACCTCTCCTAGGAGAAGTATATTCAAGACCTCCTCTCTCGTGCTGCTCTCACTGATCACCGCACTGTTGACACACCTATGGAGCTCGGTGTTCACCTGCGGCCCACTGATGGTGAGCCTCTTGCGGATCCTACTCGCTATCGTCATCTCGTTGGTACCCTTGTGTACCTTGGGATTACTCGTACTGACATCTCTCACTCTGTTCACATCTTGAGTCAATTTGTCTCTGCTCCCACTCAACTACACTATACTCACCTTCTTCGTGTTCTACGATATCTTCGTGGGACCACTTCTCGCCGCCTTTTCTTCCCTCGCTCTAGCTCCCTCCAGCTTCAAGCGTATTCCGATGCGACCTGGGCTAGTGATCACTCTGATCGTCGCTCTCTTTTTGCCTATTATGTTTTTCTTGGATCCTCCTTGATTGCATAGAAGACCAAGAAGCAGACAGCAGTTTCCCGTTCGAGTGCTGAGACTGAGTTGCGGGCCATGGCGGCCGTGACAGCTGAGGTCACCTGGCTGAGGTGGCTACTTGAGGATTTTGGTGTACCTGCTACCACACCAACTCCTCTCTCTTCAGATAGTACGGGTGCTATCAGTATGGCTCGAGATCCGGTGAAGCATGAACTCACCAAGCATGTTGGTGTTGATGTTTCTTATATGAGGTCGCAGGTGCAGGATCACGTTGTGACCCTTCACTATGTGCCTTCAGAGCTTCAGCTTGCTGACTTACTTACGAAGTCACAGACGAGGGCACAGCATAATCACTTTCTATTCAAACTCAGTATTGTAGATCCACCATGAGTTTGAGGGGGGTGTTAGATGTATATATACACACTTGTAATTCTCTGATAGTGTAGGGGCTTTATTGCATATTTGTCTTTTCTCTGTATATGACTCCCGTTTGAGGTTGAATGGAGATAACGGCCGTAATCCTAACAGAGGACACGGTCCAAGATTAATAGACTATGTACTTCAACTTTCTGCCATGGATGCCGCGGTGAGCGCCACGAGGGGACGGTGGTGACATGCCAGCAAGCTAGAGCTATGATTATATTAGGTTTTCTTTTGACGTTAAATCAGTCTTAGTTTCATCATTAGTACCGTCTAATACACACGGTCAGGAGGGTGTTCTTTTGGATCACTTGTACATCAATCAATAGTTCTGGATTACATG
The DNA here is from genome assembly GCA_003991445.1 of Oryza meyeriana var. granulata. Taxonomy (NCBI): domain Eukaryota; kingdom Viridiplantae; phylum Streptophyta; class Magnoliopsida; order Poales; family Poaceae; genus Oryza; species Oryza meyeriana. Next base: position 105,849 of record RYFJ01001203.1, on the reverse strand, counting down.
GATCCCCGGTAACTTCTGCCGTTAATTACAGCTCTTCTTGCAGTGCGAAAAGAAACACCTCTTGTTCATTATATTATGTCTTCCATACGCAATTTATTTGAACATTGAGAGAATCTTCATTACGTCTTCCATGCTGATTTGAACATTGAGAGAGTCTTCAATGGTCCTTAAATGTGAAGTCTCAGAAATGCCAAGATGAAGTTCCTTATAAATCTTGTTGCAAAGGCCTTCTTCAGAGCTTAGAGCGTATCTTTTTGAAAAATACCTACATAGAGTTTCGTAGGGAACAGAAGCAGTTACTTCAATAATTAAGTACCTGCCGGTAGATTATAGCCTCCCTCCTTGAAATATTATTCAACGATTCTGAGCAGGTGGTTCCATATGTGCTATTGTCAAATAAGAGGGTAGTATTCTTACATCAAACTTACAAACTTGCCTTTGAACTTCACGCTGTAAATTCAGCGAAGAAAAAAAAAACTTCACGCTGTAAATGTCGTGTTCTATGTTTCACATGATAGGTCAACAAACCAAACAAAGGTCTAGCTAATTCGACAAGATATATCATTATAAGATTCCTTGATAGAAGATGCTAATTAACATATAAGGGTAAAACCTGAAAGGACTAAGCTGGCACCATATATTTACTTGAGATTTTGTGTTGACTGAGGCAGCAGAAAGGACCTCAGCTACCACCTTACGTTAAAAAAAAAATTAGCAAAATGGAATGAGCAGCTGCGCGCGCTTTGCCAGCACGCATAGCAGCTTTTCTGTAGATTATAGAGGTGTAGATCAATTGCGGTACTATACGAGAGCTTTACAGCACAATCACTAACGGCTCAAGCACTCTCTTTCTGTCCCAAAACCGAACATTGCTTCTATACCAAATACAATTATATTTTTGGTAATACACCAAACAACTGTATAGAAAATACAATCTAGCTAATATATAAAAAGAACATCTCTCTTCAACATACGCACATAGAGCCCCAATCTTTTACTCTAAGCATGCAATCCTTTCCTTCTCTTTCTCTTTTTTTTCATCTACTTTCTCTGTTTTCCGTCTTTTCCTCAACATGCATCAAGGAATTTAACCATTTCCTGTTGATTTGTATTCAAAATCTGGTATGTGTATGCTACCAGAAATCAAGATACCGATCTTAAGATTGGGATGGTCTGGACGCAGGAGCCCTATGAGATGAAGCTAGCCCCCCTGCCGAACATGCGGATCTATACTCGCTCTCTCTCAATCGATCGGCTGAACCCCTCTACTCTTGGCCGGCCAGCTCCCTCCTCAGAAAAGAAGCTGGTCAGGGGTAAAGCAAACATGTTTTAAAAGTTGAGGGATGAATTGTGTCTGCTATTGGAGTTGAGGATTGTTTTCTAGACAAACAAAATAGTTCATAGGGTAATATCAAGTTATTCCTAATTGAAATCATACGTTTGGAATGTGTTATTGCTTAACATTCAACATATATTGGCCTCAAAACATAGCTTAGAAAAAGCATCAAACAAGTGCATATTAGACATGAAATCAGCTTTATACCACTTCTTAAGTGAGATCATAAAAACATAGCTCAATTATATATGCACATATTTAAATATTTTAAAAATACCATATGCAAGAGAGGTGTTATTATATAACCATGTAAAATTCACAAATATTAAAACAGAGAGAACTAAAAGACACCTACAACTAATGCTTTAATTAAAAAAAAATGAAATCTAGCTGTGCAATTACACGGGCAATCTTACTAGTATTTTTTATTTGTAAAATATATTTTTTAATCTATCATCCTACAAAATGACACAAAAGAACATCACTAACATGATACACCAAGTATAACTTGCAATATGGTCTAAGTTCTTGATAAAAAAATATTAATACTACAATTAAAAAACTAAAATAAATTAAAAAAACCTTAACATGCTAACAAATAGATTACCATGATCTATAAGCATTCATAAGTTAGGGAACAAGCTAATTTTCAAACTAATTAAATAGATGCAAAAATCAATACTCATAGACATAAACATATAAAAATAATATTAGACTGGTCCCCTCCCGACCAGGGGCCCTAGGCGGTCGCACCTCGCCCTCAACCGGCCCTGCGTCTACGAGATGGACAAGCGCGCTTACCAGTTAAAAGAGAATGGCACGCAATAATGATTACCTTGTATTAGTGCTGTACTTATAGTACAAATTACAGATTGTTAACCAAAGCTAGAAGCTAAGAGTTATTACATCAAAACTAACCACTAGAGCTAAACTAGTGCCGGATAGAGTACAGTGACCAGCAGAGTTTGTTGCGCTAACACCGTTCCTTAGCCAGGATCAGATGTCGCCAATGTCGCCGATGATGTTGCAGGATCAGCTAATGGAGCAGGACCTCCCCGACGCGCCGCCTAACGATGAGATCGATCGAGACGGCTGAAGATGCAGTGCTCGAACATTCTTCCCCAGATGCTGCGACGACATCAAAGGAACACCATGAGGAGGATCGCGTGCCTCCTGGCAATGGCGACTCCATCTGAAGCGCGCATTATTTGGGCTAAGGTTTGCATTATGATTTAGCTTTTCTGAATTAGACCGCTACTATTCCTGAATTGAGAGTTCAGTTAGAGTAATCTCGTTTCCTGTCTTACTGTTTCTTCTTTAGTACCATTTGATTGTAGTCAGGTACTCGGAATGGTGTTCTTGTTAGATATGAGTACAGGAGTCGTTCGTGATGATGTTCTTGTTAGAAATGAGCATAGGAATTATGTTCAGGATGGTTTTCTTGAGAGATATGTCAGTACAGGAATTGTTCAGGCCGATATTATTTGTTTTGTGAAGGAACCGATATTCTTGTTAGATATCGATTACATGAATTGTAATTGATATCAGTACAGGAATTTTGCACGGCGACGTTCTTGACAAATATGTAAGTACAGTATTTTTTCAGGCCAATATTCTTGTCAGCTAGCTATGAATCAGGATGATTATCTTGTTAGATATATTTCAGGTTAATATTCTTGTTGGATGCACCAGTACATGAATTGTTCAAGTTGATTGGAGTTGCCAGTCAATGAATTCTCGTGTTTGCAGCTAGCTAAATGCTGGTTTTTCGCCATGGGGAGAAAAATCTGTTGACAAGTTGTGATGTCTGAAAGTTGTTATGAACTGCGAAGTAATATTAACATCATTATTATACCGACGTACGTTGATTGATATAATTGTTCGCAACGATAGAATTAACATGTCTCTTGCAGTTGTTATATTGTACTTTGGATTTAGATATATGTCCTTTGCAAGAGCAGGTTCTAAGATGAGTGCATTCCAGCGAGAATCTTAATTTCAAGTGAAGAGGCAAAACGGAGTTCATTTGTATTTTGTGCTTCATACTCACTGTTTGGGGAAAAGAAATTCTTTGATCTGCACTTGTCAATGCTGAACTTAACATGCAGAAGCTAGATTCTGTAGACTAACCTGTTAATTACATATATACATATAATTCTTTAATTTGATTCTGTAGCTTAACCTGTTAAATACTTCTCAATGCTCAGGTTTGCACATGGTGATCTTTTCTAAATTAGGCTGCTGTCATTGTCGAAAGTTCGGTTGGGAGATAGTCATGTTTTGGTTTCTTTAGTGCCATTTGATTGCCCTCCCAATCCAAAAGTGGGTAACTAAACGAATTGATCGCATAAGAAGGTCATTATTATGGAAAGGTGAGGACCCAGCAAATGTAAAGGCTGGAACATAGTCTTGTTAATTGGAAGATAGTATGTTGTCCAAAAAGCTTGGGAGGACTTGGCATTCTTGACTTGCAGAAGTTTGAGCTTCACGGTTACGGCGGCTATGGCTGAGCTGGAAAGACCCCTCCAAACCATGGGCAGGGCAAACATGCAATTGCCGAGTGATTCAGCTTCAACGGTGACACAAGTGAGCATAACAATTGGGTCCAAAACAGAAGACCAAAAGAGATTGCACCATCTATTTTCAAACTTGCAAAAAGAAAGAACCGTAGTGTTCAAGATGAACTCAGAAACAATCGTTGGATGAAAAATTTCAGGACTTTTAACTTTTTTTCACACATTTTTTTCAAACATCCAGTGGCCAAGCCGGCTGCGCTCTGACCCGCCGCTGCCGGCCACCCCTGCACCACCATGTTCACTTCCTCAGCAACTCTTGTGGTGTCCTGGCTCAATCAATGAAGAACTCGCACGCCGTCCTCGCACTCTAACGCGGCTTCGGCATCGAGGGCTCCAAACTCGCCCCGTCCGCTCGCCAGCTGATGGACTTGGGGGGAGAGCGCCAGCTGGCTGCCTCCGGCGCCGCTCATGGGGTCGACGGTGTTATCGTTAACCCGATGGCGTGGCCCCATGGACTCGGTAGTAGCAGATTGCAACGGCAGGAGCAACTACCTAGCGAGATGCCTGGGCGAGATGATGCGCGAGGACCGCGCCACGGCGAGGCGGAACACGCGGTGCGCGCGACAACGTGGCGAGCGGGCAATGTGATCCACGCATATCGGATCTTAGATGTTCTGTAAGTAGCCTAGATCATTTTCATTTTAAAGGTGTAAATTGCCCCAAATTTCCTCTCGAGCTCTGCTCTGTTCTCCGCTTTCTGTTTCTCGCCTTGCCGGAAATTTGCCGTTTCTGCTACAGTGCGTCCGCTAGGTGCTCGACCTGGTGATCGCCAACAGACGGCGCGCGCGTCTGCCTCGTAAACGATGGGTTCGTTGTGGTGCCCTGGGCCGGCGTTCACCATGAAGTCGCTGCCGGAGAGCAAGCGAGCTCCTGCGTGCACAACACCCATAGCGTGGGGCAGAATCTCAACAAGAAACCTGGCGGCTCGTCCACCGTACGTGCAGTACCAGCCGAAGCCCTCCCACCAAGCCCGAGCAATGGCGGCAGCTGCATTTCACCCATTTCCTCAAACACTTGGTCCGCAAGCCGGCCGCCCCTGCTTGGCTTTCTCAGCAATACTGACATGGGCCCACATGTCATCGGCACTGTGTCGGCGCACGCTTGGGCCTATTGAGGATGACGTAGTAGAAGACGCCCTCTAGGAGCTCCGGGTCGATTGGTTGTTCTGGTGCCGGTGCCCTCAGAGAGCGTTGCCGAAGAGGAGGAGGCTGTTCGGGTGGTCGTCGGCTGGAAAGTAGGCTGCACGATTGCGTTGGCGGCTTGTCCACCGAGCTCGCCACCATGCAGCACCATCCGGCGCAACGGGTATCTCGGCTTGCTGGGACAGTGCCGACTGGTGCTGCACTGTGGCGAGAGATGCGCCTCGTCGAGGATGGAGTCGTTCTGGTACGATAGAGGATGTGTGTGGGGGTGGACTGGTGGTTGGAGGATCAAGTTCACCAAGAGATTGGCCAGGAGAAGGAGGACGAAATCCTCAAGACCTTATGTACGGCGCAGAAGAGTTCCGGCGGGACCCCGTACACGGGCCCGTCGATGTGGAGCGGAAGCTGTGGGAGGAGATCTCCGTGCTCCAGCCGCCACCGGACGCCATCCCGGTGCAGCAGGAGCCGCCTCCGGTACAGCAGCCGGAGCCACACCCACAGGACGCTGCCGCCGAGCAGAAGCAGCCGCCTAGACCACCGTGCTCCGCTTGTAAACATCAGAAGCACACATGTCACAACCACTGCGTCCTGGCCCCGTACTTCCCCGCCGACAAGACGGACCTGTACCGCAGAGTTCGCCGTGTGTTCGGATACAACAACATCATCGAGATGGCGGTCGCCTTACAAAGACTGCCATGTAAAAATAGTAATATTTTCATAGACGTTCTTTCTAAAGTTTTACATGTGAAAATCATAATTTTCATAAGCATATCTTTAAGAGGTCTGTCGGTGAAAATTCCCTAATTTTCACATGTGGTCAATTTTCACTGGCGGACCACCTAGTGAAAAAAGGCTATATAAGCCAACAAACAGCCGGATGATAGCGCACGCGGCGTTCTCTCCCACCAATCCAGTCCTTCTCTCTTCACCTCTCCTCCCTTCCGCAAGATTCAATCGGCAGCGGCAGCCGGTGGTGGCAAAGGGGAGAGGCGGCATGTCACGCCCGGAAATTCACTACAAATTTTCAAAGCAAATTTATGTATTAAACTCTTGTCCAGGAATCAGCCGAGGTACATAAATCAATAATTTAATAAACATAACTAAAATAAAATAACGTTAAATACTTAAAAAAGAGGCACTTAGTCCTTACACAGAAGAAAACAACAGCGAAACGACGGTGTAGCGAAGCTTCAGCACCACTCCCACAGGCAGCTCAACTGAGGTATAAGCCAAATTGAAGTCCTTCTCCTTCCTCGCAAAACTTCTCTCTGATAATAGTAATTATGGAAAACTGAGTACCACCCAACGTGCTCAATAAGCCATATAGAAATGTAATGCAACAGGATTCAAAGGAAGGCATAATATGGCTCTTTTGCGTAAACGACTTTTAAAATATTTGCATTTAAAAGCATTGCAAAAACAAAATAATTCAGTTTTTATCAAAATTAAACCAAATACCGAACAACACACCAATGTAGTTCAGCCCCAAATCTTCCAATCCTGAAGCTATTAAGTTACCATCAATTATCAAATTATTACTATTAATGAGTAGCGTGGGACTAATAAAAAAAAACATCGCTCAGCCAGCCATAACCGCGGGCACGGCTATTTGAACAGTTTTACTTTGGACAGAGGTATACAAATTTACCCATAAGACACAACTCCACAACATGTTACTATACTCCTCAACACCACCACGGTATCTTGAAAAGGAGTTGTGACAGGACCATCATGTAACACGCATAACAGAAAAGCCACCTGCTAAACCACCTGTCTTCGGTAGGAGTGGTCAAGTACCTAGGTAGGAAGACGGCACAACGCCTAAAATCATGGACTTATGACTGTCATGTGTGGACTTATGACTGCCACAAACACATCCTGGTGCATCCTGTTGAACATGTCACATTTTAAATCTCGCCATTACCTATTCTACTTTGTGGTTAGTACAATTATTGCTTTGTAATGGTAGCTCGCGAACAAATTTTTAATTGTCATGAGCACCACCAACACAGACATCACTAGTCCATATGTTCACAACCCACCATTAGTCAAGTTTTAGTTGAAACGTTTAATTAACCAAGCACGACCATCCGTCGTAAAATATAGCCATTAACCATTAATTAATCATGAGTGAATGAATAATTATCCCACATAAATGACGCTAATATTTCTATGCATGGCTAAGCAAAACTAACTATTCTAACTAGATCATTAGTTAAACATCTAGCTAGTCAATATTAATTATCCAAGGTATCAAGGTAAAGGAATCAATATCAAATCATAGCCATAATAAAAAGGAATATAGGAATAATAACAATAACCCATAATAATGACATTCCAAATAGCATGCAATAACTTTAATATAAAATAATTTTCACAATTGGGTTCAACATGTTTAAGGGGATTGTTGTGTGACTTGTCTTGTAATAGAAAAATCTTCAATTGATCTTCCGAAACTCTTCCTCGAACTTCGCTCTCTTCCAAAACATCCGAAGCTACACGATTACACTTAAAACAAGAAAAAAGACTAAGAAAATCCAAATAAATAGTACATAAAAAGAATGCAAACATGTAGTCTTAATTTTAGATGAATCTTGAGACTTGAACGACCTCATTATGAGTTTGTATGAATTAATTATGAATTTTAGAAGATTTAATCCAATTAAAGCCTATTTAAAAGGATTAAATAGGCTTATTGCATCATTTACATTTATTTTTGTATTGGAAAAAAAGATTATGACATCAGCCGAGGAGAGAGAACGGTTGAGGCCACTGACAAGTGAGACCCACATGTCATAGGAAGGAGGGGCTCGGTCTACCATGGATTTGGTTCACAGAGGGAATTCATGGCAAATCGATGGCTCTGATTGCATCTAAGAGTATCCAACGGCTCGGGATTACTCAAAAGGGATTCGATGGCTGAGATTGGATCAAGATCAATCGGATGGCCTATAAGCTATTGCAGCAAACAACAGAAGGCAACATTGCAGGAAATGGGCGGCAGGGCTGCAGAGGGCAGACTAGCTACAAGATTCATTTGCATCCCTGAAGCATGCATACGGATAAGATTACAAGACTACAAGAGATTTATGTGACAATTAGCTACACATCCCGGATGAGAAAACAGATGGAAGTAATAATTTTTTTAGCATAAAAGCTACCAGCATGAAATAGAAGCAAGAGAACACAAGAACTAAAAGGGGACGCGACATACCGGCATTAATAGTCTTACTTGTAGCAAATCAATAGAATGCATATGCAACATTGCCAAGTTTGGGTAATAAACGAAATAAATCAGGATGGTGGTCTTGTTAGATACAAGTACAGGAATCGTTCGGAATGATGTTCTTGTTAGATATGAGCATAGGAATCAGGATGATGTTCTTGCTAGATGATGTTCATGTCAGAGATATCATCGCATCAATTTTTTAGGATGATATATATTCTTGTCAGATATCAATTGCAGGAATTGTTCGATATGACGATCTTGTTAGATACTATTACAGGGTTTGTTCTAGCTGATATTCTTGTTGGATATATCAGTACTTGAATTGTTTAGGTGTGACATCCCACACTTTTAACACTGAAGATAAAAGGTGCAAGATTTGGATTACCTATTTAACAAAATTCATGTTTTGCTAAATAATAATCCATATCAGAGATCACAACAGAGAAATAGCTAGAAACTACCTTTAATTCGTACCTAGAAGTCTTAAGGTCATGTATACAATCTTATACTCGTCATGTATAGAATTGTACAAGGTGTGTTATATAGCAAGAGTGAGCACTTTTATACTCAAACAAGTCATTAATAACAAATTGTAAATGCATGAATAATAAACTAATAATCTATCTTATATCTATATCTCCTACACTATCATTATTCATTCCAAAGTCTATGTCTATTTTATAAAAGAGGTTTCCTAATGAAGTTATAAAACTAAATTACACTTATAATATTGAATAGAGTTAATAGTAACTCCCCGTAGCCTCCATTCCAGGAGACAGGTGTGAATTACGATTTAGCATTGCGCAGACTTGTATCACTTACCCACAGCTACTTTGAACACGTTTACTATTGCACTTCACGGTATGCGACATCATGCTAGAGTACAAGACTTTTCTCCTATTCCTATTTACTACACTCCACGATTGTGTTAGGCCTAACAACCCTCCACACCACTACGCTAAAATATGCGCCTGGAATGCACTTCATCGGCATTCGATGGGTTTGTCACCACCCATCCTACTACTACGTATCCATGTGGAGTATAATAAACTTTAATAAGGTACTAGGTCCCGTCCATCTTAAAACGGATCTATGGTCAACACGATCTATACGGTTCCATGATACGAGTGAAGGGGTGATTAGTCCTTATATTTATAACCCTATGTAGAGAGCTCTGACTTGCCATCATTAATCATCACATCCGTGAGCTCCCCCAACCAACCTCATCATCCATATTATTATTTTAAAAAAATAATGTTTGATGCAATAATAGAAGTAATAGCTTTATAAACTAGATTTTTTATTGAAATAGAATCATCATCTATCAACATTAGATTTTTAATTGAAATAGAATCATCATCTATCAACATGATCAAAGAGAGACTTGTTTGGGTCTTCGAAAATTTAATATGGTTTTCAGATCATCTGAGCACTGTCTTGCATATCGTTCTTGATTCTGAAATTTGACATATAAATTTATATTGGATTAAATAAGAATTATAGTATTATAACTGTGCTGGACTAGTGGTTGCTATTCTGTTAAGTGCAAGTGCTCATATACTTAGTAATTGAATTGATCTTTAAAAGCTTATATTGTTTAATTAAAATTTCACTAGTCTTTTTCTTGTCTAGCCGAGCTGGACACCAGTACTAGTACTAACCCACAAATTAACTCACCTACTGCTGCAGTGCTACTGCTACATTTCTCACCTACACACATACACACACTAGCACCCAGCCACCCACATACCAAGCTGCAGGCACATCCTCTTCTTCCCCAACTCCTCCACGACACAGCACAGCAGCAGCGCCAAATCCGGCGGCCAGTCGGCTAGTAGCACCGGCCGTGCTCGATGCCAGCCACCTCTACTCGACACCCCCTGCTAGCCCGATGCAAATCCCCTTGTTCTCCCTGATGATTTCTCCCCCTCTCATGAGCCCCAAGCCCTAGCTCTATCTCCCCACCTCCACTTCCTCATCACCACGGCAGCAGGGGCAGAGCCGCCGCTGAACCCCCGTGCAGCAGCAGCAGCGCTGCTCTCTCTCTCTCTCTCTGTGCGCGCGCGCGCGCGCACCACGCTGGTTTCTACTGTACTGCCCTATACTGAAAGTCTTCCTATTTGCTATTGCCTAGTGGTTCAGGCTTCTGAGTTTGCTAAGTGTGTAAATTATTCAGGTGATTAAATTATTAGTTCTTGGCATAAGATTTATTAGGCCTACAATGTGTTGTCTCGATTTGAGCTTGGCCCAAGCTCCAAAGGAGCCCAGCTTGAGCCCAAGTCAAAGCTCGCGAGCTTTACCGAACCGAGCTCAAGCTTCTAACGAGTTTGACTGTATATGACTTTTAAGCTTAACTGTATATAACTTTTATTGTTTATCCATCTTGGTTATTTGATAAATTAAAAGATCATATACATTAGTATATACCTATATAATGAATCAACATGTGTTAGTATCATATATATATATATATATATATATATATATATATATATATATATATATATAAAGATGGTAGAAGAATCTATAGAATGGACTGTGTTCACCTGTCCTCAGGGACACTATGAATGGCTTGTAATACTATTAGGCTTAAAAAATACACCTGTCTTATTCCAAAGAAAAATACAAAATATATTTAACGAAAACCAAGAATTTAGATTAGTCTATATAGATGATTTGCTGGTTTTTTCAAAAACGTATAAAGAGTATATTGCTCATCTTGAAATCTTAAAGGTAGAACAAAATAGGTTAATTCTATCTAAGAAAAAAAATAGAAATATGCAAGGAGAAAATCAACTTCCTTGGTCACGAAATAAGAGAAGGCAAAATACATCTACAAGATCATATTGCTAAGAAAATTTTACAGTTCCCTGATGTCATGAATGATAAAAAGGAGTTACAACAATTTTGAGAAATTATAAATTATACTAGAAATCACATAGATAATTTAGCAAAGCTAGCAGGACTATTATATGCGAAATTAAGAAAAAATAGTCAAAGATATTTTAATTCAGAAGACATTAGACTAGTAAGAATAATAAAAGAAAGGGTTAGAGACTTAAAACCCTTAGAATTACCATTAGATGATAATTACTTTATTATTAAAATAAATGCATCTCAGCAAGGGTGAGGTACAGTGTTAAAGTAAAGACCCACTAAGTATTCATCCAAGGCAGAAGAAAAAATAAAAAATATATAGATATATTTCTTGAAGTTATAAATTAAAAACTGTAAAGAATATAAATCGAGAAATCCTAGCAATAATCAACGTAATAAATGCTTTCAGATTATACCTGGGTTTTAAAAAATTTACAGTTAGAATAGATGGCGAAGCGATTTGTAAATACTACAATCAATTTAATAGTAAAAAGAGCTTTACTAGAAGATGGATCTTGTTTAAAGATATTATTACTGGAAATGACAATAAAGTTATATTTGAACATATTAAAGGAAATGATAACAATTTACCTAATTTACTTTCTCGTTTACCTATCTTGCAAGTATGAAGAGATCAATGAATTATAATGGGATTAAATTCTTTACCTTCGGAGATGATAACAAGCTAAAAATATTTTCACCTAATACCTGTAAATTTACACCGAAAGACCACATAGTTATAGACGAAGTACAAGAGTGCATCTTGGATAATTTCTGATATCAATACAATAATAAGAAAGAAGAGAAATAATATATGTTATCAATATTAAATAGTCTTTCTGAATATTTTCATCTAATAAATAAATTAATGCCTATTGCGCAAAATATTGAAACCATAGAACAAAAGCACATATATGTGGTTTTCGAAGGAAAGGTTCCAGAAATTTATATATCCTTTGAACAAATAATAGCCCAGAAGATAGATGCAAAATTAACGGGTGAAATATCATAGAAAAAATATAAAGATATTGATGAAGCGTTAAGTCAAGCAAGAAAAATATTAGGAGTAAATTATTATTTGGAGCTAGCTGCAAAGAGATATATTCAAAAATACAAGAGGTCGAAGAGTAATAAGGCTCCAGAACCCCCACATTATATAAATATAAAAAAAGAAGTGTCATCTAAAAAACCCACATATAAAGAATGCTTAACAAAGAAAATTGACTCTTTAGATGATGAATATATTGATTGGAAGGTAATAGAAAAATTTAAAGAAGTTTCTCCCTAATGAAAGAAGGAACTAGAGGAGGAAATACTTAAGGAATTAAAACAAGAAATAAACGAAAAATTTGAAGAGATGAAAAAAGCATATGATGAAAATTTTAAAGTATACTTCTCAGATGTAGATACCATGGATATTGGTGGTCATGGACAGTCAGACCAATAAGATTATTAGTTGAAGATATAAATATATAAGAAATATTAAATTGATAAGGTATTGTCAATCATTCAGGCATGACCAGTAACCTTATAATATGTAGCCTAATAATGCACTTAATGAGGAATTAAATAATATCCCTCTCACAGAAAGAAGGTTTATTTGAGTAAATCCAAAAAAGCTTTCGGTGAGTGACATATTACTATTAAGAATAGTAGAGAATTTTGTTTTCGGTGGAAAGGAGAGGCATAGCTAAATAAAGGACGCCCGTGAATAAGAAAAGAAAGAGTAACAATATGAAGGTGACGTGCTCGTGAAGCCACAGTATTGCGAAGGTAAGAATGAAGCCTCTGACGAGCCTTCCTCGGAGCCTCTTCAAAAGGAGAGGTGTGCCCAGTGGAAGAAACACACGCTCATAAAGGAAGAACCTCCAGCCAGAGTCCTAGCTTTCACTCTCTAGTTCTAGTAGTAGTAGTATACCTTGCTAGTATATTGAAGCAAGGAGTGTAACATAATCTGTGTAAGCTAAGTAAGTTAAGCTTATTTGTATAATCTCTCGGGGTTCCCGAAAGGAAAAACCATATGTAAGCTTATTTGTTTAAATATGAAGTAATTTTCTTTAAGTTTTTCCTATCTGTTTATTTCTAGAAGAGTGTTTATACTAGGGATATGTATATATATATATATACACACACACATATGTATATATACATACATACATACATATGTATATATATATCAGTTATTTTTTTTCTATTTTATTAGTGCAATTAACTAGAAAATAATTATTTTTATCAAGAGATTATCCTTAGAATATATGTTATACTGCTCACGGCCGAGCTCAAGCTTAATCGAGCTCGAACCGAGTCTGCTTAAAAGCGCAGAGGTGAAGTAGGTTCGACTCGAGCTCAACTCGAGCTTGAGTCGAGCTCAAGCCTAGGCAGACAAGCTCGCTCGAGCTCGGCTTGTTGACAGCCCTAGTTGAGATGTCTGAAAGTGGTTAGTCTCATACCAATCTTGTGTTAAGTGCGTTAAGATAATTGTTATCTACCTAGGTTGATTGAGATCATTACTTCAGAACGACAGAGTTAATACATGTCTCTTGCAATTGTTACAGTCTACTTGAGAATTTCAGATGTCTGTTGCACGAGCAGGTTTTTAGATGAATATTGGTAGTGACAATCTTTTCATGTTAAGTTCATCTGTGCTAAAGAAATGCTCTGAGTTGCACTACTTGTCGATCAATGCTTGACTTAACATGCCGGTGCGGGGAAGAGAATCTGTAGAAGAGATGACAACCGATTACATCCCATGGGCCATGGCATGGAAGTAGAAGCTACTGTAGCAACAACAGAAGGAAGGCAACATTGTAGGAAATGAGCGGCAGGGCTGCAGACTAGCTACAAGATTCATTTGCATCCCTGAAGCATGCATACAGATAAGATTACAAGACTACAAGAGATTTATGTGACAATTAGCTACAAATCTCGGATAAGAAAACAGATGGAAGTAGATAATTTCTATTAGCATAAAAGCTACCAGCAAGAAATAGAAGCAAGAGAACACAAGAACTAATAAGGAGCGACCATACCGGCATTTAATAGTCTTACCGGTAGCAAATCATAGAATGCATATGCAACATTGCCCACGTTTGGGTAATAAACAAATAAACGCAATTTTGGCATTAGAAAATTATAGTAAACATTACATCAAAAAAATATAGTAAACAACAATCCAAGCTAGCCCTTTTCTTCCAAATCAATTGTATTTCCCTCTCCAAAGATAAAGATGTATAATCACTGATCTACCGCTGCAGAATACTATAATATGGTTTGTTGTCACTGTTGCTAGCTAGTTGACACCATTCGACATCTGATATTTTTAAAAAGATTGGAATTAATGATAAAGTATGGAGTAGTGTTGTTCTTGCCACAGTCAACCACGCGCATCAACTAAAACCGAACTAATGAGGCTGGTTCCACTAAATGAATTGTGAAAACAAGGAAAATGCTATTTCACCTAGATTTAAGGATATCGGAGCATTAATCACTCCAATGTCAAATACATTTCGCTTTAGATTTATGAACGGGAATTAAAAAATTGATCTTGTAGCACTGTAGCAGAGAAAGACGTTTTTTCAATCTCTCGACCAAATTAATAGAGATTTTTTATGCTAACTGAGCATATGTGAGTGCGTCCAGGGTCAAAAACATGTGTCCGCACTAGGTGAAGCTAGACCTCCACTTTGTAAGTATGGTGTGTGCGCGTGAGTACAGTGACAGTGGGAACACCCTAAGAAGGTTAGGATACCCCACATATAGGTAACTGTCCAGAATGTTCAGTTACACATAAAATAATATAAAAACACAAACTTCAATTATACATTATTCAAGCTACAAGGTTTACAACATATTAGAAACATGAACTATTATAAGGTCTGTAAAGCCTTATTCTTCCAAACAGAAGAACTACTAGACTCCACCACAAGAACTGGCTGAGCGTAGAGCGACCTATAAACCATAATCGTCCCACTCTAAGCATGTGTTTGGTTCGTGAGATGGGGTGGAACGGGATGGGACGAGCCCACTTTTGAGGTTGTTTGGTTTAGAGACGGGTGGAACGGGATCATCCCTGAAGGGTAATATTCCCTCAAGATCTGGGTCAAGCTTATCCCTCAAAAACTAGCGGACCAATTCAACCCACTTATTCTCTCTCGCTAACATGTGGGCCACACTGTTCTATGTCTAAAAAAACAGGACAATCCCATTCCTCATGCCAAACAAATAGCTAGGATCATTCCATTCCAAAAACAGGGATCACTACCAGAATTTTGAAATTTTGTGAGGGTTAAAATACCCTCACGAAAATAGGAATACCCTCACGAAAATATTTTTGTGACGGTCTACCCTCACGAAAATCCCCTCACGAAAAAGGATTTCCCAGGAGGTCACTGGATCCGGTGCTTTGGTGCGGGTATAATCACATGTGAAATACTTACGCCACCGGTTGGTCTAGTGCTTTCTTGTCCGAGTGGGGTAGATGGCACTGTACACTATTTTCGTGAGGGGAAAATCATTTTCGTGACGGTGCACCGTCATGAAAATATGTTTTCGTGAGGGTTTTCGTTGCACCCTCACGAAAATTGTGATTTTCGTGAGGGTGCATCAAAAACCCTCACGAAAATTCGTCACCCTCACGAAAATAGCGTTTTCTGGTAGTGGATGGACCTAACCCATTCCACCTCATCCCCAAACCAAACACACGCTAACGGGTCAACCGGGTCCCCATTATCTTCACTTGCAACATCTTCCTTGTCATCTAAACCCTCTTTATGAATACAGAAGGTACTCAACAAGATATGCGAATAATAACAAATAGTATAATATATGCAATATAAGGATATGGAGGGTTAACACAACGAAAAAGTTAGGCCCTAATTAGCACAAATCAGCTCATTGAAATTTAGCTCCCTCGATCTTTTTGAGGGTTATATTTGGCAAATATAAATACATATAAATTAGTGTCATAGTCCAAAGCCCATTATATATTAACTTCCAGTGGGAAACCATGTCTTTTAGGGAAATTCAACAAACAAATACATGTGTATCTACATATAAATTACATTATCATACTCCAAATTAATGGTCGGTTGATCGGACTTACATACCAGTCAAGCTGCACAGGGAGCATCAGTTTTCTTGCTTATTCTAAAAGTTATATGGACTCAGCCAACCACATAAAGTAAAATGCAGCCTGCAGACTAATCTCAAGCAAAAACATTTAGGATATAATTGATGGGAGACATTTAGGTGTTAAATCATCTATGAATCTATTTTAACCCCAACATAATTGCTCAAAAAATTAGTCGTCACAAAATTATTCCAACATAAAATTTTCACATTGCAAATAGTGACCATAAAATACTGAAAGAAGAACTCCAATACTACATTTCAATTCTATTTTGACCATATAGTGACAAAATGCTGATGGCTCCCGGTGCTTCCGTATAGTCTTACCTAGATCGTAAGATATACCAAATTTATGTACTGCTATAGCCTAGCCTTTCTTTACATTTATTACAACCTCAAACATAAAAATACAATCAAGTGGAGAGCCGGCAGGAAATAAACGTAAGATTGTGGTAAGTAGATGTCTGCACAAACATGGTAGTAATGTAACACTGGACACCAACGCTCTTTTGCAGTTGAAAACCGATTCAATTGACCTTCACCCTGAGTCATCTAATACTATTATTATCTATCAGATCCTTCTGAGAAACCAAACATAAGTCATAGACATATGTACAAATCAAAAAGATATCATGTATTTCACACTGGCTATGGAAACAGCTTAACATTCTCTATGCTTCAGTATTGACCGGAAAATCTAATCAGACCTACTTACTCCATGCTCCAGCATATGCATGTTTTGAATTTTTTTTCTTTCAAAGGAAGGTTACTGTTGACCTGAAGAACAACAATAACAGTGCAGCATGCATTTTTTTTTTGGTCAAATGTCTAGTTTGCATGATAATATCAACTAAATGTAATTCTTGTCCTAAAAAGTATTGGAAGCATACATAAAGAGACCATTTTATCTACAGTGTACACCAAGTTAAACATAGCAGGCAGTTAAAAAGTATTTCAGAAAGCAATGAACTTTTTAATTTCACAGGTATTTTGCTAGTAATCAATAATCTAGTTCGATTGATCATGCAAATTGGATATGAAATTGCTTGTCTTATCATGCAAATTATCAATCAAAAGACAGAACTGTTCAGTGAGCCAGCAGAGAAGAAACACAAACAAACACAAGAAAGAGTAGTTCAGTGAATCAACGAGCAGAAGCCAGAAAGTATCACAGCCAGGAAAGGGAGGTATCAGTCAGTTGAGACCAGAACATAGCACTCAACTGCATCCACCTTCTGCGGGCCCATACCACGCCCGATCCTACCGCCATCAAGCGCACGCTCCTCGTCGCTGCAAAGTACAAAGAAACACATAGAATTCCACCGAAGCAGTGCAGATCCAAGGAACTGGTGACTTCTAGGATGAGCCCACACGAGGCGTGGCGACCGGGGCGGCCACACCTTGAAGAGATGAAGAGGCTGCCATTGTTATCGTTGTTGTTGAAGTCGCATGGTGATCGGGGCCATTCAGTCTGCGCGGTGAGCGAGGCGTCGAGGCACGGGGAGGGAGATGTCGAAGGGGTAGGGGGCTATGGGGTCTGATCCGGGGAGGTCGCGACGGAAATCGAGACCGGTGGAGCGGCGGCTGACAATCGTGACCGGCGGAGAGGCAACTGAGGCGGAAGAGCCAGAGGGGTCGAGCGAAGGGGCAGCGGCCGATTGTGCTCACATGAAGGCGGCGATGTTTCAAGGAGGATTAGGGTTTACGCTGTCGCAGGGTGGAGGAAGAGAGATGGTGGCGCGCGTGGGACGGGGTGGGGAGCGCAGGACGAGGGGAAGGGAGGAGGTGCGGGGGAGAGAGTGGATTGAGAGCCATCTCAGTCGTTAGATGATAACGGTCATGAGTAAAAAGTACTTAGTGCATTCTAGGCAGATAATCCTATAATTTTACAAAACTACATTGTTAATTTTTTTTATTTACTATACATATACATATGAATTTTAAACTTATATACTAAATTTATAAGTTCATTTAATCCATCATCTAAATATTATAGCCATTTAAGTTAATTATTTTATTGTATTATTAAGTTAAATTAGTTAACGAGGGGGTTAATACTATAATATCTGAGGTTATATATCATATACCAAAACTACTATAATTTTGTATAACTTAGACTATAAAATCCGAGTTATATGAAATTTACTTATATTGTTTTGAGAAGGAAAGGGAAAACCGTTGATGAAAAGAGAGAGGGCGTGACGCGGCTTGTTGGACTTTTGGTGGGCTGCGCTTTCCCGGCCCGAATTATCGTAAAAAAAAAAAAACCTTACTTGGGTTTTTTCCGAGAGAAGAAGCCTAGCCCTTCTCGTCTCGTCTCCACTCTTCACTCGCCGCGACCCACCTCGCCGCCGGCGAATTTTTCGCCTCCGCTCGCCGTCGCCTCCGAGCCTCCGAGCCTCCCGCACCGACCGTTCGCTCGTTTGCCCCGCACAAATACTCCTCCGCCCACCCCAGGTGCTTGGTTGGTTAGTTGGGAGTTGGATCTCGTGGCAGCGGCTGCGGCGGGGGATTAGGGCTTTGCTGCCCAATGGCGTGGCGGCGCGTTCTTTCGCAGGTGCATTCCTCCGACTTGTCTCTTCACTCCGCGCTTCGCGGACTTGCGGTTCTAGTTGGGGATTTGATTGATCTTGGCGACGGGCGGGGTTTAGGTGTGGTTTGATGGTTTTCTGTTGGAGTAGTGATCTCGGGAAACTGCGTTTCACGCGGGTGCCTATAATGCATTGGAACGCTACATGCTCTGCGCGATTTGTTTGATGTTCTTCACCGAACTAGTGTGATCCTATTTATGTTAGATTCTTGAGGTTTTAGGCTAATCGGTTAAAAGCAGAAAAGCCTCTTCTTTTCATGTCATGCTTCTCTCTCAGCCTCTCTCTTTTATGTCGAATATTATCGGATTGCCGTGACAACCTATGTGAGAATCTATAGGAGATCACTTAAGTCCAGGAGCCCATATGCGCTGTGTTAGCTTGTAGGCATTTGTTTTGTGGAAGCTAATTGAGCGTATAAAGATCAGGAAACTGTAGTTAAATAAGGATCGGTGCTGCGATGATTTGCTTTATTCCACTATTTTTTTCTGTTTTTCTTCTAGTTATTATATGCATTTATTTACATATATACAATGGTTTATGTAACACAAGGTCTTTTTTTTCATCAAAGCTTGCGAGGAATCGACCGGCATCCACAATCTACAATGAACTGATAGCCTCCAAACATTCGTGGATGCTTAGAGGTGACATCAAAGGTGATATACTGTCTTTGTATAATATTTCAGCTTAACCATTTTAGTCATGCAGTAACTGTCCTGCAATAGCAACCTTCTAAAACTACGACATGTAAGAGGTTATTTCTAACTTGAATAACTGGCATCTAGTCTTCAACGTACTAAACATATGCCTTGATAAATTCCCCCACTTTTCTGGAGCTCTCATAAAAGCTATCTGAGATGATTTATAATTTTACTATAATTTATTGTAATGCTTTCTTGTATGCAGCACCACTGATTCCGTTTATGCCTGTTGTGGAAGAATTTCTTTGCACTTTATTGAGTTATGCTTAATGCAGGTGGCACACTTAAAAACTTACATGAGAGGTATCAGTCAAGCTTTGTTGGTGGCTTAGCACGCAGGGTGCAAAACCTGGACGTACCAAGTGAAGCCTCTCTGCTGAAAGAAATATATAGAAGTGACCCAGAACGTGTCATACAAATATTTGAAAGCCAGCCATGGTTGCACTCCAATCATTTAGCACTTTCAGAGTATGTTAAAGCTCTTGTCAAGGTTGATAGGCTGGATGATAGCACCTTGCTTAAAACACTACGGAGAGGTGCCAATATCCACAAACACCTTATCTATTTCACGGTTATGAAGCATTACATCTGCTGCTTTTGTGTGGGCTATGTTAATTTCCCTTATTTAAAGAGTGAAGAGGGTTTCATCAGTTTGGCAAGCACTTGTATTTAATGCTGCTAACTAACAAAAACTTTGTGGATCTGATTTATTACTAGTGCAATCTTTCAGTTTGTCATTAAGTAGTACAAGGGGATTACAAGATATTACAACAGTAAACAATTCTTTCTATGATAGCATATAGATGTCGCCTTGAAACCTTCATCTCCTACAATAGTTCTGTTTATGTATTGTAATTTGTATGTCTTCATGGCCCATGGAAGGAAATTACAGAATATTACAGCATATAACAAATTCAAAGATGTTTGTCCTAACATACCATATAGATTTTGCCTTGAAGAAACCGTCATAATCTACTTTAGTTCCCATTACTTTAACTTGTAGTTCTTCATGGCCTGTAACCCTGTAGTATCTTTATTTTTGGTCGTCGATTTTTACAATGGTGGCATAAATCATAACCTTGAGCTACATATTCTGTACTTACAATGGTAGTCCTGTTTTCTATTTGATTGTCTTCTCGAATTTAGGTTCAGAGAAACCCATTTGCTGTACAGGTTGAAAGCAACCTATCTTTGTATGCCATTCACTAAACTACTTTTAATTTGAAGCCCGGTTACATTAAGTTAAGTTAGTATTGGTGGCTATTTGATTAAACTGGCATAAACCTCATCATTGTATCATCTATACAGGTATGGCTATTTCAGGAGGAGAGGAAGAAAGCCTTGGTAGTACTTTTGCATTAAAGAGTGCTGGTCAAGCGACGAAAGATGGAATCCTTGGCACTGCAAACGCACCCATTCACATGGTTACATCAGAAACAGGCCATTTTAAGGAGCAGCTTTGGCGTACCTTTCGAAGCCTTGCACTAACTTTCCTTTTAATTTCGGGGATTGGGGCTCTTATTGAGGATAGAGGAGGAATAAGCAAAGGTTTGGTTTTCTGGAAGATCTGAATGACTAATTTCCTAGATCTTTACTGGACTTCTGATTGATAAAATTTGTGTAGGTCTTGGTCTAAGTCAAGAAGTTCAACCAATCATGGATTCTAAAACGAAATTCAGTGATGTAAAGGGTGTTGATGAAGCCAAAGCTGAACTTGAGGAAATAGTTCACTATCTTCGAGATCCCAAGGTAATTGTTTCTGAGACACCTGTCATGAAAGATGGTAAAATATTGTATGGCTGCTTGGATGCAGAGTTATTTCAATTTATACGATGTTTCTTATATTTCCTTGCTTGACAATGGTTTTACCAGTTATTTATTTTAGTAATAAACATTAATATGAGTAAATTTCACAAAAATCACATGCTTATAGTCCAAGTTGCAGAAACCACTGTAGGCTTAACACTTGGCACTTAACCACAATAATTATGGTACTAGAGTTTCATAAAGCCGCAGTCTTAACAAATTTAGCTATTCTTGCACGTGTGGTCTGTCTGCAAGCCGACATGGACTTTTTTTTTCCATGCTATGATGTAAACTGTTCTGCAAGAGATTCATCTGAAATGTTGTTTTGCTGAATCTTGAGGTGTTGATTTTGTTGATAGTATCAATGTCCTGGTCCATTCAAAACCCTTGCTTCACTTTGTTGATAGTATCCAGCTTGTTTATCTTATTATCAGGATCCCATAACTTTGACCTGACATTATTAAGTGCATGGCCTTGTCAATTGCTTTCTTAAATCTATGTTTTGTGATTTAGATCATATGTGTGGAGTTAATATCATGTTTTGTGAGTCTCACAGATTTCTGTTATGCATCGTTGAGTGCATCTATGATCTATGAATTCACAACTGTTCTTGTCATATGCTTGTGCTATGTGGTGTTTAGAAATCACAAGCTGCCTCCTTGTTTTCAGCGTTTTACACATCTTGGTGGAAAACTGCCAAAAGGTGTCTTGCTGGTTGGCCCTCCTGGTACTGGGAAGACCATGTTAGCGAGGGCTGTTGCTGGGGAAGCTGGTGTTCCTTTCTTCTCATGCAGCGGTAGTGAGTTTGAGGAGATGTTTGTAGGTGTAGGAGCTAGAAGAGTCAGGGACCTTTTTGCTGCAGCTAAAAAACGTTCTCCCTGTATCATATTCATTGATGAAATTGATGCAATCGGTGGGAGCAGAAATCCTAAGGATCAACAGTACATGAGGATGACCTTGAACCAGTTGCTTGTCGAACTGGATGGCTTTAAGCAGAATGAGGGAATAATTGTCATTGCTGCAACCAACTTTCCTGAGTCCCTAGATAAAGCACTAGTGAGACCTGGGCGCTTGGACCGTCGTATTGTTATTCCGAATCCAGATGTTGAAGGCCGGCGGCAAATCCTAGAGTCCCATATGTCGAAGGTAATTCTTGAGAACTTTTGATATCATGTTGTCCAAATTAAAATGGAATGTCTTATCCTTATACACATGATGCAGGTCTTAAAGAGTGATGATGTGGATTTGATGATCATTGCCAGGGGAACACCTGGATTCTCAGGTGCTGACCTAGCTAACTTGGTAAATGTGGCTGCTCTGAAGGCTGCCATGGACGAAGCAAAAGCTGTTACAATGAATGATCTGGAGTATGCCAAGGACCGGATCACGATGGGCAGTGAGCGCAAGTCAGCAATAATCTCTGATGAATGCAGGACATTGACCGCATACCATGAAGGAGGACATGCCCTTGTTGCCATCCACACCGATGGTGCTCGCGGTGTCCACAAAGCCACCATAGTACCCAGGGGACTGTCCCTTGGGATGGTCTCCCAACTCCCAGAAAAAGATGAGACAAGCTTTTCACGGAAACAGATGCTGGCATGGCTGGATGTCTGCATGGCAGGACGGGTGGCGGAGGAGCTTATTTTTGGGGATAGCGAGGTAACATCTGGTGCTTCATCCGATTTTCAGAAAGCAACTAAAATGGCAAGAGCAATGGTTACGCAATATGGTATGAGCAAGCAGCTTGGCTTTGTCTCTTACAATTATGAGGATGGTGGAAGGAGCATGAGCACAGAAACAAGACTTCTGATTGAGCAGGAGGTGAAGAGTTTGTTGGAGAATGCCTACAACAATGCAAAGACTATTCTCACAGAACACAGCAAGGAGCACCATGTTCTAGCCAAAGCGCTTCTTGAGCATGAGACTCTCACTGGAGCCCAAATAAAGAAAATTTTGGCCCAAGTAAATAACAAACAGCAGCAGGAGCATGCTGTAGAAGCTCCACAGAAGACACCGGCTGCACCGTCATCTCCTGCTGCATCGGCTGCTGCGGCAGCGACGGCGGCAGCGGCTGCAGCACAACAAGCTGCAGCAAAAGCCAAGGGGGTTGCTGGTATCGGATCTTAAGCATTGTGCATACTCCTACCGTCATCAAGATAACATAGGAGTACAATAGAAGTAGCTAAGATTGGAGCAAATGTGTATTCACTTGCTCTTCTACGCAAGATTGTATTTGGTATGTTCTCATCAGAGAGGCCTTCCCTTCCAGCCAGGGGCCCATCTAGTGTTGATATTGTAATAATTTGATACCTAACCGTAGTCTGCATCCTTTATTTATTTCTCTCTATGAAACTGCCTGTCGACGATTAAAAATAGAGGGGACACAGGACCAATACTCGGGAAATTTTACAAAGGTTCAGGCAATTATAATGTACAAAATTAGGGGTCGCAACCCGGACGGTTAACTTAATCAGTTGACAAAAATGAAAACATTCACTAAAACCGGGTAAAGAAAATTAACATTTCTCAAAAATAATTAAGAAACAAGTTCATTATATAAACTACAACATCACAAAATATGTACTAAAACATCATAAGGACATCGCATGCAACAATCACAAATAAACTAGTGAAACATAGAAAAAAAGTATTTCTCAAAACCTCCAAAGAAACACTATGTGTGACATTAGAAAAGATCCAGTGCAACATCAAAAACAAAAACATGCAACAATTTTGTTTATTGATACAGTATTGGGAAAGAAGTTGAAACATCCTTTTGGTGCCAAAATGAAATGGGGAATAGGGGACTATGGTTGTCACAGAGCCACCTCGCAATGTCATTGGATTGTTGGTCGTCATCGCCGTTATCGCGAGTCCATGGCCATTGATCGTTGTTGCCATGGCTCCATGGCCCTGCGTACATATAGAAGAAGCAGGGGAATATATTGACTACATTTCGAGACATGGCAAACAATACGGGAAGCAAGAATAATAAGTCATAGCAAAGATTGCTAACTAAATGGGTAGGATAAAATATTGAAGCTAGTAGAAAAGGTGAAGTGCTCCTGTCATAGTCACGTGGGTGGAGAAGATAAAACAACACTATTTAGTCACATGGATAGAAGTGTCCAATTTTTCTTCTCGGGCTAGACGCTCAAGGCAAAGCATTATCGAATTATATTGGCTTTGTGATCCTGCGTATGGAACTAGCCAGGTGTGCCATTCGGAGATTGGAGATCAAACTTCTAAGTACCACAAAGATAACAAGAGTTTTGATGTGTATATTATAAGATGCATACGATGCCTTGTCACACTATACTCTTTCCCTTTATATATTGGCAAAAAGATGTCACCGTTTGATTTGCTGCCCACCTCTTTCTAGTGCATGGCGCTTTAAGGAGATGGAGAGTTAAGCAGGTAGGATGAGACTTTATTTTAAGATGGCAAGGGCCTCAAATTAGGGCCTTGAAAGAGCTACAGATGTTGCATCAGTAGGGCTGAAAACGGTCGGTAAAATTTCCGAACCGACCGACACCGTTTTCCGGATTTTACCGACCGTTTTCCGTTTTTTTCGGTACTGGTCGGAAATGATCCGGAAAACGGTACTGAGGTCTCGGAAACGGTATCGGAAATGATTTTAGTAGTTTACCGACCATTTCCGAAGTTTACCATATTTATTCGGAAATTTACCGATTATACTATTCGGAAATTTATTCGGAAATTTACCTACACTGCTTCTCACCTAACCTTATCCCCTCGCTCAGTCTCTCTGCCTCTCACTCAGCCACCCGCGCTGCCCCGCCGGCCGGCCTCCGCCCTCCCGTTCGGTGCCCCGCCGGCCTCCCGTCCACCGCCCCGACGGCGCGGCGCTCTGGGGCACCGCTCTGCCTGCTCGGCTGCCTGCCCGCCTGCCGGCGCCCCCTCGGCCTCCTCGGACCGGCGCGATCGTGGTGGGGTCGGAGATTGGGGGGCTGGTGGCGGCGACGTAGCTGGTGGCGAAGGGGGCGCGGGTGCTGGTGCTTGAGAAGTACGTCATCCCAGGGGGAAGCTCCGGGTACTACCGACGCGACGGGTTCACCTTCGACGTTGGCTCCTCTGTCATGTTCGGCTTCTCAGACAAGGTGAGAGCAGTGAGCACAGTTGGGTGGATGAGAATGAGATGATTGTTTCCCGTGGCTAGATTCTGGGATCGTGCGTTGGTTGTGAGTAATTGCCGATGCGAAGTCGGGTGTGGAGGACAGGAAAGTTGAGGAAGGGAAAGTTGGGATTGATTTGGTTGTTGGCTAGATGATGATTTAGTTATTGTTTTTCATGTTATAAGGGAGCAATTGATCAATGATGACATGAAAAAAGTAGCGTAAAGTGATTAGAACACTATGATGAATGATGATTGTTTTGTGTGTTTCATGATATTTACTATTATGTTTATTTGTCATTTGTGTTGAATATTGGTCTTGGACATTGTCACATTATAATCTTATATATTGTCATGTTGGACATTGCTATTATTATGTGACATCGCTATTATTATGTTCATCTCTGTGATGGGTGATTATTATGTGACATTGCTATTATTATGTTTAATAATTATATGTGTTACTCTAGACATCACATGTGAGGTAAAGTTATTTCCGATCCGAATTCATGGATGTCCGACCGATATCGATGAATTTCCGACCGAACAACTCCATTTCCGATGTTTCCGAATTTTCCGAAGCCGTTTCCGTTTCCGACATTACCGTTTCCGATTCCGATTCCGAATAAAAAATATGGAAATGGAAATGATTTTAGGGTTTTTCCGATCATTTCCGACCGTTTTCAGCCCTATGCATCAGTGATACAACAGGAATTTACAATAGGGTCCCTAGAGAAATATAAAATTACAAAAAATCCTAATGAAAAGCAAAAAGGACCTCCCAAAGATATGGGAAAAAGCAATCGGTTCCTTCTACCATCGTGACTGAACCAATTTGGGCGATGCTGGCGAGCCTCCATGGATGAAGTGGAAAGCACTTGAGGTCATCAACTTTGCACATCTCACTTTGTAGGGCCTCCATTTTGTGGATGTTTGCTTTTGGTTTTGCTGGAGATTTGGAGAATAGCCGGCTTAACCTTGAAGATGAAATCGGCAAAAGTAGAAGAAACAGATAGCGTTGACCTCTTAGAGCTTACATCAGAGATATGTGGATGGGCTGATGCAAACTGAAGCCTAAAAAATCTTGTTCCAGATCCCTATCTTACCATGGGCTCACTTATGAGAGTTGGCTCACCCAAGAAAGTAATAAACGCAAAGCCATCATAGACTAATTATTTTAAGGGCAAAGAACTTACCCTGGTCGCTGGCACTGGAGAAGATTGAAGCCAGCACCATGAGGAGGAGAATGGGCGCCGATGCTGGGATCAAAGTAACTATATGGGAATATGACATAAATGACGACTACAGCACAAGCCCGACTAGACTAAGTATTTACTTGAGGCCCTCCCACTCATCCCCTAGGTCATCCCCTTGCCAATGGACAAAGAGCCACCGGAGACAGAGGGAAATGGGGCTAGACTGTTGTGGAGGCCATAGGCCTCGGATACCTCAAGACAAGCATATGGGTCACTCGGATAGATGACGGGCCTAGTCTTGTAATTAGAGATATGATAGGACTCGGCAGATTTAGCCTTGTATGATAGGAAAAATACAGTTCTAATCGGGCACGTTATATCTCTAAAAGGAAATCCCTTGGTCATCATTCGATTGAGACTCCTACCTTGTAACCCTGTCCTCCAGTATATAAGGGGAAGCAGTGCACTCCCTTGAGAGCAAGTTCATCAGAACCACTATACATCCTCAAAGAAAATACACCACAACTGGACGTAGAGTATTACCTCACATCGAGGGTCTGAACCAGTATAAACTCCTTATGTTCCTTTGCAGTCTACCGAGTTTCGATCTGATGAGTAGCCCTATATTCATATTACCGGTGTAAAACATCGACAGTTGGCGCGCCAGGTAGGGGCTTCGGCGAGATCAATCTCAACAAGCTCGATGGATTCGACAACCGGAGTCGACGGCAACAAATTCTCCCCTGGAGACACAATCACATTCGGAAGCCTTGACTTCGTCACCGACCAGCTCGGCAACCTCACCTTGGCCGACTCGGACCCGATCCGATCTGCCAGGGAACAGGCCGACTCCGCACCAGTCGGCCCACTCGGCGCTGCATCAATTCTCGTCGATTTGCTGCGGCGATCTTCCACTTGCCCGGGTCTCAGGACAACTCTCTCCTTCGGCGTTTGACTCGGGCTCAGCCTTGAGCCGACCGGGGACGGGCTAGGAAGGGGAGAGACCGTCAATCTCCCATGCAGACTCGGCAACGCCGCGGACATCCATAATCTACATCCCACGCGGCAGACCTGATCCCCTACGGTCCAATTTGGATACGGCCCAGAGCCATTCGAGATTGGATCTAGGGAGGTCGGAGTCGTCATCACCCCCATCGACTACTTCGATTCTGACTCTAGGTCGGACAAAAGTTCGAACAACAGTTCGAACAGTAGTCTGGCAAGCCTTCTATTGCCCCACGAGATCTTCATGGCGTCCAAGGGCAACACTCCCTCTCAGGAGGCGCGCCGACTACGCGAGCAGCAAGAAGAGGAGGCCCGCCGATTGCGACAACAATAGGAGGCCAAACGCGATGCTCGTAACGACGATCTACGCAGTGCTGGACGAACCGCCCAGCAACAGATCCTCCAGACACGAGTCGGCGACCACGATGTCTTCATCACACCTTAGCAGAACGTCGTGGCCGCCGCAACCCTACTAGATACACTCCAGTTGGGGCCTGACCACCAGGCCACCCCAACTATTAGAAGAATCAAAGCCATGATCACTGCTGCCGCATGTCAGCCGCACGAGCAGTCGGGCGACACCCTCATACCGACCCACCGGTCGGGTTCTCCAGCAGTGGTCCATCCGCGTCGGCACAACGCCGGGCGGCTAGCTCTAGTCAGCTACACGTGGAGTCATGACATATGTCTCTCGGCATTCCTAACAACAACCGGCGACGTCCCCAGTATGACCGCCGTGACAACCAAGACCTTCGAAGCCATCTGTGACGCGATCTCCGTCAAGACATCAATGCTCGGCACCGCGAACGCGAAGAGGACGAGCACCGCCGACTAGAGGACGAGAACGAGCGCTTCGGTCTCCACCACGAGCAAGTCCATTGCTGTAATCGGAGTCAGAGCCCTCTTGCAGATGAAGGTGTCCCGGCCTTCACCGAGGAGCTACAACAGGTCGACTGGCCGTCGGGCTTCAAGCCGATAGGAATAGAAAAGTACGACGGCAAGACCAATCCCGAGTCCTGGCTCACAGTCTACACTCTGGCGATGGCGATTCGAGTAGCCGGAGGCGATCACAAAGCCATGGCTAACTACCTGCCAGTCGCCCTAGCCGACTCGACGAGGACATGGCTCACAGGGCTCCCAAAGCGGTCAATCGGCTCCTGGGGAGAACTCCGGGAACGGTTCATCGCCAATTTTCAAGGAACTTACGAGAGGCCGTCTTCCAAGCACGATCTCTATCAGCTGAACTAGAGGAAGAATGAGTCTCTTCGCGAGTTCATCAAAAGGTTCTCCGAGAAGCGCAACTTGATCCCAATGATCAAGGATGAGGTCGTCATCGCCACCTTCTGCAAGGGAGTCAAGGACGCCCCGTTTATCACAAAATTTACTCGGAAGCCTCCAACCTCTGTCAGGGCTCTCTTCGACATGGCGAATAAATACGTCGACTCGGGCGACGCTGTTGTGGAGGCCTTCGAAGACAAGAAGGAGCCTCAGCAGAAAAAACAGAAACCCAGCAATGAGCCAGCACAGAACAAGTCCGGCTGCTGCAAGCGAAAGTTGGCCAACGTGGAATGTACTCGGTTGCGGCCCCTAAAGAACAACGAATACCAAAAAGTGATGAACGGGCCCTGCCCCTTTCATCCCAAGGGCAGGCACGCGGTCAAGGACTGTTTCATGCTCAAGAAGTTTGCTTCCGAGCAGGCTTCAACATTTGGCGCCGACAAGAACAAAGACAAGCTAGATTCGGGCCCAACCGACGATTATCAAGATCCCCAGGCTGAACTCAACCATATCTTCGAAGGGCCGTTGGCATACGAGTCCAGGCGAAAGCAGAAGCTAATAGCACGCGACGTCAACGCGGTCTCTGTAGCAGACGCTCCCCAATATTTACGTTGGTCAGAGATGCCCATCACGTTTGACCGCGCAGATCACCTCGATCGGGTTACACACCCAAGACGCTATCCACTTGTCCTGGACCCAGTCGTCAAAAGCATCAAGTTGAAGAAAGTTCTCATAGATGGAGGCAGCGTGCTCAACATTCTATTTGCCAAGACCTTGGATGAGATGAAGATCCCTCGTTCAGAGCTGTGGCTGAGTACGGTGCCCTTCCACGGGGTAATCCCCAGCCTATCTTCAGCACCTCTCGGGCAGATAACTTTGCCAGTCACTTTCGGCACGCGGGATAACTTCCACACAGAAAACGTCTGCTTCGAGGTCGCCGACTTTGAGACTGTGTACCACGCCATACTCAGACGGTCGGCGCTAGCCAAATTCATGGCGGTGCCACATTATACCTATATGATGCTCAAGATGCCTGGGCCAGCCGGAGTTCTCTCCCTTCGCAGCGACGTCAAGCAAGCCTTCACCTGCGACAAAGAGAGCTGCGAGTTGGCTCAATCCCAAGAAGCGGCAGTCGGACGCAATAGCATTCAGCAGGCCGTTACAACTGAAGTCGAAGACGATCAAGTTCCGGCGAAAAAAGCAGCGAAGTCGGGAATTTCAGCGGACTCTGACACGAAGAAGATCTCCCTGGACCCTTTCGACCCCTCCAAGACTGCTCTAGTTAGGACCGGACTCGACCCCAAATAGGAAGACGCGCTTATCACCTTCCTCCAGGTTAAGAAGGACATCTTTGCCTGGAAACCTTCCGACATGCCTGGGGTATCAAGGGAGGTGATCGAGCACACCCTTAATGTCAAGACAGACACCAAGCCAGTCAAGCAACGGCTACGACGCTTTACACAGGACCGTAAAGATGTTATTCAAGAGGAGATAACCAAGCTCCTCGCAGCCGGGTTCATCAAAGAGGTCTACCACCCGGATTGGCTGGCAAACCCAGTCCTGGTCCGAAAGAAGAACGATAAATGGCGCATGTGCGTCGACTATACCGACTTGAACAAGGCGTGCCCCAAAGATCTATTTGGTCTACCGAGAATAGATCAGGTGGTGGACTCAACCACGGGGTGTGAACTTCTTAGCTTTCTCAACTGCTACTCGGGATACCATCAAATCAGCTTGAAGGAGGAGGACTGCCTAAAGACTTCTTTCATCACACCGTTTGTAGCGTACTGCTACATCACCATGTCGTTCGATTTGAAAAACACTGGAGCAACGTATCAACGGGCAATTCAGCGGTGTTTACACACTCAGATCGGGCGCAACGTGGAGGCATACGTCGATGATGTGGTTATCAAGATAAAGTCCAAAGAAGACCTCATCGCTGACTTGGAGGAAACCTTCCAAAATCTTCGAAGATTCAAGATGAAGTTGAATCCGGAAAAATGCGCCTTCGGTGTGCCATCCGACAAGCTACTCGGCTTCATCGTATCGCATCGCGGCATCGTGGCCAATCCAGAGAAAGTCAACGCAATCATGAACATGGCACCCCTGACTAGCCAGAAGGACGTCCAGAAGCTGATAGGCTGCATAGCGGCACTCAGCTGATTCATATCCTGACTAGGCGAACGGGGCATGCCCTTCTTCAAATTACTGAAGAAAGCGGACAATTTTCAATGGACTCCCGAAACCCAACAAGCCTTCGAAGACTTTAAAAAATTTCTCATATTACCACCAATGTTGGCATCACCTATGTCCTAGGAGCCATTAATGTTATATCTGGCGGCACCCACTCAGGTAGTCAGCACGGTGTTGGTAGTCAAGCGATCCGAACAGGGTCATATACAAAAAATTCAATGGCCAATCTACTTCGTCAGTGAAGTCCTAGCCAACTCAAAGATGAGATATCCTCATGTCCAGAAGCTGCTATACGACCTACTTATCACTGTCCGGAAGCTGGTGCACTATTTCCAGTCGCATCAAGTCACGGTGGTCACATCGTATCCACTCGGGGACGTCCTGCACAACTGCGAGGCCACCGGCCGAATCGCTAAATGGACGCTTGAGTTGATGGCGTTCGACATCACCTTTCAGCCACGGACAGCAATCAAATCTCAAACTCTAGCCGACTTTGTGGCCGAGTGGATAGAAGTTCAGACGCCTACAACAACAGCGAAGCTAGAGTACTGGACAATGTACTTTGACGGTTCTCTAAGGATCGGCGGCGCCGGGGCCGGCATCGTACTAACATCACCCACCGGCAAAAAACTCAAGTACGTTCTCCAGATTCACTTTTCAGCTTCCCACAATGTCGCCGAGTACGAGGCACTCATCCACGTACTCCGCATCGCTGTATCACTCGGCATCCGCCGACTGGTTGTACGTGGGGATTCTCAACTCGTGGTGAACCAAGTCATGGAAGACTAGACATGTCTCGATGATACTATGGCAGCGTACTGCCAGGAGATTCGAAAGCTAGAAAATAAGTTCGACGGGCTAGAGATAACTCACGTCTTATGACAATACAATGACGCTGCAGATGAATTGGCTAACATGAGATCCAAGAGAGAAGTGGTCCCGATCGAGATTTTTGTCGAACAACTAACGGAGCCATCAGTCAAGAAGAAACCAGTGCCAGATCAGTCGGGGGCTGAACCTACCCCAGCAACAGATGAAGTACTAACCATATCTCAAGATTGGCGGACTCTAGTTCTCAAATTCCTCTAGGACGATGAACTCCTAGAAAATCATATTGAAGCCGAGCAAATCAAACGCCAAAGCAAATGTTTCCTAGTAGTCGGAGAAGACCTGTATCGAAGAAGCGCATCTAGAGTCCTCATGTGTTGCGTCACACCAGACAAGGGCAAGCAGATTCTGCAATCAATCCACTCGGACATATATGGCAACCATGCCGCATCCAGGACATTAGTCGGAAAGGCTTACAGGCAGGGATTTTTCTGGCCAACAGTAGTAATAGATGCCAAAGACATAGTTCGCACTTGTGAGGGTTGTCAGTTCTACACAGGACAAACAAATCTTCCAGCCTAAGAACTCCAAACAATCCCAATCTCTTGGCCCTTTCCAGTATGGGGGCTAGACATGGTCGGGCCTTTCAAGAAGGCACCAGGAGAGTTCACACACTTGTTTGTCGCAGTGGATAAATTCACAAAGTGGATTGAGGCAAAACCCATTGCTACCATAACAATGGCACAAGCAAAGGACTACATCATGAGTATATTATACTGATTTGGGGTTCATAACCACATCATAACGGACAATGTACTCAGTTCATGGGCAGCGTATTTCAAGATTTTTGTGACGACTTCGGCATCAAGATCTGCTACGCTTCTATGGCACACCCATGGAGCAATGGGCAGGTCGAGTGTGCCAATGGCATGGTCTTACAAGGTATCAAGATAAGGATATTCGACTGACTACAACCATATGCGGGGTGTTGGGTACAAGAACTCCCATCCGTTCTCTGGTCTCTAAGAACCACGGTTAGTCGGGCCACAGGGCAATCCCCTTTCTTCCTAGTCTACAGTGCTGAGGCTGTGTTACCAATCGAGTTAGAATTCGGCTCTCCGCGAGTTCGGGCTTACTCAGAAGATGGATGAAACAATACCCGATTGGTCGAACTAGATCAGTTGGAAGAAGCGAGGGACATCGCAATAATCCAGTCGGCAAGATATCTTCAAGGCCTGAGTCGTTATCACAGTCGAAATGTCTGTGGCCGCGCCTTTTTGGTTGAGATCTTGTCTTGCGAAAAATACAAACCACCAAAGACAGGCATAAACTATCCCCAATATGGGAAGGGCCGTTCATTATCGCTGAGGTTACATGGCCAAGCGCCTAACGACTGAAGACCGAAGTCGGTGCCCTAGTCAGCAACTCATGGAATATAGAACAGCTACGTTCTTTCTATACCTAAGTTTTGTTTTTTCTCTCATATATATGTATGAGGTTTTTCTTTGACTCACTACGTCGCTTGTTTCAACCGAGTAGTGAGTTGGGGGCTGCATATATTATATGTGCTTTGTCAACAATATACGAGCTTGTTTTATCTAAGTTATGAAGTTTTGCAACGACTATGTTATGTTTGCTTAAGTATAACTTTCTGCGGTGAACGATTTTATTAAGTTCCTATAGACTAACTTGACGTAGACTATATAGTTGGGTAAAGCTAATGATAACTAAGTAAAACCAAGAACTCGGCGGCATTGTACACATATCTTACAAAAGATTTATATACACCGACTGTATGATGGATTGTTCTTACATTCCCTGGTCCTTGGTGATCGTTTTTGCAGTTGGCCTCACCTAAGTGGTCAACTCCAACACTTCCTCAGGTGTTGTCTCTTCGGCAAACCCTTCACCGATGGCCTCGAAATCTGCCCTGGGGTATATCGACTTGGTCATCGTGAGGGTCTGGGCCACACCAATGACAACATGCTCGTCCAAGTACCTTTTTAGGATACTCGGGGCATCGTTAAGGCGCGCCTGCACCTAGGAGACCGTGTTGGAACTGGTTCCCACGTGGTGAGGATCCATGACGTCAAGGAGCCCTTTCACGGACTCGGCAAGAATCTCCCGTGACTCCTTGACGACTTTGATCTCCTCTGCAAAGGCTTGAAATTGGGTTTGGGCGTTGGCTCTTGCAGCTGCTCAGATTCATTGACAAGTAAACTTGTTAGCCAAAACTACAGTCGGAGTACCTAAAGGATTGGTTAAGATCATTGTCAGAGGAAAGACTTACTTTCGTAGTCGGCCTCCACTTTGGCTTTGGCCTTTTCCAGTTCGGCCTTTTCTTTCTCAAGTTTGCCGTTGGCCTTCTCCAGTCCGGCCTTGACTTTCTCGAGTTCGGCTTTGGCTTTCTCGGCTTCCTTCAGCTTGGTTTCCCCCTCTGCCTGGGTCTTCAACTCGGCTTCGAGGGTTGTACATCAGAATAGTCGAGAACTTGAGATTACAGTCAAGACACAACTGGGCGGTCGAGAAACAACAAAGCTGGAGGAATATGCTTGGGACTTTGTCAGGAAGACAAATACAGGAGACTCACTTCTGATCTTCTCGGCTAAAGACCAATTCTCATCCCTGAGCTGGTCAATAGCTCCCCTTAGCCAAGTCTCCCTCTCCTGGCTAGATCGCTCCAAGTCGGCCTTTGAGGTCTGGAGCTGGCTCAAACGTTGGAGCTGGGGGGCAAGCTGGGCCAAGACCTTGTTTATCTTCTCCGAGTGGTTGACAATCTTCTGCTCAGGGTAAAACAAAGCAAAGCAGAGTCAAGCGGCGGAATATCAAAAATAAGGGAAGTCGTCGGGAACTCAACATTGCAAGGCTCGCTACACACCTGGACCCCCCGGGACGCGACGATTGCGACGCAAAGAAGAACTTCACGCTCCCTCTCCGCTGCTTCCTCATTGTGCTCATAGCATTTCGCAATTCCCTCGGGAGATACCCAGTGGAATGTTCGCGGGAACCTGCGACGAGGAGCTTCAAGCCTGGGGGATCCGTTTCCTCTGAAGACGACGATGACACAGATAGCGACATGATCCTGGCCCCAGACTCGGCGGTTGATGGGGCTTCGAGGACTCGCTCGGGGGCTGGAGCAGCAGCTTCAGTATCTGCCCCTTGGTCAGCCAGCGTTAGTGGCCCTGCTGTCAGAACTGCCTCAGTTTCTACAGCTGGGGCGATCGCCAGCTCGACAGATGAGCTTGCTGATGTTGGCTCGGCTGGGGCTGGCTCGACAATAGGAGCAGCCGGTGTGGTCTCCTTGAGATCAATATTGGCTCGTTTCCTGCACGATGGGTCAAATATCAAGATGCTACTATACTGAATAAGATTTTTAGAAGATTCAAAGTTACTTACCTCTTGGAGATTTTGAACTTCCATCCAGGGGTTCCAGATGTCGGCAGTGGAGGGCTGCCGGCTGTCGGGTTAGATGGCACTGCAGTCGGCGGTGGCGTCCTTCTCCTAGCCGGCCCGGTTTCTGGTGCGGCCGACTAGGGTGCTAGGATGCTCGGTGGCGCCGCCTTATGGCTCGTTGATGACCTTGTACTCGACGGTGCCGTTCTTGGGCTCGATGTTGCTGAGCCTGGTGGCACCAGTCTCGGTCTTGGACTCGGTGGCCTGGGAGCTGTGCTGACGTTGTCTTTAATTTTTAGGCTCACGGCTACAACACTCAGCCTGCTAATTTTCTTCTTGCCCAGGTCTTCGACAGGTTTCTTCCCCGCTCTCTTGGAGTTGGGCTAGGCAGCAGAAGGACTTAGTGGCCTTTTCTTCGATTTCACGGTTGACAAAGTTTGGGAGTCTTCATTAAACTGCTTACATGCCTGCAAGCGGTTTGACAACATAAATCACACATTGCAGAGCAATCCTGGATACACATCTACAAGCATTCATCACAGATGGACAGCAAGTTAACATCAGCAAGAGTTACCTTTGGACGAGACCTTTTTTGGCTGTAAGCCGGCGTGGCGCGCTCGGCATCTTCTGTATCGACCACTCCGCTGGCAAAATAACCAGGCAGGATGTCGGACACCTTGTGCTTGTCGGTCAGGTCGGGATATTCTCGGCTGGGATCGCTTTTGCCCCTATAATCCCAGCCGAAGTGACTCCTCAGCTTCAGGGGCCTGATGCGACAAGTCAAGAAACGTCTGGCTACCTATGGACCAGTCAATCTAGAGCTGTTCAGCTTTATTGATCTTATCAATCAACTATATATACTTGGCCCATCTCCTCAAAACTGAGCACAGGCGACCAGTTGGGCACGACCTCCAGAGGCAGACTAGTGAAAAGGGGAAGGCGTGGTTCAAGATTAGACAATAAAACCACTTCCTATGCCAGCCTTTGAGGGAGGATTTCAAGGGAACGTGGATATAAATCTTCTTCATCTCGCTCCTAAGCTGGATACCGGCCCCCCAATCACTTGGACCTTGCTTTTGGAGGGCTGAGGCTTGATGTGGAACAAATATCTAAACAGATTCAAATGGGGCTCCACACCTAGAAAATACTCACATAAAGTTGCAAATATAAATATTTGCAAGATCAAGTTGGAATTTAGATTCACCAACTCTAGCTCGTAGAAGGCAAGAAGTTGGACAAGAAAATCCAAAGACGGAAGAGAAAGACCCCGATCAAAGAAAAAGGCGAAGACTACAGTCTCACCCGCTTGGGGCACTGGAGTCGATTCCCCTTTCGCCGAACGCCAATGGATGACTTCACGGCTTTGCAATCTCAGCAACCTCTCCAAATACTTCAGCTTAGTCGACCCGTGTCGGCGAAACGGGACTGGGGGTATCCACAGTCGCCGGGGACGCGTGGGTCTTCGGCCACGTCAGTTCCCCGGGGCCACGTCCTGTTCGACTGACGACCGGCTGCGATCGTGTCTCTCGCACAGTGTCCGGGGTCCGGGCGCGCCTCCCGGTCCCAGGATGCGTTGCCCCCGGCCGCGGACGCGCCTCCCCGTGCCGGCCGTGTCTCCCGCACGGTGTCC
This sequence comes from Oryza meyeriana var. granulata, assembly GCA_003991445.1. Lineage (NCBI taxonomy): Eukaryota > Viridiplantae > Streptophyta > Magnoliopsida > Poales > Poaceae > Oryza > Oryza meyeriana. The sequence continues at coordinate 68,806 of RYFJ01001203.1, read as the reverse complement.
GGGCCCAGGGCGCGCCCCCCCACGCTCGGATGCGTCGCCCCCGGCCCCGGGAGCGCCTCCTCGTGCCTGGGGGCGCCGCCCCCAGACCCGGGTGACAGGCGACGGGGCGTGCCGCGCCCCGCCACCCGGTGGGACGCGCGTGGATTCTCAAGACGGCCCCCCGTGGGTCTGCTCCCTGCACAGTCCGAGACACAGCGACGTGCACTCTCACTTCTCAACAGGGTGCGCTGCTGTAGCCGTACACAGCCGCCCAGCAAGGGGCCGACCAGACCAGCCGCCCGCAGCGGGCGACCGGGCGACCCGGCGTGCCTCCCGCACGGCTCAGCGAGCGGGCGTGGGCGACTGGACGTCTCTCCGGCGCAGTGCAGCAGGCGGCCACGAGCGTGCAACAAGACATAGCAACCTCTCTTTCTCTCTGTACGGGGGACTGTGGACTCCCCTGACTCTATAAAGGAGGATCCAAGCCACCGAGAAAGGGAGAGGAGCTTCTCCGTCTTCTAACTCTCTACTCTGCACCCCCGAGCTCACTCTCTAACCACTGTTCTTCTTCTCCGGCTCCGGCCGTGAGCTAGATACACCTTGTAACCACAATACCACATTCATCCACCTCATAGTAAAACACACACAGGAGTAGGGTATTGCGCTCCGGCGGCCCGAACCTGTATAAATCCTCGTGTCTTCCTTGTGCATCGAGCCCTTCTTCCCACGCGATCTCCTCGGTTCAGACGGTCCGGACTTGCTTCGGACGGTCCGGACTCCTCTGTTTCTTCTAAGTCTTCTTCGCGTATCCTTCTTCTACACCCTGACGCCGGCTCCGCCTGAGAACTACTCCCCTGGCCGAATCTCAAAAGGGGGGTCTCCCGGCTTCCCGCGGTCAAGGTTTAATCCTCTGACAACCCACAATCTGAAGTCGGCCAGGTCTCATTAGTCATCCTTGGGATTTTCGACATTTTCGGCATGGCTCGAGGCAAGGAAATTTGGGGGAAATGCTATTGGGGGCTTGGAATGGACACGGAGGAGCAAGATCGCCCGAGTTTCGAGTGGGAAGCGCTAGCAATGGCGAACCCTAGCGAGGCGAGGTGCGCAATTTCGAAGCGGAAGCTAGAAGACGAAACGATTGGTAGATTGGAGAAGATGAGGGAATCTTTTCTCTCTCTCCCCCACCTTTATAGAGCTTGGACTGATATGTGGGCTTGCGTCTGCGAATTCGGAACTAGGCCACCAAGACATGAGTTTCTAAAGTAGCACGCTTAATGTGGGCCACTCGCTGGTTGTATTAAAATCACAGTGCTGGTGCTACCTACAGGAACCGATTGAGTAATCAGATATGCTTCATGAAAGCCTGACTGCTGAACACATGTGTTCAGATATCTGAATTATTCACCAGGTATTGAGGATATATCCTTATAAGGATCACAAGCTGGTTTCCATTAAAATTGGGGATGCAGGTATCTCTCAAGTACACCTGACCACATATTGGATTAAAATCTATAACGTGGTACTCGGCGTACAAGTTTAGCCAATAATTGTCATAGGCAAATATTTTTTCTAACCGACATGACGTTGAAGAATCTAACTTCCGAGTGGTATACTACTCGGAAAAGATTATAAGGTTAAAGATCTCTGACTTTATGTTTAATTGTTTCACAATTAAGCACAAAGTCAGGGGCTACACCTAATAGGTCGCCTATCCGGCGCACACTATTCATACTTCTACATGGAGCCCTTCATAGCCTTGCTGCCAGCTGACATGAAGCAAGACTTCGGAGAAGAAACACTCGGACAAAGAGTACTCAGGAACAATGCACTCGGGAATACTTCACCATGGAGGATGAGCCCTCGGCGTCAGCTGTGACTTAACTATGAAGGTCTCAGGGGCTGCTGTGGAGGCCATGGACCCCGGGTACCTCAAGACAAGCATATGGGCCACTCGAATAGAGGATGGGTCTAGTCTTGTAATTAGAGATATGATAGGACTCGACAGACTTAGCCTTGTACGACAGGAAAAATACAATTCTAGCCGGACACGTTATATCTCTAAAAGGAAATCCCTTAGTCGTCATCCGATTGGGACTTCTACCTTATAACCCTGTCCCCTGGTATATAAGGGGAGGGAGGCACTCCCTTGAGGGCAAGTTCATCAGAACCACCATACATCCTCAAAGGAAATACACCACGATTGGACGTAGAGTATTACCTCACATCGAGGGTCTGAACCAGTATAAACCCCTTGTGTTCCTTTGCAGTCCACTGAGTTTCAATCCGACAAGTAGCCCTATATTCATATTGCCGGTGTAAAACATCGACAACTATAAAGAGATTGCTTTTTCTCACTATCTCAAAAGATTCCACAAGAGTGTTTATGTACCATCTATAGGTCAGTTCGGTAGAGGCCATAGTACTAAAAAGAGCAAAACTAAGAAAGAAGGTCAGTTGCAGGAAAGGACAATAGGTCTTGTGATGCACCAATTTTTTTAGGAGGTGATGCACCAATTAAAATTATAGAAAACAAACATTAAAGAAACAGAGGAGGGCAGAGAGTAAAGGAGGAAGGTTGAAAATTAGGGATAAATTGGTCGGCTTATCATAGGGGCAAATAAATAGCTCCCTCTCGATCAAACGTTGGTAAGATAGATACCCTAGTATTGTAGTTGGAAAAACTACCTCATTTTAAATACTATATGCACGTAAAAATAAAACAGTGTTACATCATAACGAAGAAACATATTTTTACGGTGCCCCTCAGGAGACCTAGCAAAGAGATTTTTTTTTTGAAAATGGATTAAAACATGGCCTTTACACCCAAAAGCGGGGTACACAACAAACAAAGTAATAGGAGTACATAAACTCACTCCTTACACAAGGTTCACCCAACCAACACCAAACGAGCACTTAGACTCAAACCCCTTACAAAACATTTGAACGCAAATTCTTAAAACAAACATCCCAAAGCAAGAAAAGAACAAGCCATGCTTCTAGTCTTTTCCTCAAGTTCCATCCAAACTTAGTAAAGATGTGCAAAACTCTAACTTTCAAAATTTTGCACCCTTCCTTCACCATATCACCATCATCCTTCTTAACCAACAATGATCATTGACGAGCCCAGTGCGCCCCCTGAAGATAACGTGCAAGGAGTTAAAGTTTGGAGCCATCGAAGACTATATTATTTCTACAAAGCCAAATCGCCCAACAAAAAGCCACAACCCCTACAAAGATTTGATACTTTAGTCTAGGTTGTAAACCATTAAGCCAACTACCAAACGTATTAGCGATGTTAGTAGGCAGTTGAATCCCTAAGGTTATAAACACGGTGTTCCACACAAATTTAAGAATTTGAAAAAAAAAAAAGGATGTCGTATTGTTTCATTATGGTTATAAAAGCAGCACTTAGCACTGCCCTTCTCTCCATTTCGCCAGGTTATCCTTAATCAAAATTATCCCCTTATAGATACCACGAGAAAATTTTGATTTTTAAAGGAATTCTAAGTTTCCAAAATTTGAAAATTAAAAAAAAAAGAGCAAAATTTGAAAAGAAGTCACGAGGCCTGTTGGGCTGATAGACCTATGGGCCGGGAAGCCCATTCCAGAAGTAAAAATATCGCAGATTCCATTCCTATCGCAAAAGAAAATCAAATATATTATATTTTTCGTGCAAGAAGCCGAGAAAAACTCTCCTCTCGCTCGCCTTGTGTTTGTGTCCGGTGTCCCTCCCCTGCGCCGCGTGACCGTGACGTGGGCCATCCCCTCGCCTCCATTTCTCTCCTGCTCGACCGCCCACCTCGCCGCCGGCGAATTCCTCGCGTTCACCCGCCGTCGCGCTCCGAGCCTCCTCTTCCCGGCTCTTACCGCCTCGCTCGCTTTCCCAGCACAACCAACCCCCCACCCCTGCCGCTGCCCTCGACAGGGTTGTTTCTTTCTTGGGAGTTGGGTTGGGATCTCGTGGCAGCAGCGGCGGCGGGCGGTGCGTTAGGACTTCCCGGCCCATGGCTTGGCGGCACGTCCTCTCGCAGGTGCGTTTTCGTCTGACCTCTCTTTCCCTCCGCGCGCGCCTCTTCTCGCTGGTGGTAAGGCGGTTCTGGTCGGGGAGGACTCGATCTTGGCGGTGGGCTGGGGGACGCAGGGTATAGGTGTGGTTTCCTATTGGAGTAGCAATCTTGGGAGTCCGTATTGGAAAGCTAGATGGTCTGTGCGATTAAGCTGGTGTTCTTGACCTGAATAGCGTGATCCTGTTTGTGCTGGATACATGCAGTTTTAGACTAATCTGTTAAAAAAAACAGGAAGGAACCTTGTTTTCATGTCATAGCTTCTCTTTTATGTTGAATATTTGTCGGAGTGGCATGACAATCTATATGAAAATTCATAGGAGATAGCTAATTAAGTCCAGGAGACGGCATGTGCTTTGTTAGCTTGTAGGCATGTGTTTTTCTAAGCTAATTGGAGCTTGTAAACATCAAAAGGGAACTTCAATTGAATAAGGATTGGTGCTACAATGGTTTACTTAATGCAAGGTTGTGTTGTTTTTTCTCATACAGGTCGCAAGGAACCGATCGGCATATGCAATCTGCAATGAACTAATAACCTCCAACCCATCGAGGATTCTTAGAGGTGACTTCGGTGCAGGTATGCAGTCTTTGTATTATATATGCCAGCTCAACCAATCTAATCATGCAATAGCAGTTCTAAAATTGCAACTTTCGAAATTTATGATAAATATGAGGTTCTGTCTTACTTGGATACCTGGCATATAGTCCTCCACATATTAAACATATACCTGGATTGGTGTATTCCTCCTTTTTTTTTTCCTTTTCTGGAGCTGTCATAAAAGCTGTCCGTGATGACTCATTATTCTATCATATTACTTTCTTATAAGCAGCGATATATATTTTTTTCATTTCCTCCTGTTGTGATGAATTTCATTGCATTTCCTTATTGAGTTATGGTTTTGGGGGTGCTTAATGCAGGTGGAACACTTAGAAACTTACATGAGAGGTATCAGTCAAGCTATGTTGGTAGCTTTGCACGCAGGATGCGACAGATGGACTCACCAAGTGAAGCCTCTCTGCTAAAAGAAATTTATAGAAGTGATCCAGAACGTGTCATACAGATATTTGAAAGCCAACCTTCATTGCATTCCAATCCTTCCGCACTTTCTGAGTATGTAAAAGCTCTTGTCAAGGTTGATAGGCTGGAGGATAGCACCTTGCTTAAAACATTGCAGAGAGGTACTAATATCAACAAACACCTTATCTGTTTCAGGACTATTCTGCTGCTTTTGTGTGGGTCATGCTACTAGTGTTTATTTTCCTTATTTAAAGACTGGAGAGTGCCTCATTAGCTTGCCTAATACTTTCAATGTGGTTTTGTTGTTATGTTAGTATTACATTTGTCGTCCTTCTACCTAAGAAGTTGTTTGTGCTTGTCAGTTATCACTAATATGATGGTTCAATTTGTCATTGAGTCATACAAGGAAATTACAACATAACAGCAGTAAACAATTCTTCGTATGCTAGCACATATATGTTACGTTGAAACCTTCATCTCCTACAGTAATTTCTGCTTACTCTAATTTGTATTTTTTCATAGCCTGTCGACTGTGGTTACCATAGTTCAAGTCTTACAAGGAAATTACTACATATTTCAGCTGTTAACAAATTCATGGATATTCATCCTAATATGGCATATAAATTTTGCCATGAAAAAAAAAATCTACTGTAGTTCGAATTACTTTAATTTGTAGTTCCTAATGGGCTGTGGTTATCATGATTTTTGGTTATTGGTTTTTACAATGGTGGGATGGATCACAATCTTGACCCACCTATTCCTAGCTTACAAGGGTAGTCCTATTTGATTTTGTCTTCTAAGTTTAGGTTGAGAGAAACTTGTTTGCTATATAGTTTCCTTGTCTGCCGTTGACTAAACTACTTTCACTTTGAACCCTTCTTACTGTTCCTTCAATTAATACTGGTGAGTCGTTGATTAACTTGGTCTAAAACTCGATCCCTGCATCACCCTTACAGGTATTGCTGCTTCAGCAAGGGAGGAAGAAAACCTTGGTACTGTTTCAGCATTTAAGAGTGCTGGTCAAGTGACAAAAGATGGAATTCTTGGCACTGCAAATGCACCCATTCACATGGTTACAGCAGAAACAGGTCAATTTAAGGAGCAGCTTTGGCGTACCTTTCGAAGTATTGCACTAACATTCCTCCTGATTTCGGGCATTGGGGCTCTTATTGAGGATAGAGGAATAAGCAAAGGTTTGGATTTGTGAAATATCTGAAAGACTAATTCCTTGTTGTTTACTGGACTTATTCTGGTGTAATTCTGATTGATAAAATATTTGTAGGCCTTGGTCTAAATGAAGAGGTTCAACCAAGCATGGAGTCTAATACGAAATTCAGTGATGTAAAGGGTGTCGATGAAGCCAAAGCTGAACTTGAGGAAATAGTTCACTACCTCCGAGATCCCAAGGTAAATGCTTTTGAGCTGCTAGTCATGAGAAATGGTTAGTCTAGCTGTTTGGATGCAGAGTTATCTCAAGTTGAACATGTTTGTTACAGGTTTATTTCCCATCTGATAATGGCTTTGTGCTGCAGTTTATTTTTTCTCGAACACGCAGGAGAGCTGCGTATCATAATAGACATTAATATTTAAGAGGATTCAAGTTCAATTGCCCAAGTGCAATGGATTAATTTTGACATACTGACAATGTAAACTACTCTGCAATAGATTTATCTAACTTTCTTCCTTTTACTGAATCATGAGGTGTTGATAAGCTAACTCAGTTTATCTATCAATATCCTGCTTGATTCGAAACCTTTGCTTCTTTTTGTTGACAGTGTCCAGCTTGTTAATTCTATTATATGGATGTTGTTAATTTATTTGATAAATGCTTTATAGATATACCTTTTCAAGTTCTTTCTTAATTCTAGGTTGTTTGGCTCACATCTTATAATTTAAATATTGTATGGAGTTGATGTCCAGTTATGTCACATATATCTGTTACGCATCGTTAAACACATAAATGATGTGAGGATTCACCCCTCATTTTATCACATGCATATGTTATATGGCGTTCACAAATGACAAGCTGCTTTGTTGTTTTCAGCGTTTTACACGTCTTGGTGGAAAACTGCCAAAAGGTGTCTTGCTGGTTGGCCCTCCTGGCACTGGGAAGACCATGTTAGCAAGGGCTATTGCTGGGGAAGCTGGTGTTCCTTTCTTCTCATGCAGTGGTAGTGAGTTTGAGGAGATGTTTGTAGGTGTAGGAGCTAGAAGAGTCAGGGACCTTTTTGCTGCAGCTAAAAAACGTTCTCCCTGTATCATATTCATGGATGAAATTGATGCGATTGGTGGGAGTAGAAACCCAAAGGATCAACAGTATATGAAGATGACGTTGAACCAATTGCTTGTCGAGCTGGATGGCTTTAAGCAGAATGAGGGGATAATTGTCATTGCCGCAACCAACTTTCCAGAGTCCCTAGATAAAGCACTAGTGAGACCTGGGCGCTTTGACCGGCATATTGTTGTTCCTAATCCAGATGTTGAAGGTCGGCGGCAAATCCTAGAGTCCCATATGTCGAAGGTAATTCTTGAGAACTTTTGATATCATGTTTGTTCAGATTAAAATGTAATGTCTTATCCTTATACACACGATTGCAGGTCTTAAAGAGTGATGATGTGGATTTGATGATCATTGCCAGGGGAACGCCTGGATTCTCAGGTGCAGACCTTGCTAACTTGGTAAATGTGGCTGCTCTCAAGGCTGCCATGGATGGGGCAAAAGCTGTTACAATGAATGATCTGGAGTATGCCAAGGACCGGATAACGATGGGCAGTGAGCGCAAGTCAGCAGTTATTTCTGATGAATCCAGGAAATTGACTGCGTACCATGAGGGAGGGCATGCCCTTGTTGCCATACACACAGAAGGTGCTTACCCTGTTCACAAAGCTACCATAGTGCCCAGGGGAATGGCCCTTGGGATGGTGGCCCAACTCCCGGATAAAGATGAGACAAGCTTTTCACGGAAACAGATGCTGGCAAGGCTGGATGTGTGCATGGGAGGGCGAGTGGCAGAGGAGCTAATTTTTGGGGATAGTGAGGTGACATCTGGTGCTTCATCTGATTTTCAGCAAGCAACTGCAATGGCAAGAGCAATGGTTACCAAATATGGTATGAGTAAGCAGCTTGGCTTTGTTACTTACAATTATGAGGATGATGGAAAGAGCATGAGCACAGAAACAAGACTCCTGATTGAGAAGGAGGTGAAGAGTTTCTTGGAGAATGCATACAACAATGCAAAAACTATTCTCACCAAACACAACAAGGAGCTCCATGCTCTAGCCAATGCACTTCTTGAGCATGAGACTCTCACCGGAGCCCAAATAAAGAATATATTGGCCCAAGTAAACAATAAACAGCAGCAGGAGCATGCTATTGAAGCTCCACTGAAGACACCAGCTCCATCATCTCCAGCTGCATCAGCTGCAGCAGCGGCGGCAGCCGCCGCCGCCGCAGCACAACAAGCTGCAGCAAAAGCCAAGGGTGAAATTGCTGGTATCGGATCTTAGCAGTTTACCACATGATGTTAGATCAATTGACAGCTCTTGAGGATCGCGAAGGGTATGCTAATGCTGCTGCAGTCATCAATAGAACATACTGATTGTGTGTAAGCTGTTGTTATTCATTTCATGTTCCTCAAGTGGGTGGTAAGAAAACACAGAGAAATTATACGAAATTATACATTGTAGCAGGCACATTTAGACTGCTGGAATGTGAATTTTGTACCACATGGCCACACACGCGGAAATACTATTGTTTACATCCTAATAATTGCCACTGTTCGGGCTACCTTAGACGTTGGATGGTTATACCTAACAGAAAAGCTGTTGTTTTTGTCTAAAATGGTGTACTCATGTGGGTAGCTCGAGAGTCCATTTCTTTGGTCCTGTTCCTGTGGTGCTCTCTTGTTGTACTGTATGTTCTGCAAGTTGACAAAAGTTTTCTGTATCTTTGCTGAATTTGCATGTAATTACCAACAGTAATGTTGGGATAAGATACTTGATAATTTCAGGTATTCTGTCACCAATCATGTTTTTGTTCTGTTTGTAAAACAAACACCACTTCCTGTAACAAAATTGAGAGAATTGCCCATGGCTCCAGTTCATAACAGTTACAAAGGCAATGCTACATCAACGGCAGCTGAACAAACAATTTCTGACTGACTTGTTCACTTGTTCTGCTCCTTTGCCTTCAGCGCCTCGATTACAGCAGAGAAGTCCTGGTCTGCGAGCCCAAGCGACTTCGCAACTTTGTACAGCTCGTTTGCAGCTGCAACTGTAGGAATAGACTGGGACACAGATTCTGCCAGGGCCAATGCAAGCCTCAAATCCTGCCATGAAAATACAGTATTTGCAGTGCCAGAAATCAGATGAGATGCAATTGTTGCTGGTTTTTAGTGCTGGCAACATTAACGTGCAAGTAGGGGCTACCTTCTGCTGATGCTTCAGAGGAAAAGCAGTAGGGTATGCAGCTTTAACCATGGAAGGGCCCTTGAGGGAGAACATGGGAGCACTGATAGCACCTTGTGAAATAACCTGTAAAGGACCAATGTATGATGTGTCCTAGATTAGATTCTTCTACTTAGGTATTTACCACTGAAGAGCTAACTAACCTCAACAAGAGTATTGGGGTCTAAGCTGACTTTTTCGCTCAGGAGCAGTCCTTCTGAAAACGAAACCATCATGCTGCAGTATTTTGCCAAGATCAGAATTCATTAGTTAATATACAGAGTACAGGAGTAAGGTTGCTAGAATATTGAATGTAGAGGACTTCTTTGGTACCTCCCCATGACCATATTAACGACGAGCTTCATGGCTGCACCATTGCCAACATCACCGAGAAAAAATCTTGACTGGTTTCAGAGCAACGACAGTGTTAGCGTGTTTCCTGGTTCAATATTTGGGGCCGAATGAAGTACTGAAGAGAAGTTAACCTTGCCCATAACATCAAGGAGGGGTGCCACTCTATTGTACAAGGACTCATCACCTTACAAAAACGCATGGACCATTTCAGGTAACAAGCAACATGATGCATTTTTAATCTCACAATTACCAAGCATGGTGTCAGGTGGAAGTTTACCTGCAGTAAGAAAGATGAGCAGCCCATCTTCTGCTGGTTTTTTTGAGCCTGAAACTGGAGCCTACTGAAAAGGCATAGAGTTAGCATTGGACCAACAATACAAGAGTTGAAATTGCATTACTGGCGACACATCGAGACAACACAATCAACAGTTCAACACATGACGAGTAGGGTACAGCCAACGGCAGGGACCAGAAACTACCTCAAGGAAAGATGCCCCAGTACTTGTAATGTGCTCGCCAATCAACTTAGATGTAGCAGCGTCAACCGTCGACACATCCACATACCTGTGACGGACAATGCAATATAAGAAGATAATGCCATCTAGGCAAGCACATGCTGATGTTCCAGGCTTTCTGATGCTTTCTGAGAGCAAGGTTACCCTTTCCCTAGGGCCATCCCTTGTGCAGCTCCATTGGCCCCGCATACAACCTCAACCTGTGGACGTACAAAACCGTTATACGAATGATTAGATCTGGCATGTGAACTTTCATGAACAGAAAACACTATTGCAGTCTGAAGAATTTCTGAAACAAAGCATATACCGCGCTCTCGGGATCAGCAAGCATCGCGAAGGTCACATCGCAAGACGAAGCAACACCGGCCGGTGAAGACTCGAACCTGTAGGCAGGCAAGGCATCCTCTTTGTATCAAGCAAAGTGCTGCACATATCTTTCGTCAAATAGAATGCTGTTTTTCTCCTTCTCTCTCTATCTCTCTGTCTGAGTCAGCATGAACAGTGATGGCAGCAAATTTCTCGTAGATGTAAACCCTTTGTGCTCTTCAAGTGGAGCACTTTTGAGTGGAATTTCAGGCAAAGAGCATCTCGTCCAAAAGAAAGTAAAGAACCACAAAGGAAGCGCGAATTATGAACAATATCCATTTTGCACCTATCATTCATTCATCTGAGGGGAAAATGCATGCAACGGGTGGGGTGACAAACATACCTGGCGCCGAGGGTGAGGAGAGGGTCGCACTTGCTCTTGGTCCTATTCCACACCGTGACATCGCACCTGCAGCAAGACAAGCAAAGAAACACGCACTGTAGCAGCAGCGGCAGCAGAAGCCATGACCACCAGTGAAACCGTACAAGCAGATGCCGACGACTAGCGTTAGAAGAACTCGCATGTGTCGCAGCCAGGCTCGAGACAAATTTCACAGGAAAGAGAAGGCGAATAGGTTAAACAGTAGTAACAACTACCAAGATCAGAGTGAAAGGAAGGAGCAGTTCTGGAGAGGCAAACATCGAGTTACTTACCCGGCCTTGATGAGGTTGGAGGCCATGGGGCGCCCATGATCCCGAGGCCCAGGAAGCCCACCCTTCCACTGAACCCTCCTTCCCCGGGCGGCGGCAAGGAGGAGGAGGAGGATGAAGCGGAGCAGGAGAGGACGAGGCGTGCTCCCCTGGCGCCGCCGCGCAGGCGCCGCGCTGGCCCCGCCGCCGCCCTCGCGCACAGGAGGAGGCCACCGCCGCCATGGCCGCAGAGAGGAGAGGAGAGAGAGCGAGAGGGATAAGGAAGGAGGCGCCGCTGCTGCCGCGGGCGGGCAAATCTCGCGGCGGGATTTGGGCGACGCGGCAGCAGCCAAGCGACCTGATCTGACCCGAACCGGAGTCATGGTCCGGTGCGGTCTTGAGCCTGATTACTCTCGCTACACCTACACGACCCGTGCACGGTGCACCCGTCCATTTGCCTCTGCCTGCGTCACACGCGCTGCTGCGCTGCCTCTGCACTGGTGTGACCGTGTGAGTTCGATCGCGTCATCTTCTTATCCTCTGCAAAGCCAGCAACCACACAAAAGTGGCATACATAACATCAGGCACCGCATGTGGTCATCTTCCTAATTATCTTTTTTTCCCCTTTATAAACTTTTACTCGTTATAAATATTTAATGTTTGAAATAATATTTTATTAAAATTTTAAATTCCAACCATCAATGTTATGTTAGAATAACTTTATAAACTCTTATGTTAGAATAACTTTATAAACTCTAACTAACCTATGATATTGAGATACTACTTTTCGAGCCAAATCTCTAAACGATTTCTTCTATTTTAAAACAAAGCATTTAATAAATTATCAGTTGTTAGGATTTTAAAATTTTAACATGAATATTATCCTAAATATCAAATATTTTGTAACCAGAGAGAATAATATAGTATTCCATCTATCCCAAAATATAATAACTTCTGAAGTTTAGCATAGGTATTAAGTAAATAGATGAAATTAAATAGGAGATGTTGTGATTGATTGAGATGAAAGGATAGGTATAGAAGTTGCTATATTCTAGAACAAATTTTGAATTGTACAAGTTGCTATATTTTTAGATGAAAGGAGTATTAGAAAACTGAGATCCTGAGTATGGAGTTAACAATTTCAGACATAAATTTCTGAAATTTTGGGTTTACCAATGGGTCCTAGTATGATATTCTATCAGCCAAAAATTTTAGTTTTTAAATTTAGAAAAAATTTGTTCAAATTTACCAAAATTTGCTCATTTTTTTGAAAATATACTTCTGAACATTGAAAAAAAAATAAAAGTTTGGTCCCGTCCATTATGTTCTGAACTATTTAACCTTGCCTGAGCTTTGCGCAATTTTCCACGATGGAAAATTAGCCACCAAAGTTTACATGAAAATTGACGGATTTGGTATGAAAAGGTTTGAATTTAAACGAAATTTCAACCATCAGATCATGTATCGCTCATACATACCATCTAGTCATCAATTCACACCTTCTGGGTGGGATTTTATCAAGATGGCTTCTGCAATTCTCAAGGTACTTGCTCCATAAATACAAGGCACATATAATTTTCACACGGTTTTTAACCTACAACTCTGACTATTAATATTTTCAAAACATACTATCAATGACTATGAAATAAACACCATATGAATATAAATCTAATAATATCAGATGTGTGGCACCAAATATATATCTTTTTAGCTTAATTAGTCAAACGTTGTAAATGTTGACTTTTAAATTTATATATATAAGCCTTATATTTTCGGACCGAGTGAGTATTATCGTAAGAGATGTGAATTTTTTTTCATAAGCCACTGATTTCATAGGGGTTGATCATACATGATATTTCATATTTCTTCTATTAAAGGGTATGATCAGAAAATCATGAAGACAATTTATGTCGAGAAATGTTATGAGAATTGGATTCGTATGTTGACTCTTCTTCATCTCCAAGTGATTATTACTTGTACCATCATATCTCGTATTTTAATCTCTTGTGGTGTAGGCATATGCTCCGCGCTTCCTTTACTTGGGAACCGGGAGAAGTGGGACTTAAGACAAATCATTGCACTAGATTGGAGGGATAGGTCTGAATTAGCTTTGCAAATATTCTCCATGCCCTTTTCACCTTTGTATGCAGCATATGGCATGTGGCCTTTTCCTCCTTTTTTTTCACAGCATACACTAGAGTGGTGTGCCACTCTGGTATATGCAAATGGAGTACTAGTCGTTCTGAAAAAAAAGTTCTCAAAAAAGACTTGGAACTAAGAATTTGATGCCTCAAAAACATATCTATTGTATAGTATTTGGCCGCATTTATTCATCCATATCTACCTAGCAACCGTATTAGAAAAGAAAATTCAAACGTGCATCAAGTTAGAGCCTACAACATATAGTATTTCAACTTTTTTTTTGGTAAGACACATAGTTCTGTCATATAAACCCTTTAGTTCTATAGTTTTGCGATAATTAGTACAAAAGAATTATATTTTTCAAATTACAAAACACTGGGAACAAATGCAACAGCAAATGGAAGACGTCCGCAAACCATTTGAGCGTGCGGTGCCGTCTTCCGCTGCATATGGTGTGGACCGTATAGGTGTCCTCCGCGAGAGAAGAGATCGGTGAGCGTGACGTCAGCACGGGTAAACTGCAGTAAGAAAAAAAAATTGCTGGATCCACCCCGGATGACGATAACAATTGTCTAATGCAACCCCTATCACCATTCTGGCGCTCAAGTTAATTAACAATTAGCATTAACATGCTGTTTGCAACGTAGATGTTGGAGGGAACAATCAGGGCTGGGTGCCTGGGTTTTATAGCCAGTCCACGTGACTCTACCAAAGTTTTAACTCCGGCTAATGGAGTACTACTTCCTAGTTCTTCCCCCAATTGGTGTTAGTATAAATATGCATCCAATCAAAAGTCAGCAAAAACCCTCCAAATTGAGGCCTTATAACTTATATTACGTATATATTGTTTATTTTGATGGTTATATTGGAGATATACAAACCACACATTTATATGTGCATTGAAAGGCATTTTCATATTTTTTTAAATGTAAGCTGAAATATATTGTAGTAAAGTTGTATTTTGAGGCCACCACATTGATGACCATACGTTCGTGACAAAAAGGATGTGATATATGAGAACTATGCCATGGAGGTAGGCAGCATTTTGTTTTCACCACTAACAATTTAAATTAAAAAACTGTCCTAAATGTGACTCTCAGTTCGTGATTTCCATATAATATAATTTATTGTAAATATCTATCTTGGATTGAGACTCCCTCAATTGTCCTTGGCTTGTGTGTTCTTGTAGTCGTAGATCTAAACATACACTCTTAGGTATACCAATACACCTAGAGGAGTTGAGATCGTCACTCATAATAGTTAGGTCTGACGACATGGTCGTGACATCCCCACCCATGACGTCTAGCTCCATTGGGCGAGTTTGTTTATGAGTCTCTACCCTTGGACATCAGAGTCGCCAAAAGATGAGTAGATGCGTTTGTCTTATGAGGCCCCGTGATAGCTGGTTTCTTGGTAAATTCAAAGTAGTGAAGACAAGACTTGTGTGACACTGTGCCGCCGAGGAAAAAGAGCCACTGACATAGTTGGACGGTGGTCATATAATAAGTACGAAAAAAGGTCATAAGAACGCGTGAGCAACAGCATTAGAGAGAGTCTCAAACCATGAAAAATTAGAAGGGAGTTATTTGCAATAAATTATCTTATAGGGAAAATCTTAAACTTAGGGTGACATATGGGAGTTTTGCAATTTTTATTTTTTTATTTTTTCCCTTTTACCAAAGATCTCAAACATGTGTTTTTTCTCCTCGCAAA
Organism: Oryza meyeriana var. granulata; assembly: GCA_003991445.1. Taxonomy (NCBI): domain Eukaryota; kingdom Viridiplantae; phylum Streptophyta; class Magnoliopsida; order Poales; family Poaceae; genus Oryza; species Oryza meyeriana. Next base: position 53,579 of record RYFJ01001203.1, on the reverse strand, counting down.
GATAGATCTCAAACATGTGTTTGTGTACTGGCTCCAATTGCAGAAGTGAGATGCAAATAGCAAAAAACTGAGACATCATCATTTCTTATCGGCAAAAACAAAGTGTCCCCTATAAGATAAAACTGGCTTGTTCTTGTCAAAAACAGTTCTTATCTTCCACATTTCTATTTCTAGTCCTTTTCGGAACATACATTTGTATGGTACATAAGGCACAAAAGGACATGAAAAGAAAATACAAACTATTTTTTAATCAAATTACTGTTGTAAGGTACATAAAAAGCGAAAGTACCATGCCAAAAATTGCTAATATGAGTACTCCCTCCGTTTTAAAATAAAAAAATCTAGTATTGAATATGACACATCCTAGTATTCATACTAAGATGTATTACATCCAATTCTAAATTTTTATATTTTAAAAGGGAGTGAGTATTAATTAAAACAAAAGAAAAGCAAATAAAAGCTCTTTCTCCCGCGTTCCAAAAGCCAAATGATTGTTGTATAAGAGCCCTTTTTTCTCCCAAAGTTGAATTTACTGATTGGCTATGCTATCCATATAAAAACATCTTTGAATAAACAACAAATTTAATAAAAGCATATATCGTTAAAGGAAAAAAAAGATTAGAGATTGCATCATAAACACCCCCATGTGCCATGCGGCACTAGGATTGGAGGCGGATACGTGTCGCACCTGGAGGGTGTCCGCTGCATAAGACAGTACAGAGGAAAACGACATCTGGGCCCACCTGTCACCCACCCTTCTCGACGCTCCGCTGCCCGTTGGCGCCGTGAGAAGCTGCGCTGCGCTGCTACGAGTACCCAGCGGAGGCTACACAGTACTGTACCATTTGCTACTGCTGCAAGTTGCAACTCCTTTCTAGTACTAGTGTACCAAGCGTTCAAGCATGCAAGCAATCACATTTCACATGTGTATTGCTTGGCGTGCCAGAATGCAGATGGAGAAAGAGAACGGAAGGAAGAGCGGGAGAAAGTCCAGTACAGAAAATGAAGGGCTTGCAAACCTCTCTGTACAACCTTCTCATAGATCTTCCATACATGAATCAAGCTCAAAACACTGAAATCTCACGTGAAGCCATCCAATTTCAACAGGAAACAACAAATTCCTCGACGCCGAATGCATAAATATAGGGCTAGTTTGGTTTGAGGTTTGACCTTACCAATTTTTGCCAATATCAAATTTTCGCAAGTTTTGACATGACCAATTTTGACAAAGACAAATTTGTGTTTGGATTAAAGCTAAAATAGCTTAAGTTGAAAAATTTTGTTTAGGCTAGACAAAATTCAGCTTCAATCTAAATAGGTAGTAAACACTATTAAAATTACCAAATATTGGTAAAATCAATTTTTACCACAAATCAAACTGGCCCATACGCCCATGGAAATGGCCTAGAACTTTCTCCTCCTGCCTACTCTTATAGAAGAAGGCCGTGTTCTTTTCTCATGAGATTTTTAGTTATTTTTGGATTATCTAATTTTGTAATAGCTATTTAAGTATATAACGACTAAATTAACAACTACAAAGTTAAAAAAAATTACTTTAGGATGAGAAACTTTTATATAGAAAATTTTTTCCATTTAGAGACTTAGAAGCGTGCAAAATCCAAAATCCAGAAAAGAACGTTTGGTCCAAGTGGGCCCCCAATCCCCTCGCCCAGCTACTTCCCCACATTAAATTCCCCAATCCATCAATCCATCCAAGTAATCTAATCATCTCAAGTAACTCCACAATTGTTCTAGTACTAGTACCACCACCACAACGCTACGGGCACTAACAGCTCACACACAAACACTCATCACCCTCCCTTTCTCTCTCCTCCGATGAGAGTGGGAGTGACGTCCCATTCTCTCTCATCCCCCGACACACGTCCTCCCCCCTGCCCACGCGCTGCCCGCTTCCTTTTTTCCCCTCCCTCTGTACCCCCACCCTGCTTACAGGTGGGCCCGCACCTCGGTGGCCCCCTCGCGTCAGCTGCCAGCTAAGGTACACCTGTTCCCAGCTTATGAGTAGTACTCCAGTCCGGGATTAGCTGGAACCGGAAGCCTGGAGGCCCAAAAAAGTGGGGAAAAAAAACCGGCTCCGTGATGAGTGACGCCACCGACACGCGCGCACCGTAATTGCGCCATAAACCCAGAAAAAAAAAAGGGAAATAATTGCAGCTTCCCTTTACTGAAGTGCTAGCTCACACCACCATTGCTTAACGGCGCGAGGCTTTTTTTTGGTTAAATTAGTTCTTGAGGAGAGAATTAATTGTGGTGTTAATTACTGTAATAATGGACTAGCCTGGTACTACTAACAGTACCAGTCCTATGCAGATTACTGTTGCTCTATCATGAATCATTGATGAATCTAGCTGGTGGAATTGGAGAATTGGAGGAAATTTTGGGGAGGAATTGAGGGAAAATGTAGCAGCAGATGATGATGAGCAGAGAAAGTGTAAAAGAAAATCATATAAACTATACTCCAATAAATCCACATACACTGTGAGAAAAAAAAAGGTGAAAAAACTGACAGAAAAAAGAAGAAAGTCTTCTCTACCGTCAAATCCGTCAAAATGTCCAAATCCAGATCTTGACCCGGAGCTTACACTTCGCGTCCGTCGTCGTCGTGCCGGCGCTGGAGGACGACGACGATGAGGCCTTGACGACCGACCGCACCGGCGATGGCGCGGCGGCCACGACGATCGGGGGAGGGGAGGGCGTGTTCTTGGCGAGGCCGGCGGTGAAGCCGGCGCAGAGGACGCGGACGTTGATGCGCTTGGACTTGAACCGCCCGATCTGGAACCCCACCTTGGAGTCCATCTCCACTGACATGGCGTGGGATTTCTTGGATCTGAGGCTGTTCGCCACGACGGGATCGACGGTGGCGGCCGAGGCGGAGGCGGCGCCCTTGATGACGGTGGTGTTGCCGGCCGGGTGGAGGAACCCCGGGACCGTGCCGTCGCCGACGTCCGCGCCGTCCGCGGCGAACGCGGCCGCGATGTCGCCGTACGCGAAGGCGATCTTGTCGTTGGGGTTGCGGGCGGTGACGGTGAACTCGATGCGGGAGGTGACGGCGTCGGAGTCGGACACGTTGAGCGCCGCCAGCCGCAGCGACGTGACGGCGAACGTGGGCAGCTGCGGGTGGTACATCACGTAGAACACCCCCGCCGCGATGGCGCCGAGGAACACCAGCCCGACCACCACCAGCGTCAACCACAGGCAGCACGCGCAGCACCACCCGCGCGGGCTCCGCCTCCGCCTCGGGGGCGCCTGCATCGCTTGGCCGGTACATCGCGGCGGTGGCACGCGCCCCGGCACATCGGCGGCGGCCGCGCCACCCCTCCGCCACCTCCGTTCGCCACGCCGTTCGCCGCCCGCGGCGCCGCCACTGGGACCGGCTTGGAGGCCGGCGCGTACGCCCGGTCACCCATTATCTCTCTCTCACCGCCCCTGCTTCTTCTCCGGCTGCTTCCGCTCGCGCTCCGCCTTGGGCAGGAGGACGAACACCGAACGAGTGAGTGGCAGCCAAGCAAGCAGTGGAGGGGTAGAAAGAGAAGGCGAAGAGAGGGGAGAGCAATAAGTGGGGTGCATTTATATATGTGCACTGTGCAATATTGTTTTGCTGTGTGCTTGTTTCCCTTTTCTTTTTCTTTCTTTCTCTCTTGCGAGTCTTGCTGGTCGCCAGCTATGGTCACTCACACTTGTTTTGGTCTTTCTTGGGGAGGTTTGTGCTTTTTTTTTTCTGTATAAAGTTTTAGTTTTTATTTATGAATTTTTTTGGCTTGTTTGTTTCGTGGCTTTTCTGAGTTATTATGAGTGTACTTTGCTTGTGAGGAAGATACTCTTGCTAGAATGTCTCGATAGCTTTCTGATTTTGTTCTGAGGTTGGACTTTAAGGTGTTAATATTATATATATCCAACAAAACTAGTAATAATACCAATGATATAAAAATTATGCATTAATATTTTTTAGGTTTATCTCGAGCTGTTTGTCAACTCATCTTACATATAGTTTGTTCCTTTGATGTAGCTTTCATGTAAATTTTGAGTGAGAAGAAGCCAGCCAGCTGTTAGCTTGTTTGTGTACTCCAACTTAGACTACTTAAACAGCGAGCGTTTTAGAAAATATGTCGCATGGTTCTACCCGAACTTTGCGGAATTATTTCACCTGGTGTAATCCGGAGTTGCATATAGACATGCAAACCCGAACTTTAGAAATTATGCTGGAAATATTAAGCCTAATGTAAGTAGACCGGTGTGATAACTAAGTGGAAATATACTGTGTTTCATAATATTTCTTTGTTGTCTCAATGAGTGTTCGTTTTAAACTGTTCTGTATATCGCAGGATATCAATGCACAGTTACGGTTCATGTAAACTAGGTTGATATCGGAGTTGGCTGGATCTATACAAAAACATTGTGCACCATTAGTACCATTGAGTTTACGGCTTCGATCAATGATTTACTATTGACTTTTAACTTTGTCCTTTTTAATATCTCGCTAAGTTTTTCAAGCCGTTTGTACAACATGCATTAGTCCATGTAGTTATTTTTGAGGCCTAAGGCATACTTGCACGTGCGTTATAACAATTTTAAAAAAGAACATTATGCGTCACCATTTTTAGCCATTTCTTTTTAGCGTATGCGCCTCTTAACTTTTATTAGCATATCACCTTATAGACTCTCATTAATTATTTTTTTATCAATAAAGTAGGAAGTTGGTGATGGAGGGTGGCAAATTCACTACTCGTCGCTCTACCAGCTGGCTTCTTTTAAAGTGAGTATATAAAAATATACAAAGATGACAATTGCATTTATGCATGTTAGAAGTTTTTACAAACATATGTTTCTTTGGTTAGCCTCCTTACACACCTTATGGGAAATCTATGTATATTGTTTTAAGAATGGCTTTTTTTCATGTCTTTTGGTTTTTTTAAAAAAAGTTATTTTCATAACGTTTTTGAAATCTTGGAGTCAACAATTGTCACCTTATGTTATAAGGATATTTTAGAGGCATTTAAAAAGGGTATATAACTTAATGTATAATTGTAGAAAATAAATTCATAAGCTGGTGTCATATCATGTCCCGTGGTGAATTAGTGCAAACATCAGTGGCATTGAGCAGATTCTCTATTACTGTAGTACCTAATATGGATAAGAGTCCATTACCCTTAGTATTTTATAGGAAACACCCTTGAAGTATTTTCTTAAACCCTAAACTATTTTTTTCCATTTTACCTCCTGAACAAGATGATTGATAGTGTTTTGCCATAAAGTCAGGTTTTACAAAATTTTCTTGCAAAATATGTTTTGTATAAGAGAACATAAAAAGACAAAACTGGTGCTTCCTCCTTTTTACAAGATATATGATGTTTTAACTTTAGACATAACATTTGTTCATTCTATTTATTAAAATAATTTAGTGTAAATATAAAAAATATAAGTCATGTTAAAGCATCTTTAACGATAAAACGAATATTTTTTTAAAAAATAACAAATATTTAGTGCAAATGGTACTCAGATATATTTCTTTTAATGACGATAAATGAGTAATATGTATCTAAAATCACAACATGCATATTTTAGCAGTTTGGGTATAGCAAGAGAGAAACGCAGTCTTTAGTGGCCCAACAAATTAGATTTTTAAGGTGTTATTACGAGCCAAAGGCCAATCATTCATGGTATGTCGTATGGCGTCGAGTGAGTACAGCTAGGCAGGCTATAATACGGGTGGGCTACGAGCGGAGGTATTCATCAGATGCATTGCTCTTTCTCCCGGTGACGCTGTGCACATGGCGACGGAGGGCAGATGGACGGCTGTGGCGCCATCAAGATTCGTGCCGTGTGCCGTGGCTGCGGGTGGGGACCGGGGTTTAGCGGATAAGGAGGGGGATTATTTGGGCTGGGTTGGCATCAACGTGTGTGTGTGTGTGTGTGGACTGTGGAGGTGTAAATAAGCACACAATGTTAGTGGGTTTTAGTTGTCTCATCGAGGACAACCGGCATCGCTGTGGCGGCAACTGTCGCAGTCCCCTGTGTGGCACGTGTACAATACGCGGCACGAAGAAAAAATTCAGGCATATTTTTTATATGTACCCTCCGTTTCAAAAATATAAGTATTTGATATTATAAAAAAATTTATACTAATAAATATAAATATTTTTACCACTGATTTGCCACCATTCAATGATTTTTGTACCAAAAATTTTGTGTCATAAAGATATAGCTACATCGTAAGTAGACAGTTTTTTTAAAAATCATATTGTTTAGGATTTTAAAAGGGATGCATTGAGAAAAGAAAGGGAAGCACCTTGTTGAGGAGATGTCACAAAAAATCTTAATACTATACATATATCTATTTGTTTGTTTTCTCTGTTATATTATATCTCATTAATTATTATAATTATAATAGTTTATGCTAAGATGTTCTATAATTATTGATGGATAGTTCGTAACCCATAATGGTAATCATTGAGAACACGTTGAATTATCAATTCTAGCGTACTGTAATCACTGCTTGGAGACTTCTACTCAATCAACAAAATAAAGATAGCAATGAACCATTCAACCTCAGCACATATAACAGATATTATAATTAGATTCATGACAGATGGAACAAGCAGTTGCAAATTATGACGATGGTTATATTCACAAGCCTCACATTAGAGCAAGGCTATGCACACAGCTCCTAAGCACAAGGAATCCCTGGCCGATAAGGACCTGTCAGAGATCCATCAGGCCGTTGTGGTTAGGGCCGAAATGAGCGTTACAATCATTCGTTGTAAGGCACCATATAGGAAAAGGCAAAGCAAGTGGACAAAAAACACTCGCTATCACACAAACACACACACACACACTATATAAAACCCCTCGCTCTCTCTCACTCACACACCTCAGGGTCATCAGGCCAGGGATAACTATATAAACATCAATCCAATTGACAAAGTCTGGGGGATTAATACTGATTTGGACCAGATTAATTAACTAGCATAACACCAAGTGGACAAACAATTAACATATATATAGTAACTACACCCTTTTCTCTGTAGGTAGATGCTGCATGCCTGCCTCCTGCAACTATTATTCCTCTGAACCATCATTCCTTCTAGCCTATAGGCAGCTTGTATTATGTTAGCTTTAGCAAAACGACCTGACCTTGCATGTCTGGCACTACCGTGAAAATGCTGTTGACAGTGTGACATTTTCCACCCCACATCCATCTTTAGCGATGAGGTGAGTCCTAATCACTCAAAAGCTTATCTGCTTTACTCTCTGCTGTATACTACCACGCAAGAGGCACTGTCACAATTCATATATATATTCTCGTAATCTGACAAAAGATTTTACATTTTGTGAGCGCGCGCATGATACCAAGCACATACATGCACAAACGTCCCGTTCACAATTCACAAACGTAGCATTTTTTTTTCTAGACCATGTAGAAACTCGTAGCCTATGCAAATTCCGCACAATAGTCAGAATACAGTTGCGATTCCTATATTTCAAAACGAGATGCGTAAAATTATATGTGCAATTCTGCACATATAGTCAAACCTAGGGGCGGATCCAAGTCCTGGCAATCCCAGACAGCCGTCCAAGCATATCGGCAGGTTACACTAGCTCCTATTTCTAATGATTAATGATATCTATAATCGTTTGCGTATATATTTGACAGGCTCTAAGATTTGTGGATCCGCATATGTATGTACCTTGGTAAAGAGAAGATCTGAATTTCGTGCTTTGATTTTTTTTCCGTCACTACTATTGAACAAGCCATTCGTGTCGGTATGTCAATGTCGGTTTTGCTAGAACCGGCACTAATATATGGCTTCCTGTCCCCACCACGTCCACGCCCCTCACCAAATAATAACCGGCACTGATGAACCCGATCATCTATGCTAGGTTGTGACTCGATGCGACACTGATGATGGCCAAATCAGTGCCGGTAGGCGGGTTTAAAGCCCCTGTCTGGGCGGAAAACTAACCGGCATTGATGAGGGGGTTATCAGTGCCGGTTTGTAGTACCAACCGACACCCATAAATCGGCAGTGATGATCCTCTATATAAGTGTCTGCTTACTCCGACCCTAGCTCGAGCTGCTAGAACAGAATAGATAAAGGGGGACGAAATTTTGCCTTTTTTTAATGTACCCTCATCAGTGCCAGAATTGTTGTGCGGTTAGGTACACGGTACAGATAGGTCTTTTTAAGTGGTAAAGATGACCAATTGTGTAGTAGTGCGTTTGCTAGGAGTGTTTTTTTTTCTTTTTCTTGGGTTGGATCGATCGAGACGCGTCACCTGCCCTGGAGTTTTGATTAATTTTGTTTCATGGTTGGAGCATATGCATGCATGCATGGATGGTATGGTAGGAGAGAAAATACTACGTATGTACGTGCGATACGAGTCTAGCTGTAGCCGTCTGCGTACTGCACCGAACGAACGTGTCGTATGCTGGCTGTTTGTACGTATTCCGAACAACCGGATCTCCGGATTCCGTATCTGTATGTCTCTCTCTCTCTGAAATCAGCAGCTGCCCACTAGTAATCAATCAGCCACAGGCACCGAATCAGCACAAAGGTTAAAAAAGGCTCATCAAGCTGGTGATGCATTTAGTTTACTGCGTGCTTAGTTTTTAAAACGATGAAGTTTCAAAGTTCATTTTAATGTTGAATTGAGAAAACTGTGACAGAATGGCCAATGGCAGAGCGAGATGCTTTTAATTTGCTATTGTGTTCGATCATGAGGTTTGTTTTTCCCTGTAATGATCATCAGAAGTAGATAAGGTCAAGCCGGTGGCTTGTATCCATCCATCAGTTGTTGTGCACAGCACTAACGGCCCAATTTGAGGAGCCACTAGAGTTAGATGATTAGACTGTACAAAGATGGGGTCATTACTGATTACTATTACATACAATACATAGACAGAAATGGCTAATGCTGTCGCTAGCTACCTAAGCTAATTTATCTGCTAATTAATCACACCCCATAATATATATCCTGGCTTTTGATGTTATCAGAAATGGATGGGAGTGATGATGTCAAAAAAATGATACTACCGATGTACTAGTTGAAGAAATTAGTAAACCTCTTGTTGACATGATTGATTGATTAATCCTCCTTGGGCAGTATCTATTGCTGTTAACAGATGCTGGAACTTCACCTAGGTATATACTAGCAGAAACAAATACAGTATGGTTAGTTTGCTATTGACTACTGTCAGCTGTGTTAGTTGTTTATCTAAATAAACAAAGTCATGATGCGTCTAGCTAATAAATGACCAAAGCATAGTGTAATAATACTGGCAATCCAAAATGAAAAACTAGGGCACCGATTATTTCATCTGGTCCATCAGAGAAAAAGCTGGGCATGCAGGTTAATTAAGCTGTTGTTCCAGTGTGTTCTTGGTCCCTGCCTCTGCCTGGCCTCAGTGCCTCACCTCACCTCAGGATGGGATCAGATCATCAGAGCAATCCAATGGAGAGTTTTAAGTAGCATCACTGCATCAGAGTGCAGTACACAGTACAGCACTGGTCACTACTCCTCACTACCCTGCATCTGCATCTGCATGAGCATGACAGCATGAGCTTGCATTGGGGGCATTTACTCAGTTTTCTCCAGCTCTTATAGTACTCGGAATGTTTCATTTTGTTTTTGCTATCTTGGAGTTTGGTTCAAGATGGGGACCTTGATTTGGCAGATGGATCATGGATGGATGGCAAGTATGGCAGGGTGAGTTTGGACCGATTTGAGAGGGGTGAAGCCAAGCAGGCCGGACGCCCTGGCTCTTTGGTCCCTAGGTGTAAGGACCCCTGCAGGTGTGGTCATCTCTTTATTGTATTTATTTAGGGATTTAGGCCAAATGTCTAGGGTCTAGGGTATGGGGGTTTTTTCTCTGTTCATGTGCAAAATAAGATAGAAACAATTCCTGTGGACATGGAACTGTTTGATGTTCAGCGAAAGTTTATATGTGCAGTGCTCGGATAAACAAGTACTCCCTCCATCTTAAAATAATAAAATCTAGTACTAGATGTGACACATCCTAGTACTACGAATTTGAATAGCCCGGTCTAAATTCGTAGTACTAGATTTTTTTTATTTTAAAATAGAGGGAGTATTATAATTTCTAGTTTCTAATATCAGCTAGGGATGTATAGAGCCATTGACTGAAGGACGACATGTTCTTCTCCAATTGTTATGGTAGGTTTGGTTTGAGGCCAAATTTGGCCCTGTTAATAGTGTTCTTCAAACATTTGGTTTAATGCAAAATTTGGTTTGGCTCATTTTGGCCTCAAATCAAACATAACTTTATCTTACCTAATATTGGTAGTGACAAATTTTGACAATGGCATATTTTGGTAAGGCCAATTTTGGTCTTAAATCAAACCGGCCCTTAGTCAATGGACCTGGATTTTTTTTCCTTGAAATTCTTGCATCTTAACATTAATTGTTTCAGAAATTTGAAAACCTTACCAGGCCACTCTTGAAGCTTTGCTGTTAATAAAACCCAAATGGCAAGGTTCAGACACATACTATACTATTCTGATATGGCCAGTCAATTGACAGTAGTGACAACTGTGGAACAAAGGGAGATTTGTGCCTCTTAACGAGGCATTGACTTTACAAGCCCAAAGTCATAACCTGACAGTCTGATCTGGGCCCCCCTGAATGAGCCCATAGAGCTCATGATAGAATCAGCTTGGGCCGGCTCAGATGACAGGAAGCCCAACACTATTTTCTGGGCCGGCCTGGAAACTGAAACCTGCCAAACCAATCAATTGGGTTTGCTTGCTTCATCTTAAGTTTGTACGGCCTAGGCATGGATTGCATTGTGTTAGCTTCCTTGCTCAAAAAGGAAAACGCCTTTGCCCTTCTCTTTTCTTTTTGCATTTTTTTTCTCCGACGACTAGACAAAGGCTGGTGGTGCCTTCACGGCTAAGATCGACGTTGCTACGTACTGCTACTCCCATTAATCGAACAGTATTTTGGCTTGGGAATTACTGGCTCCTGTTTTTAATAAATAACACCATTGATTTTTATCGTGATGTTTGATTATTCGTCTTATTTAAAAAATTTATATAAATATAAAAAATACAAGTCATAATTACAGTTTCTTTAATAATAAACCAAATCATAACAAAATAAATGATAGTTTCTTAAATTTTTTGAATAGGACGAATAGTCAAACGTGGTATCAAAAGTTAACTGTGTTATTTATTAAAAACCAGAGAGAGTACTAAATTATTTTCTGCCAAAAATGGAGCTGGGTCTGTATCTCCAAGCACTGCCGGAATGTCAAGAGTCCGGCTAAAATTAATCCTTGTAGGAATATATCCAAATGGTATTTTTCACCGTGCATGATCCTTTTCATTAACAGTTTGTACAGTAGATGCCGTTTTGAAGAATTTACAATTACATGTTGGTCCATGTTGCATAACATTCCTCCATGTTTTATGTCTTGTCTCAAGAATATTATGTGATTGTTTGCAAACATATGGTTATTATCTATGGAGCTGGACCACATGGGAGTGTTGACTATAATGGATCAACTGCAATCAATGAGTAAAACAATTTTAACAACCAAACGATAACTCATTCGTTGATCGTTACGAAGATGCACATTACATGAGACTAATTTGACAAACCCTTTAGTTCAGCCCAGATGCTCAATGGTGGTCCACTCGTATAGCCGTTGGTTCGTATTAAATCACCAAAATATGACACTTTCGTATGGTTACCCCAAATTAATACAAATAGCCACCAACCTGTACGTTGTACGAGCTACTATTATTGATATTATTAATATTAAAAATTTAACAACATTTTAAATATATTGATTAATTTTCAAATTGCAGTTGCTTGGATTAAAAGAAAAGTCTACGTTCGTCACAGCTTATGATATATTAATTTCATATTCGGAATTAATAAATCAATAAAATAATAACAGGAGAGTAATTATGTGTGCATCTTCATATATTTGTTAACTCTGTATTTTAGAATTATTAAATATAAAAAAAAATAACTAAGGAGTTTGTGCCAATTATATATTTTACTGAACATAAAGGGGGATTAGTATCCTCTGCCTTTCGCCCTTGCTTTGGCAGAGTGCCGTTGGGCAATCCTAGCTGTTCCTTTAGAACCAAAGGGCCATATTAAACTAACGAAAAAGAACTCGGAAATCCTTCTAGTATATCTTTGCTTGGAGAGGCTATGTGTCGGATCTAAAGATTGATGGTTGAAAAAGACAAGGAAGTTTATATAGGTTCAGGCCCTCGCAACAGATAATACCCTACTTCTATTGTTGTGGATTGTTTTTCGCATATGGATTGTGGATGAGTTGTTCTCCCAAGAGGGCTCCCTGCCCAAGTTATATAGGACGAAGAGTGAGGGTTACAAGGTAGGAAACCCAACTGGATACAGCTAGGGTTCCCTCATCTTTACAAGAAGTATTCGGCTAGAATACTATCCCTTTCCTCTTGATACAAGGTAGTATAGTTGCCGAGTTCTATTCTATCTCTATTTGTATGGGTTGGTACATCTCTAATATGTCTAGCCGTATTTGTCTTCTGTATGGATACTCGGGACCCCTGTCCTCTATAGTAGCCCCTGAGACTTTTATAGTTGAGTCACAGCTATCTTTCGAGTGCTTCTGCTCCACGGCGAAATCTTTTCGAGTGCTTTCTCCTGTGTCCTTCTTATGATTGCTGGCAAGGAGACTATGAAGGGCTTCTCCAAAATAATATATAGTATGCACCGAATAGGTGCACCTATTAGGTGCAGCCTCCGACTTTATATTTGGTTCTACAACAACTAAACGTAGAGTCAAAGACTCTAATCTTCAAATTAATAAATAGTGTGCACCAAATAGGTGCACCTATTAGGTGTAGCCCTGACTCTGTACTTAGTTGTGTAGCAATTAAACATAAAGTAAGAAACTATAATCTTCAAATATCTCTTTCCCGAGTGATTACCACTCGAAAAACATGTCCCAAGTGAACTTCGGCGGAATAATTTATGACTTGTAGATAACTTTCCTTAGTCAATTATGACTAAAAATTCGGCTCATGGCAATAAGTCTAAACTTTTAAGCCTTTAATTATTTTGGACTCAGACCCAATTGTCTGGTTTACACCAACTAGTTATTGATGAGGTGCACTTGAGTGATATCTGTAACCCAACTTTATGGGTGACCAGCTGCCAACACTTAAAAGGGTATATCTTCAATACCTTAAAATAAATCATGGTATCTGTGTGCAAAATACCTGGCTATCGACTTAATATGAAGCATATCATGATTTTTTAGGGAATCTAGTCAAACAACATATGCATCACGATTTTATTGTGACCAGCGAGCGGCCTAATAAGGCATGCTATTGAAGAAACCCTTTTATTGCGTGGCCCATCTCTAGGCATAAGAGCCCAAGAACCCGCGTCTAGCGCGGCCTTTTATATTCCGGAGAAAGGAAAAGAAATCTCCTTCTCCTCCAACAATTCTCATGCATCTTCGTCTTCCAAACTCTCGACGCATCCGCCACCTAGGGTTCTCCGCACCGCTGCTTAGATCTGAGGCCAGCTGCTCCATTCTTGCTTAAGCACCCACCTCCAATCCCCAAAGCCATCATTGCGACATCCTCCTTATCCCCAGGTATGAATATGTCTGCATCCTCCACCGAATCAACTCCCTTGCCCACTGGAGAATAGCAACCATCAATTTCTTCAGATTCCGGGCTGAAGGAGTTAGTGAATGAAGGGGTGCTCCAGCCCAAGGAGCATGCTGGATGGTACGCCAGCCGCAGGTGAGCCATTTCCCACTTCGGAAACCCACTGGATTGCGGTTTTTGAGTCCTTCTGCCATGGGTTTGGTCTCCCTTCCTGCAGTTTTTTTCGCGGCCTCCTTGATTATTATTAGATCAAGCTGATTCATCTTAACCCCAACTTAATCCTCTATATCTCCATCTTCATCACTCTTTGCAAAACCTTCCTTAGCATTCTTCCCACTTTATTTTTTTCCGCCACCTTTTCTTTCTGAAGCCCCAGCCTAGCAAGCTGAATCCTCAAGTAGTTGGGGGTGTCGGGATTCAGCTCCGCAATGAGCTGAAGAAAACCTATCTCCACATCCCTTTGAAATCCTCTCTAAAGGGGTGGCACTAGGAATAGTTCCACTGTTCCAATCCCTCTCCCTCTCTTCCTTCTTTTGTCGAGCATGTCCCGAAGGTGCTTGACACTTGGATTGCTCTCCCCAATGATGAGGAAATGAAGCAAGTGAGCACCTTGTTGGAGCTCCTGGAGAAGCTAAAGAAGGAGGGGCTGATCGGGGTGTGTGTCGCCCGGTACTTTGTTGTTCGGCAGCTTCAACCCCTCGAGGACCGTATCCACCCTGACTTCGAGTACTCCGAGCCTTACGACCCCACCCGGGAGTTGCCAGACTTGGTATTGAGCAAGAATATCTTTACTAGCGGGGTCGTGATCAACAATGATCCCAGCGACTTCCTCGCTTCCTTCAATATCAGCAAGCTCCCACCTCCGGTAAGCTTTGTTATTCCCGGCATGTAAATTGCTTGATTGAATTGCAGGGTATTGTATCGTCGTCATTCAACTGTAGGACCATGTCATCTTTATCTCTCACCCTCCTAGCCAGCCAGTTAGGGCCTCGTGGAAGCGCTCGTTCGACCCCTCTACTGACAAGCCTAGCTTGAAGCGGGCAGGGAAACAACCGGCAGAGGAGCCATACAAGAAGCGAACACCTATCCCTCCAGCCGGTGGCCCCAAGATAAATGAGCCGAGCACTGCTCCGACTGCTACGCCACCGTTTTCTACGTCACCAACGGCATCGTCGCCGACTTTCCCAACTCTATCTGGTGCGCCGCTGACCGGCGCGTCGCTGACTAATGCATCGCCAACATATGCTCCGAGCCAGGACTAGCCCCTGAGCTTGCCGCCATCGAGGTCTTCACGCTCTAGCCGTGGATTTCAGTTCAAGACTTTCAATAGGTATTGTCTTCTTCATTACTGATGTTCTTGACGCATCTGCATGCATTCCTTCGATTGATTTCGCTTTGGTCTTGCTTTAGGAAACCTTGTGATGATGACCCTAAGGGGTCCTTACCGCAATCTCCTCCTAGGGCCACATCCGACCTCACCCAGCAATGAGCCGGGCAACCAGTCTATAGAACCAGTTGGGGACAGCCTACCGACTGATCCCAACCCTCTTTTTCCATCTCCGCCACAATCTACCTCAACCTGGGAAAGGGCCACAGCTCCTGACCCTGTCGAATAGATCCCAAGACTCCCTGCGTCGAACCCCAACCTCCCAAGCGCTTTGCTTGGAGGAATGCGGCAAAAGAGGTCGAGGCGATTGAGGTGGACGATGCGAAGGAGAAGGAAGAGAGGATAGTGTTGTACGAGGCTGCTATCAAGTCCAGACAATTGGCCCATGTATGTCTACAACTCTTTGTGTGGCTATTCTTGACTCTTTACTCATAACAAGCCTTGCATCTTCTTTGTCCATGATATCCTCAGAAAATCATCGAGCGGTCTGAGAAGAAGTTAAAAGCTTTAGCCAAACTTCACGTGTTTTTCCTTGGTTGATCTTTGCATGTGAAGTGTGTGGGTGGGTCTTATCGTGTGCAAGGCTAGAAAGCCATGTGCACTTATGGGCTCTCCTTGGTGAACTATCAAATTTTTCAATCTTCTAGGGAGAAGCAATAAAAAGCCTTAAGCACTTGTTCGGTTCATAGGATTTCTAAATCATAGGAATATGAAAAGTAAAGGATTAGGGTGTCATATGCACTTCAATTCTTAGAAATTTTTCCAAGAGCTCTCACCTCATGCTAAGAATCCTATGGAACAAAGTCATATGAATACAATCCTTAGGAATTTGGCAGGATCTATTCCTACGAAATGAATGATACATATAGGAAAAACAATCCTAAGGTTTCAATTCCTACAATAGTCCTTTGGAAATCCTTTAAAATGGGCGAGCCCTAAGTGTAAATGTAGTAATCAGGGATAGAAGTAACGAATTGAACCAAAAGTAACAGTAACAAAACGTGAACTAAAACAACTTTACAAAGAAGGCCACATGGCCCAAGGTGCATAGGTGCACTAGCCCACCAGTCAGGCAAGGTGTCACTTGGCCCAGACGGCTACGTGAGAGCTCCTAAAAAGGGCCCGATTAGTATAACTATAGAGAATTTTTACTGTTAATAATTTAATTATTTTTTTAATTTATAAAACTAAATTTTAATTTTTTTGCAGAAATACCCTCTTGCCGCCGTGGGCCAGGGCGGTATTTAAAAACCGCCGTGGCCCAGGACGGCAAATGGCCTGGCCGTCAGTGGGCCATGACGGCGTGGGCCGCCGTTAGCCAGGGGGGCCACGTGGGCTTGCCGCCGTGGCCCAGGGCGGCGAATGCCCATGACGCCTGTAGGGGGCAGAATGCAGGCGGGCCCGGCCTATCAGCAGGAGGCACTCTGACGCGCAGGCCCCAAGCGCAGGGAGAGAGCGAGCGAGAGACGAGCACGGGCGCGGGCGCGGGGTACGGGCGAGGGCGCGGGCGCGGACGCGGGGACGGGCATAGGCGCGAGCACGGGCACGGGCACGGGCGCGCGGGGAGGAAGAGGCCAGGGAGGGGAACCGGCCTGCGGGCGTGCGGGGAGGAATGCCACGTGGCCCCCGGCCCGCTGACGCTGTGGGCCGCCGTCACGGCCTGGTGACGCCACCGTAGGCCCCAGCCATTTGCCACCCTGGGCCACGGCGGTTTTTAAATGCCGCCCTGGCCCACTGCGGCAAGAGTGTATTTCGGCAAAAAAAATTAAAATTTAGTTTTGTAAATTAAAAAATAAATTAAATTATTAACAGTAAAAATTCTAACTATAGATAGATTTCAGTCTAACTTTCCATCACTAGAGCGAACAAACCTCAGACACTTGTGATGTTGTCCCGCTGTCTAGCATTGTAGCATGGTCAAATGTCATCTAAGTCAGCCCTTTCTAGAAGAGATGCGAGCAATGTTGTCGACTTGAAATTAAAAATATTTCTGTATTTCTATTAAAAAAGGGTTATGGGTTATTATTATTATTATTATTATTATTATTATATATTATTATTATTATTTTCAATCGAGAAAGTTAAGGCTCCAATATACTCAACTTGTTCTTTTTTCCTTCTACAAATTTCACATGTTCTAAACCCCGTTCAATAGTATACTGAACTGAAGTACTCCTACTAGTATTAATTTGTAACAGCTTTGCTATTCATCAATCGCCTAAAAATTTGGAATCTATCGGTCCATCTAAGCCCTAGTTGTTGGATCACAATCCAACCGCTAGGGCGTCTTCTTCAACCTTGGACTAGGCGAGGGAGGAAGCAGGGATAAGAAAGGAGAGGGAGGGAGATGGCAGACTGACCAACGACAACGACGACCTCCAAACTCCGGTAGAGAACCTATAGATTAGGGTTTCAGGGTTGGAGGCCGTGGGAGGGGGTAGGGACGGTGAGGGCGGCTTTAGAGGGATGGTCCGAGTGGTGGAAGACCAGCGGTGGGTGGTGGAGATAGGCAGAAGGCGAGGCGCCGAAACCGCGCGGATGGAGAAGGGATGTGGCGTCTCGGCAGCTCGAGCCGCCAGAGACGGGGAAGAACGATGGTGTGGGGGCACAACACCGCCTGGATTGGGGAAGAGGAGAGAAGAGGGGGAGGAAGGGAGAGGAAGCAGGCCGGTCGGAAGGGGGCTTGTCGGTACCGTTGGCAGCTTTCGTCACCGGCGAGCTAGGTGGCGGCGTGCTGGGGCAGGATGGCGGCAATGGCAGAGGAGCTCGATTTGGCCAAGTACCGCTCGTGGGGAGAAGAAAGCGATGGGATAGAGTTACTGTTTATACACGAATCTGTTGCAATTGTAACCGTCCAAAAAATTTGACTCATAGATTAGATTTTTTTTCGGCAATTGAAGTCCCAATCTATAATAATCTATCTACCAGCTTGTGTTTAAGATTGTTGATCCCGAGAACTGGTGTGCTTTGGGAGATGACGCACGGTGTAGCACTGCACGTGCATGTGTTGGTGGATCACGAGGACCTTGTCGTTGCGAGAGGACGCCGCGCCAGTCAGAAATTCGTGTGCTGCTGCCGAGAAAGCTTTCCGTGCACAGAGGATGCATTGATCTAATCTGTGATGCACTCATCCCGGTTTTGTCCGCACACGTCCGTCTCCTTTGCTTAACCGGTTTTATTCCCTCGCTTCACTTTTCTCCCATGCTCATGTGCTTGCCATTCATCACTGTGCTACATGCGGAAGTTTATAGTTGATTCCTCATGTTTTAGTTTGGTTCAAGAATGTGAAATAAAGATATTCTGAACATGCAGAGATCAGAAAAGAAGAGAGAGAGGTTCATCCGACAAAAAAAATGTGTTACATATGAATACCATCCAAAGCACATCAAGAGCGAAGTCGGAATTTATAGATTGGGGGAGCCAGCCACGAGGCCAATATTTGGGTGAACTCACCAATGGCTTGGCAGACGGCAGTGTGGACGCGTAGTCAGCATCACGTCATGACAATTAAGTAGCATTTCAATCTACAGCTTTTAGTGAAAAACCGCTTCGTTTTAGTGAAAAACCTTCGTGACATCACGTGGTCAAAGTCTTGGAGATTCAGTGGTACGGCGACGTCATGAAGGCGAGATGAGATTGGCTTCGCTGCGTCGAGCATCGCAGGGGTTGTGCGTCGTGTGCCAAGTGATAAGGCGTTTCATGTGCGCCAATCCACAGAGAAACCGAGTAGAAAAGAGGGAGCAGCACGTCGTGTTGCATCTCGCCTTCTCTCTTATTCTAGACTTTGGCCTGCTGGTACTAGGCTAATTTGTTGATGGGCTTCTGCATGAATAGTCGCGTGTGTGGATGTGTGGTGAAGGGGAGCTTCTCCACCGCATCAAATAATCACATACTAATGATATGCTAATTAATAGTTAATACTTAATTAATTATATGCTAATGACGGTTTTTGTTTTGAGCACGGTTTACAAGCCGTACTAAAGTGCTGTCTGGAACATCCATTCTAGATTCTAGGCTGCTGGTACTAGGCTAATTGGCCGATGGGCCTGTACATGAATAGATGCGTGTGTGTGGATGTGTGGTGGAGGAGGGTTTCGCCACCATATCAAATAGAAACCTCTGTGTATCTCAAGAAAATATAAACCATTAGACTAGGAGGATGCTTGAGCCTTGGTTTATAAGTTATAGCCAAATTAAAATTTAAATTGTCAATCAAGAATTAATTTAAGGTGTCTTTCATCTCTCCCTTTTTGACAGCTGAAAATGGAAGCATAAAAATCTTATCCTAGACTATTTGGCTACATTCCATAAAAGTCTATAAACTGCATAATGTAAGCAGGCTACAAATTAATTTGACCGGATACAATTCCAAAGATTTTATGCACTCCGGAATGCAAAATGGGAAGTAGGGAAACCGAATGCTGAAGCAATGGACGACGAATGTTCCAGCCTTTGGTTTGACCGACCGTTGCTTGTGTTCGTACGTTACGTGCGCGGCTGCCGCCCTCGCTGACCGCGTGCTGTATAGCAACTCGCTTTCGCTGGTCAAAAACTCAGAGCCTTTTTGCTTAACCATGAGTAGTACTCCCTCTGTACGCTGTCTCTCTCTCTCTATATATATATATATATAAACAGCTAAGAAAGATATGCACAGGAATACAAGCCCAAAGATCTATGAAATATTCTGACTATAATTTTTGTAACAATATAGTACAGATATCATTATCATATGGGGAGGATAAGCCTAGAATTAAAAGAAATGATAAATTTCAAAATAGAAATAATAATAATATTAGAACAAAAAGAAGGTACTTTTTAAGAAGATCGGATAATAGAGCCCCATTTCTTCATAAAAGAAATGTGAGAAGATATAATCCTAGAAAAACATATGATAGAACATGTAGATGCTTCATATGTAATTCTCCTGATCACTTAAGTAAAACATGTCCCAATAAAGACCAAAAAAGGTACTCTAGTAAGTATGAAGAATAAGAGCGAGTACTGATTATAGATAGTGTAAATGAAAACATATTAATATGTGACGATGAAATAAAGGATGATGAATCTATATATTCTATCATAGAAACAGACGAAATAGAAAACACTAATGAAGAATACGAGTCGAGTGAAGAAGAAATAGATCTAATTGACGAACTAGCAGGAATGAAAATTGAAATGATGGATCAATTAAGTTGTGAACATGATTGGATTAGAGGAAAAGGTGATTACAATATTAAATGCGCTTTTTGTATCTACTACCCTAGCCAAGAAAATAGAGTCACCTATAGTATATGTCTAAAACAAGCCTGTGCTGAATGTATAAGAATAAACAAACAAAAATGGAGAAAAGAAGTAGAATTAGAATCAGATGACAGGATACTCTCCAACAGAGTACGAATTTTAGAAAATAGAATAAACAAATTAGAAGCGGAATTGGAAGATTTAAAAAATAGCTGTGAAGGTAAGGCTCTACCTGAAACAAAGACTCCACAAAATACTGAATTCAAAGAACAATTAATAACATTAAAAGACAGTAATACTGCCAAGCTAATCCAACTAAAGGATGCAATTACCAATTTTGGAAATAAGTATATAGTAAAAATGCCTTTCAAAGAAATAGTAGGAATAAGGATACCAGTAAAAGTGAAGCTATCACCAAAGATATCATATAAAATACTAGCATTAGTAGACACAGGTTGTACAAAAAATATTATTCACGACAAGTTCTTTATAAAATGTCCTGAGTTAGTTCATACAATTGATGATAATAAAGCAGAAATCTCAACAGATATGTCAGGAATAAGGAAAATTCATAACCAGTTAGCTTACAATATCGATTTATACATCAACGGGACAAGATATATAATAGATGAAATTACAATAAGAGATTTATCAATGATAAATGATGATATGATAATAGGCTTAAGATTTTTACAACAATCGGTACAAGCCACACTAATACATGAACAAGGGATTACATTCATCCCCTACCATGATAATGTTTCATATATCTCAGAAGTACGAAAGCGTGGTGGAATCTCCTCCTCTTCTTCCAAACTTGATAACCTTGAGCCTAGAAGTATACAACATGAGCGTAGTGAAAATATAGAAGAGCTTAGTGAAAATATAGAAGAGTACTATATGTCAAACTCTAATATAGAATGCATAGGACTGCAATCCTTCGCTCCAAATTGGTATAGGGATATAAAATCTAAAAGAGATATTGAAAGGGTTATCCAAAGACTAGAAGACATTCAAATAATAGGAGAAATCCCTATGAAATACTGGGAGAAAAATTCAATTCTCTGTAAAATTAATATAATAAATCCGGACTATATAATTAAAACATGCCCAATAGAAGCAACTCCAAAAGATATAGAAGAATTTAAAATGCATATAGAAGAATTGTTAAAATTAGGAGCAATAAGGGAAAGTAGAAGTCCACATAGATCAGCAGCATTTATAGTAAGAAACCATGCCGAAGAAGTTAGAGGTAAATCCAGAATGGTCATTAACTATAAAAGGTTAAATGATAATACCATAGAAGATGCTTATAATATTCCTAACAAGCAAGAATGGATCAATAGAATACAAGGTAGTAAATATTTTTCAAAATTTGATTTAAAGGCTGGGTTTTGGCAAGTAAAAATGGCAGAGGAATCTATAGAATGGACTGCGTTTACGTGTCCTCAGGGACACTATGAATGGCTTGTAATGCCATTAGGATTAAAAAATGCGCCTGCCTTATTCCAAAGAAAAATGCAAAATATATTTAACGAAACCAAGAATTTATATTAGTCTATATAGATGACTTGTTGATATTCTCAAAAACATATAAGGAGCATATTGCTCACCTTGAAATCTTTTTTAGAAAGGTAGAACAAAAATGGGTTAATTTTATCCAAGAAAAAATGGAAATATGCAAGGAGAAAATCAATTTCCTTGGTCATGAAATAGGAGAAGGCAAAATACATTTACAAGATCATATCGCCAAGAAAATTCTACAATTTCCTGATGTCATGAATGATAAAAAAGAGTTACAGCAATTTTTGGGGATTATAAATTATGCTAGAAATCATATAGAAAATTTAGCAAAACTAGCAGGACCATTATACGCGAAATTAAGAAAAAATAGCCAAAAATATTTTAACTCTGAAGACATTAGATTAGTAAAGATAATAAAAGAAAGAGTTAAAGGTTTAAAACCCTTAGAATTACCATTAGAAGATAATTTTTTCATTATTGAAACCGATGCATCCCAACAAGGATGGGGCGCTATATTAAAACAAAGACCTACTAAATTTTCAGCCAAGACAGAAGAAAAAATATGTAGATATGCCTCTGGAAGTTATAAATTAAAGACCATGAATAATACAGACAGAGAGATACTCGCAATAATTAATGTGATAAATGCTTTTAGACTATATCTAGGTTTTAAGGAATTTATAGTTAGAACAGATTGTGAAGCGATCTGTAGATATTATAATCAGCTTAATAGTAAGAAGAGTTCTACTAGAAGGTGGATTTTATTTGAAGATATCATTACCGGAAATGGATATAAAGTTATTTTTGAGCATATTAAAGGAAAAGATAACCATTTACCTGATTTGCTCTCTCGTGTACCTATCTTGCAGGTATGAAGAGATCAATGAATTATAGTGGAGTTGAATTCTTCACATTCGGAGATGATAACAAGTTGAAAATATTTCCACCCAATACCTATAAATTTAAACCAAAGGATCATATAGTTATAGATGAGGTGCAAGAAGGCATCTTAGATAACTTTTGGTATCAATATAATAACAAAAGAGAAGAAAATGGATATATGTTGTCAATATTAAATAGCCTTTCCGAATATTTCCATCAAATAAATGAATCAATGCCTATTTCCCAAAATATTGAAACCATAGACCAAAAACCCATATATGTGGTTTTTGAAGGAAAGGTTCCAGGAATATATATATCTTTTGAACAAATAATAGCCCAGAAGATAGACTCAAAATTAACGGGTGGAATATCATGGAAAAATATAAAGATATTGAAGAAGCACTAAGTCAGGCAAGAAAAATATTAGGAGTAAATTACTATATAAAGCCAGCAGCCAAAGAATATATTCAAAAATACAAAAGATTGAAGAATAAGAAGGCTCCAGAGCCCCTTCATTATATAAATATAAAAGAAGAAATGCCATCTAAAAAAACCCACATATAAAGAATGTTTAACAAAGGAAGTTGACCCTTTAGATGGTGAATATATAGATTGGAAAATAATAGAAAAATTTGAAGAAGTTTCTCCCCAATGGAAGAAAGAATTAAAAGAAGAAATACTTAAAGAATTAAAACAGGAAATAAATGAGAAGTTTGAAGAAATGAAAAAAGTTTATGATGAAAAATTTGAAATATCCCTCTCAGATGTAGATACCATGGATATTGGTGGTCATGGGCAACTAGATCACTAAAATTATTAGACGAAGAAAAAGCAAATATTAAATTGATAAGGTATTATCAATCATTCGGGCATGACATGTAGGATAATTATGCCCAAATAATTGAATAATATTTCACAGAAGGTATGCTTTCGGCGGAAAAGAATTGAATAATATTTCACAGAAGGTATGCTTTCGGCGGAAAAGTGCATGCGAAAGTGACATAAAGAAGAGTGAAGAATCCTGCTTTCGGCGCGAAAGTGAAAAAAGGACGCCCGTGAATAAAGAAAGAAAGACAGCAAGAAGGTGGCGTACCCGTGAAGCCACAGTGCTGCAGAGATAAGCACAAAGCCTCTGAAGAGCCTCCCTCTCAGAGCGTCTATAAAAAGAGGAGCCTGCCCAGTGGAAATGAACACAACACATCGACGAAGCGAAAAACTTCCTCCAAGCAGAGCTTCCATCCACCCTCTAGCCTTAGTAGTAGTAGCCTGATAAGAAAATATCTTGCAAGTATATAATAGCAAGGAGTGTAATATACTTCAGTAAGGTAAGCTAGTAAGTTTGTTTTTCATCCTTCGGGGTTCCCGAAAGGGAAAACCATATGTAAACTTGTTTGTTTAATTATGAAGTAAGTCTTCTTTAAGTATTCCCTGTCTTTTTATTTTCTGGAAGAATGTTTATGCGAGGGACCCTATAGGAGAAACCTTTTCGATAGTTCTCGTTTACAGCCTGCATCTCAAATAGGCATCAGGAGAACCGTTATCGGTAGAGAAGTGTTCCCTTCGGGTGGAACTGCCTGGGGAGAAGATAAACTCTCTATCAGAAAATAAAATATGACTAGAGATATCTGAGAAAATTTTGCTTCTAAAAAACAAATAAGTGATAAATATGGTGAGTACCGAGTAGGATAACACAACCAATCGTTTTACACCCGGCTGTACTAGTGGTTTCGCCAGCCAAAAAGGATCCTGCAAAAAATCGCTATCAGTAAATAGTAATCGTGAATAGTAAATTGTGAACAGTAACCTGATTGCTGTGAACAGTAATATACGGTAATATTTGTTGGTAAGTAGTCAACGAGTAGTTAGTAGAAGTTGGTATATATATATATATATATATATATATATATATATAAAGTCTTTATGCTTATCTTCACAGCACTGTAGCTTTACGAGTACGCCACCTTCATGCTGTTGCTTCTTCCTTTCTTTATTCACGGACGTCCTTTATTCACTTTCTCACTGAAAGCAAGATTCTTCACTCTTCTTTATGTCGCTTTCGCATCCACTTTCGGCGCATTTATTTTTCCGCCGAAAGCAAGCCTTCTGCGAGATATTATCCAATTCTTTATAATGGTCATTATTAGCCTACACATTAGATCACTTGTCATGCCCGGATGATTGATAATACCTTATCAATTTAATATTTGCTTTATCTTCGGCTAATAATTTTAGTGGTCTGGTTGCCCATGACCACCAATATCCATGGTATCCACATCTGATAAAGATACTTCAAACTTTTCATCATATGCTTTTTTCATCTCTTCAAATTTTTCGTTTATTTCTTGTTTTAATTCCTTGAGTATTTCTTCCTTTAATTCTTCTTCCATTGAGAAGAAACTTCTTCAAATTTTTCTATTATTTTCCAATCTATATATTCACTATCTAAAGGGTCAATTCCCTTTGTTAAACATTCTTTATATGTGGGTTTTTTAGATGGCATTTCTTCTTTTATATTTATATAATGTAGGGGTTCTGGAGCCTTCTTATTCTTCAATCTTTTGTATTTTTGAATATATTCTTTGGCGGCTGGCTCTATATAGTAATTTACTCCTAATATTTTTCTTGCCTGACTTAATGCTTCTTCAATATCTTTATATTTTTTTCAAGATATTTCACCCGTTAATTTTGAGTCTATCTTCTGAGCTATTATTTATTCAAAAGATATATATATTTCTGGAACCTTTCCTTCGAAAACCACATATATGGGCTTTTGGTCTATGGTTTCAATATTTTAAGAAATAGGCATTGATTCATTTATTTGATGGAAATATTCAGAAATGCTATTTAATATTGATAACATATATTCCTTTTCTTCTCTCTTGTTATTATATTGATACCAGAAATTATCTAAGATGCATTCTTGCATCTCGTCTATAACTATGTGATCTTTTGGTTTAAATTTATAAGTATTAGGTGGAAATTTTTTCAGCTTGTTGTCATCTCCGAAAGTGAAGAATTCAACTCCGCTAAAATTCATTGACTTTTTCATACGTGCAAGATAGGTAAGCGAGAGAGCAGATCAGGTAATGGTTATCCTTTCCCTTAATATGCTCAAATATAACTTTATATCCATTTCCGGAAATAATATCTTCAAATAAAATCCACCTCCTGGTGGAACTCTTCTTACTATTAAGCTGATTATAATATCTACATATTACTTCACAATATGTTCTAACTATAAATTCTTTGAAGCCTAGATAGAGTCTAAAAGCATTTATTGCATTAATTATTGCAAGTATCTCTCTGTCTGTATTATTCATAGTTTTTAATTTATAATTTCCAGAGGCATATCTACATATTTTTTCTTCTGTTTTGGATGAAAATTTAGTGGGTCTTTGTTTTAATACAGCACCCCATCCTTGTTGGGATGCATCAGTTTCAATAATGAAATAATTATCTTCTAATGGTAATTCTAAGGGTTTTAAATCTCTAACCCTTTCTTTTATTATCTTTACTAATCTAATGTCTTCCGAGTTAAAATATTTTTGACCATTTTTTCTTAATTTTGCATATAATGGTCCTGCTAGTTTTGCTAAATTATCTATGTGATTTCTAGCATAATTTATAATTCCCAAAAATTGTTGTAGCTCCTTTTTATCATTTATGACATCAAGGAATTGTAAAATTTTCTTGGCAATATGATCTTGTAAATATATTTTGCCTTCTCCTATTTCATGACCAAGGAAATTGATTTTCTTCTTGCCTATTTCCATCTTCTTCTTGGATAAAATTAATCCATTTTGTTCTACCTTTCTAAAAAAGATTTTAAGGTGAGCAATATGCTCCTTATATGTTTTTGAGAACACCAGCAAGTCATCTATATAGACTGTCGGCGAAACGGAACTGGGGGTCCCCACAGTCGCCGGGGACGCGTGGGTCTTCGGCCACGTCAGTTCCCCCGGAGCCACATCCCGCGCCGGAGAAGGCCGGCTTCCCTGCTAAGTACCCAGGCGCGAGCTCTACGACGGCCCGGGTGCGGTTTCCCCAAGCAAGTCGCAACAACAGCTCCCGGCGCTCGATCCCGGGAACCTCCTCCTCGGACCCCGGGTCCCGAGGACCGTCCCGTGCCCGGGGCCCTCCGGTCCCGGGTCGCACAGCTTCTGCCCCGGGTGGCGTCCCCGGGGCGCATTGCGGAGACGCTCCTGGTCCCGGGCGCCGCTCCCCGGGCCCGGGACTCGCATTACCCGACTGATCGGCTCCTCCCGGTGATCGGCTCCTCCGAGCTGATCGGCCTCTTCGGTGATCGGCACCTCCCGCCCGGATCGGCCTCTCAGCGGACGGCATCGGTTCTCCAAGTACCCGCATTAATGACGAGGCGACCGGGCATGACGCGCCTGGCTTCCGTGGGCCCGCTTCCTGTGCCGTCAGAATCTCCTTTTGACTACGGAGGCTTCTTTCACTATGCAATCACTGTGCAGTCAGAGCCTTTTGCCTTGGAGGCGTGCGCCGTCACGTCTCCACGCTCCATCCGCTCACGACGACGTGCAGCAGCTGCTCCGGCGTGACAGCGTGCAGACCTACTCCGGCATGGGCTCTCCTCCAACGCGGCGCGGCAGACGGGCGCGGACGTGCATGACAAGACATAGCATAGCTAGCTCTCTCTCTCTCTATCTAGCTCAGGCACTGTGGACTCCCCTGATGGATAAAGGAGGATCCGAGCCGATGAGCAGTGGGGGGAGAATTCGGGTAGAGCTACCGCTAGACGATCAACTTCTCCTGGTTGAGAACTCCTCCCGGTCGAGAGCTTCTCCCGGTTGAGGACTTCTCCCAGTCGAGGTCTTGGTCTTCTACCTCAGCTCGCGCGAGTTCCCTTCTCCTCCGGCTCCGGCCGCGAGCTAGGTTCCCGGTGAGCTTCCGAGCCCCGGGGGTTCTCCATATAAACACCAAACCGCATTCATCCACCACAGATAGCCAACACACAGGAGTAGGGTATTACGCCTCCGTGCGGCCCGAACCTGTCTACGCCTCCTGTCTCTCTTCCACGCGGTTATCACGGTTCAGACGGTCCGGACCCGATTCGGACGGTCCGAACCCTCTATCTCCCAGCTCGGGCCCCCGGTTCCCGTGGCCGATCCATCGTTCCGCTGATACACACTGACGCCGACTTCGCCTGAGAACTACTCCCCTGGCCGAATCTCAAAGGGGGGTCTCCTGACTTCCCGCAGTCGAGGTTTCATCCTCCGACAGCTGGCGCGCCAGGTAGGGGGAGTTTCCTTTTCAGGTGTTACGCCGGCGTCTCCAAAACCGGTGCACTCCATGGCAGGAGGCCGTCGTCATCGAGACTACGGCGAGGAGTCCGGCGGCTACACCCTGCCGGGCAATGTTAGCCCTGGAGAGGATGTCGAGCTCTCACGTTCCGCGTTGCGGCGGAACAGGAGGAAGCGCCAGAAAGCCAGGAAGGCCGCATTTTTGTTTGTTTGTTCTTATACATTCAGCACAGGCTTGTTTTAGACATATACTACAGGTGACTCTATTTTCTTGACTAGGGTAGTAGATACAAAAAACGCATTTTATATTGTAATCACCTTTTCCTCTGATCCAATCATGTTCACAACTTAATTGATCCATCATTTCAATTTTCATTCCTGCTAGTTCGTCAATTAAATCTACTTCTTCACTCGACTCATATTCTTTATTAGTATTCTCTATTTCATCTGTTTCTATGATAGAATATATAGATTCATCATCCTTTATTTCATCGTCACATATTAATATGTTTTCATTTACACTATCTATAATTAGTACTCGCTCTTGTTCTTCATACTTACTAGAGTACCTTTTTTGATCTTTGTTGGGACATGTTTTACTTAAGTGATCAAGAGAATTACATATGAAACATCTGCATCTTCTATCATATGTTTTCCTAGGATTATATCTTCTCACATTTCTTTTATGTAGAAACGGGGCTCTATTATCTGATCTTCTTAAAAAGTATCTTCTTTTTGTTCTAATATTATTATTATTTCTATTTTGAAATTTATTATTTCTTTTAATTCTAAGCTTATCCTCCCCATATGACAATGGTATCTGTACTATATTATTGTAAAAATTATAGTCAGAGTATTTCATAGATCTTTGGGCTTGTATTCCTGTGCATATCTTTCTTAGCTATTTAAACACAAAGGTTATTGCTTGTGAGATGTTAATTTCAGCTCTTTCAGTTTCTTTTTTATATTCTTCAAAAATCATGCTTCCTAATGGGTCAGGTAATTTATTGAAATATCGTTCAACTATGCCTCTGTTATATCCTTGCTTAGCAGTTGTTGCGTTATATAAATACCAGCTTGTTAATGTTAATTTCTCTATTTCCTTTAATCTTTTATTCTGTAGGGTTGTATATCCTAATTCTGGGTCTTCAGCTATAATAATGTTAGATATCACATTTGCAAAATTATGAGGATTGCTGCCAGCTCTTTTTAGTTCTTCATAATTATTAGGATTCTTTTCAATCCATTGTTCTTATAGAACTTTGACAGATTCACCTAAGAAAGTTTCTAAGTAAGTTATCATATCTTCCACCTTGCTTTCTATATTATGCTGGTTTTGTATATATTTTTGAACTATTAATCATTTCCATATGCTAATAATATTTGGCCAATCAATGGGTCATGTGCGGCTAAATTTAATATAGCACCATCACTTTTTTGATTTTGAAACTTCACTGATCTCTCAAATTCTCTTCTCTTAGTACCCATATGTTTATATTGTCCAGGGATGTATTTATATGAATATTCTTCTCTTTCCGGTGGCCATTTTCATGCTGCCCTTGTTGATCTCTCTCTTTCTCCTTCATTTTTTACAGAGCCTTTACCATATCTCTTTCTCTTTCCTGTTCCTAAGTCTACTTCCATAGTTTCCATTGCATTATCTAAATTTTGTAGACCTATATCGTCTAAAGAGTTTATAAAATCATTATATTGTTCTGAACCATTTTCTATTTCTTCTATATTTCCTCTTTCTTGTACTAGTCTCATTTCTTCTTCATAGCTTTCTAAAAGCAACCTCTCATTCTCTTCTCATTGCTCTTCTTCACTTAGTTTCTCTTCAACTCTTTGTTTTTCTTTATTATTGTTTCTTTCTTCTAATTCTTTTTGTTCGATTTTACTATTTTGGATTATAGGGACTTCTACAACCCTGTCTTTATCCTTTTTTTATTTCTTTAGCCTAACTAGTTCTCTATAAAAATAAAGTTCTTTATCTCTTATTTTAGGCCATTCGCTCTTCATAGAATTATTATATTCTATAAATATTTCTTTTAATTTATTCTCATAGTATTTTATTTCACTTTCTTGATCTAATTTTTCCATGAATTCAGAGATGCTATGCCTTCTATTGTCTATGATATCTTTATCAGTAGATTCTCTATCTAGATCATCTGTAGCTCTAGACTTATAATTTATAAACCTAATGCTGGTATTTTCTTTATTATTCTGGTAGCTTATGTAATTTTCAGGCTGGCTTAAAATTTTACTTTCTATTAAATCACTAATATTCCATTCTTCTCCTGCTTTTTCTTCAGAACTTATTTTTAATGGGCTCATAAATGTTATGCCTTTAGATTGCATACTTTCTATAACATCATTTACATTTAGTTTATATCTAGAAGCACTTCTATTAGTTAGCCTTCCTATGAATTCTATATTTATTAGCAAATTTGTCCCTTTAAATTCTTCATACCCTTTTGTTTGAAAACCAAAACTCATTTTGTCTATAAATTCTTTTACGGGCATCATTAAGTCTGGGGCTATATAGGTTATTAATCTATTCTCATTCATATCTCCTTCTAAGAAACCTAATGTTGCTTTATCTATTGTGTCCCATCTTTTATCCAGCAATGTTATTAACACTTTTGCACCTAATTTCTTTCTTGTCATTCCCTTGATTCCTATTATGTACATACCTTGGTGAATATACTTATAACCGGTATATTTTAATCTATTTTTAAATTTCTTAGCTACAATTTTTAATTCGACTGGCTTTGTTAAGATACTAAGTTCTACTTCTCTAGATATTCTGTATAACCCATTTTTATTTTAAAAAAACCTCATACTGTATATCTGTTGAGGTTTTATTGCTCTTAAGGTGTCTCTCTGATATCTTTCCAGTTGTTTATCCAAATCGCGATATCTTCTAAATTATCTATTTCATCATATTTACCTTTTTGTTTATCAGTATTACTAAGGGTTCTGTCTTCTCTGCTACCTATTTTTCTAAGGAGACTCCTAGATAGGTCCATTTTTTTTAGTTTAAGGCTTGTGAAGAGGCAACTATTCCTGATGAGGCTAAAACTATTTCTTTATTACCTTGATTAGGGAGTACTAAAGTTTTTACTTCTTCTATTAGCAGGGAACAAAATCTTCCTTGAAGTAATCACTATTTTACGCTATTTTACTTTGTCTTTTCTTAAATTCTTCTAGCAATTTTAATATAGAATTTAGCTTATTATTAAGCAGGGAAAATTGTTCTTCAGTTTTCTTATTCTCTTTATATAACCCTTCAAATTTTAGTTCTAGATCGTCCTGTCTTTTGCCCCAATTTAGATAAAAATTATATATTAGATCGATAATTAGATTTAGCTGACTATTATTAGAGTGCCAACTATGGTCTTCAGTATTATTCAATCTACACCTTAAACTAATATTCTCCTTTGTATTTATTACCTTTCCAATATTAACTTCTAAATTTAAATATTTTAGTTTTTCAATGATGACCAGGCTCTGATACCACTTTTTACTACCTTTTACAACCTTTTACTACCTTTTACAACTTTTCTACTCTACTTACTCTTCTTTTACAGGGATAATAGGACTTCTTTTTACCTTATAGATATTCAATTTACTGTTCACAGCTTTCGGATTACTGTTTTGATTTACTATTCACAATTTCTTTATTGTTTATGGTTACTATTCACTGATAGCGATTTTCATAGGATCTTTTAAGGCTGGCGAAACTACTGGTACAACTGGGTATAAACGATTAGTTTGTATTATCCTACTCGGTACTCACCATATTTATCACTTATTTGTTTTTAGAAGTAACCTTCTTAGATATCCCTAGTCATATTTTTTTTTCTGACAAAGAGCTTATCTTCTTCCCAGGCAGTTCCACCCGAAGGGAACACTTTTCTACCGATAAATGGTTCTCCTGATGCCTATACGAGATACAGGCTATAAACGAGAACTATCGAAGAGGTTTCTCCTATAGGGTCCCTAGCATAAACACTCTTCCAGAAATAAACAGACAGAGAAACTTAAAGAAAATTACTTCATAATTAAACAAATAAGTTTACATATGGTTTTCTCTTTCGGGAACCCCGAAGGATAAAAAACAAGCTTACTAGCTTACCTTACACTGATGTATATTACACGCCTTGCTATTATATATTTGCAAGGTATCTTCTTATCAGGCTACTTACTACTAAAGCTAGAAGGTGGATGAGAGCTCTGCTTGGAGTAAATTTTTTTGCTTCGTCGATGTGTGTCCTCCCACTGGGCAGACCTCTCCTTTTATAGATGCTCCGGGAGGGAGGTTCGTCAGAGTCTTCATGCTTATCTTCACAGCACTGTGGCTTTACGAGTACGCCACCTTCATGCTGTTGCTTCTTCCTTTCTTTATTCACGGGCGTCCTTCATTCACTTTTCCACCAAAAGCAAGATTCTTCACTCTTCTTTATGTCGCTTTCGCATCCACTTTCGACGCATTCATTTTTCCGTCGAAAGCATGCCTTCTGTGAGATATTATCCAATTCTTTATAAGGGTATATATATATAGAGTTATTTTTAGAGTTTCTAAGAAAATTAAAAATTAAGATAAAATATCTAAAACATTTTTTATTAAAGTGGATGGAGGATGGAGCTATGGGACATAAGTTAATGGGGTGATGGGATACTAGAAGTAGTATAGGAAGTTTGGAGGTAAAAACTACCTTTTATATGTTTTAGGTTGATATATTTAGAACAAAATCTAAATATAAAGATAATTATATTTTATAACGGATTGAGTAATTAACAGAGTACTTAGTAGCAGTAGCATTATATTAGCCCCTGTTTCGTGTTGATCGAAGTATTAAGAGCAAAGAGACATGATTAGGATTTAGGAATCATTGTTTATGCAGCAAAGCTCTGAAAAAGAGGGGAAAGTATGCAACTATGCAAGGGTTTGAATACATGATGGAAAAATGGATGGATTGTATGGTCCCCTGGTAGTACCGTCATCAAAAGTTGTTTCATCTCCCTCTGCACTCTGCAGCCTCTTTGGTGCCCAGGCCAGATTTATATTATCAACTGTTGGCTTTTATGGGGATCAAAAAGGGTGGTTCAATCATTAATCGCTTGAGTACTATGTAATCATTCAGACAGCTGATCATGCGATCGATTTTGCACTACAGCTAGCCTACCTAGCTACTGTGATCACTTAGGCCAGGTTGTTTTTAGTTATTTATTGAATTATTAAAACGGATTATTTACTCTATATTTTAGAAAAATATTTTTTTAAAAAAAGCTTTCTTTTATATTACTTAAACCACTTATTTTAAGCTATTTATAAATTTTACATTTTAAAATATTTAATTTATTTTCATAATTAACTTAGATAATCCATATCAATAATCCACTTAATAATTTGCTCCCTCCGTTTTAAAATAGCAGTCATCATTTCTATAGTTTAAATTCTATTCTAAAATATAGCTATTTTTTTATCCTTTGATCTTAACCAATCACTACTATCGGCCTGTTCGGCACTCCAGCAGGCCAGCGGCTTAACTTCTCGTTTATCGCGCGCACGCTTTTCAAAACGATCAACGGTGCGTTTTTTTGTAAAAATTTTCTATATGAAAGTAGCTCTAAAAAAGTAAATAGATCCATTTTTCAACTTTTTAATAGTAAATACTTAATTAATCACGCGCTAATAACGTTCCTCGTTTTACGTACGGCTTATTTAAGCCACATAATAAGCACTTAAGAACACACCCTATATCTTATTTAATTTTTTTCACCCACTTTATTTTCTCAATCAATCACAAGATTTCACATTTAATTTCATATTTTCTTAACTCCCATAAAAACTCTAGAAATGCTTGCATCTCTTAAAAGCAGAGTTGTCCTTCTTTCGCTCTCTTCGCTCACCCCATGTGTAATACGAGAGAAAAAATCGAAAGAAACTACAAGGCCACCCCTAGTCATAAGAGATGTGTATATATTTTCAGGGGTATGGATTCGTTACCATACCCAAATATGTTTCTAGTTTTGGGACCCGGAGGAGCACTACAACTTCTCCGAAGATTTTCAGCTGTTTTAAATGAGATTCCGACTCCATCTCTACTTATATACACTGTACCTTTGATCTTATGTTGTACTCCAGTATACTATTTTTTGACGTATCCTTTGATCTTAAAGAGAAGCAAATCATCTTCCTTCAATTAAACAGTCGCCCGCCCAAAGCATGGTCGGAAAAAGAGTTGGGTTTGACACGTCATCCCGTGGGCGGCGCTCTGGTGTCCTGCTTTACCTTTCGGCTCTCCTGCCAACGACCGCAATTTTTATGACAAAACAAATTCCGCCACCCAGTTTTTTCCTGACACGTTTTATTTTACGAGCTGTATGCCTGTATAGTTTTACGGCTGCACCCGGCTTCTCTCGCTGACGTGTGGGCCTCGAGCGGCGTGTGGCTCGTCTGTCGGTGAGAGGTTCTCCCATGTTGCACGGTCCCCATGATTTCTGTGTCTTAGTACCGATCATGGCACGGTGTATTATATCCAGATTCATTGAAATTTTTATATTTTAGAAAAAAATAGTATATTTAGAATAGATGATCCTCTGTGAGCTGCTTAGGATATAGAGATTTCTCAGACCCATAGGTGAGATTATCTAGTACTTTCCCGTTCCAAAAATATAAGAACAGATTTAAATCCTGTTTCACGATATAAGGATTTTTAATATTGCTTATAGTATTACTTATTACATTAATTATTTTCTATTTAAATTTCTTTCCATCTTATCAATAAAGTTTTTTCTCCTTAATCTTATTCTCTGCTAAACAACCGAATCTAGGAATGCTTATATTTTAAAAGATAGCAGTTCAACGGAAGATCACCCTTTTTTTTCTCATGCGTTGGTATTGAAGTTTTGCTGTTTTGTGAACCATTGAAAGAATATGTATTACGGCTCGTTCAATTCTGATTATTAATTTGGGCTCCTTAGATGTATTATGGATCGTATGACTTCATTGGAACAGTAGATGATTTAATCGTTAGAAATTTCTACAACAAGCTTCTTTGGAAAAATATTATTTATAGAAAAATTTTGTAGGATGCGAATTATGGAGATTTTTTTCTATTTAATCCTTTACTAGAAAAAATATCCGTGTATTGCAACGGATGAAGCCAATAGGAAAATTAGGTCTTTTTATAGTGACACACGTTTCGGTGCAAGCGAGCGAACAAAGATGCTGTTCCTGGACTTTTCTTACTTTTTAAAAAAACTCTACACAATCTAGTATTTTCATGTCACGGTGTCTCGCGTCGCTCAGACTACAGCTAGAAGGTCCATCCACCAGGGAGGGCGTCTCTCAACATAGCAACAATAAGTACACATGGACCACGAGGTAGAGGACCTACTCAAAGATAATTGGTTCTACAATATCACCTACCCTTAATCCAAAATTGACCTTTGATCTGGTGTCACCAGCCTTGATCCAACTTGAGATGGGCTCAACTGAAATTGATAAGAGCGATGGCGGGGAACGTCAGCATCCTAAATTGGAAGGAGAACAAAAGGAAATCGGAAGCAGAGACCGTATCGCCGTACAAACATGATCTTTGGTCTGTCTCGTTTTTCATGCAAGCTTAGAAAAATCATGATGCGAACATGGGACATATGGACGATGGACGGACGAACTCGCTATCCATGCGGACTCCACAGACTCTCGTGCACTCACGATCAACACGGACTCGTTCGCGATCTAGAGATGGGCCTGGACGCGGGAGCACTCGGGACTCTGAATGGAGCAGCGACATGGTCAAGCTTGCGTGACGTGACGCAAGGCGAGCATCTCGGATTGACGGACGAAAATTTTCAGAGCGACAAACAAAACGGACTAAGAACAAAAACAATACTTAATACTCATGAGACTTTCAGTATATACTCATGTCTTCAATAGAAGGATGCAGAGAATGCCGGCCTACCCAACTTGCTCCAATGCATTTTACTAATCAAAACGAATTTGACTTCTTGTTTAACTGCAGCTGTAAATCTAGAATCTTCAAGTGACTTTTAAGCTCATTCATAGCTCTCATTGATATTTACTTCAACAATAAAAAATAATAAACAAGATTATACTTGACGGAGCCGGCCATGGCTTCATCCGCTGGAGACAGAGGGGAGAGATGGGCTGGGATTGGGGGAAGAGAGAAGCAGCGGAGAGCGAGGCTACGAGGCTTTGGTGGGGACGGGGTGGGACAGCCAGGTGCGTGAAGAAGGTCACAAACTCGTTGGACTCCCAGTCGGACTCGCTTCCCTGTGCGTGCGATGGATGAAGGGGAAACATCGAGGGCTCGGACGAGCGTTTCGACGGACGAACGGAATCACTATTGCTTTAAAAATAATAGAGATATACCACAGTGTATAGGTGTATAGGTTACAACTTCTCCGTCCCTAAAAGACTACTCCTTTCGTCCCTAAAAGAGTATAGTTTAACTTAAGTATTTGTCTTAAAAAAATATATTTTTAGACTGGGGTCCACTAGACCTTTTTAATACCACTTCATCGTTTTAACCATCTAAACAGTAGTACTCGCTCTTCCTTCTTGCTTTCTCCCCTTCTTTTTTTCTCCCTATTAATTAATGGCCTAATAGTTTTTTAATCTCTTGCTTAATCTCTCTTTGAGTAGCTAAAACTACACTCTTTAAGGGACCAAAAGTACTCTCCTTCTCATCGTTTTCTCCCTTCTCCTTATTTTCTCTCTACATTAATTAAGGACATAGTAGTCTTTTAATCTTATGTTTAGTCTCTTATTGACTAACTAAAACAATACTCATTCAGGGATAGAGGTAAAAGTAAGATACCCGTGCTTAGCAATATAAGGGTAAGATGGGCTATTATTGACTATTTTATGTGTCCATTGAACTAGGAATAGGTTGGATGTGCATATCGAGCAGAAAAACACGGGATCTAACATTAGTTTTTTTGGGAGGGGCGTGCTACGTGCAACATGAGGGAGGGAGTAGACGGACGACTGAGATGAAAAACATGAGTCCATTTTTTGTCACTCTCTCTAATATAAGCAACTTGTAACCTTAATATTCCCATATTTTCCCTTCAAACCACCCAAACACATACCCCTCTAGTTTTTAATATATGACGTTGTTAACTTTTGGATATACTTTTGATCATTTGTCTTATTCAAAAAATTATGTAAATATAAAAACATTAAATCGTGCGTAAAGAACATTTAATAATAAAACAAGCCACACCAAAGTAAATGATAATCACATAATTTTTTAATAAAACAAATAATCAAGCATACGTTTAAAAGTCGACAACATCATCTATTAAAAATCGATGGAACCATTTAAGGAAATTCTTGCCATTAGTTCCTCGCAGTGGCGGTTCTAGAGGGTGGTTCGGGTGGGCCTTGGACCACCCTAGAATTTGATCCAAAAGTACCCCACTCCTAAAAAATCGGCCCACTAACTCAACAGCAAAATACTGTAGCCTTGGAAGGAAGGGAAGCAGTAGAGAAGCATAACGGCGGCGCCGTCTCCCGACTCCCGACTCTCGCAGCCGCGCCGCCCGTGCCCACCGCGCCGGTCACGTGCCGCCCGTGCCCGCCTGTCGTCGCGCCGCGCCGCCCATGCCCGCCGGTCGCCGAGCCGCCGCCAAGGAGGAAGGGAGAGCATCAGCGCCGGCGTCCGCCTTCGGGGCTCCCCGTCCGGCGCCTAGGCGCCTAGCTGGGCAGGCTCATCGGCGCACGGGCGCAAGACGCAAGCCGGTAGCGTCGGCCGCCGGTGACGCGTCGCCGTCCCGACTCCCTCCCATCGCCGCCACCTCCCGACTCGGCTCTCCCGATTCGGCCACCTCCAGAGTACTGGATCCCCCTCGGGCGGCCTCCATCTCTCTCTGTTACCTGTACTGCAGTACATATATATAAATATAAACAGAGAGCTGTACTGCAGTACATATATATAAATATAAATAGAGAGAACGAGAGAGCAGGAATAAAGTAGGTACATAGCTTTTGATCGGTCATCAATTATTGGCAAAATTAACTTCCTGTCTTTGGTGAGATTGTAGCGCGAATTTGTTTCTTTGTCTCTTTAATTTGTGGTGCAAATTGTAGTGAGATATGAAAAGAAATGAAGATATTGCATCACTCTTTCAGAAATATGAAGCAAAGGCAAAGAACATGGCATCCTCTTTAGATCTTGTTGAAGAAGAAGCTCAAATTGAAAAAGAGTTAGTTAAAAGATCACCTGTAACTGAAGTTGTTGAATCAACAAATCAGGAACAAGAAGCACCTCTAATATATGATGTTAATCACCTTCAATTTGATACAGGATTAAGGCTCCCAATTCTAAGCTATGATGTTAATGAACAAGATGTTGTTCGGCGTGCATATATTCTGAAAAGTTCAAACCAATCTTATTCATATGATTTCCCAATCAGAGAAATATATGGTAAGAAGTGCCACTTCAATTTTGTTTGGTTTCACAAGTACCATTGGCTTGAATATAGTAGTCGACGAAATGGGACTGGGGGTCCCACGTTCTGCGGGGACGCGTGGGTCTCCGGCCACGTCAGCTTCCCCGGGGCCTACGGTCAGAAACAAGCAACGGCCAACAATGCTAAGTGCCTCAGGCCCGGGCACTGCCCAGGCCCGGGTGTACCTTCTCGGGCGCGTCGTAATGACAGCCCGCCCCCTCCTCGGGCCTCGCCGCCGAAGACATTCCCGGCCCCGGTTCTACCTTCGGGGCCCGGGCCAGCAATCCCAGTCTCGGCAGGCGTCCCCGGGCACGGAGCTGGAGTATTCCGGTGCTCGGGCCGCGCCCCCATGCCCGGGACCCCCGGCCTCGATCCCGGGTCTCGCCTCTCGGACCCGAGGACCACAGCCTCGGACCCGGGCGTTGAGATCGGGTCCGAGGCCTACATGTCGGTCACCAAGGAGCTCGGAGCCTAGCGCGCGCGCGGAGGGACGCTTTCCACCTATCGCCCGCTCGAGCAGGCGTGAGCTCCCAGGACGGCCCCCCGTGGGCCCACTCCCTGTGTAGTCAGAAGCTCTTTGACTATGGAGGGCTCAATTCGCTGTACATCTGCTGCGCAGTCAGAGCCTTTTTGACTTCGGTGGCAAGGGCGTGCGCCGAAGTCAAGCAGTCAGAGATGCTTGACTTCGGCAGTGTGCCCCGTTACATCCCGTCGCGTCCTCACGACTCCACCGCCCGCTGTATACCAACTCCGGCGTGGGTTCGGCAGGCGGACGCGTCCAGCAGGCGGCAGCAGGCGGACGCGCTCGTCAAGACGGCGACAAGACAGCGATAAGACAAGCCATACCTGCTCTCTCATGTAGCTCTCTCTCCCTATCAGCATGTATCTTGGCACTGTGCAATCCCCTTGCTCTATAAAAGGAGGACCAAGCCATGGACTGAGGCAGGAGCTTCCCCGTCCTCTAACTCTCTGCTCTGCACCCCCGAGCTCACTCTCTAACCACTGTTCTTCTTCTCCGGCTCCGGCCGTGAGCTAGATACACCTTGTAACCATAATACCACATTCATCCACCTCATAGCAAAACACGCACAGGAGTAGGGTATTACGCTCCGGCGGCCCGAACCTGTATAAATCCCCGTGTCTTCCTTGTGCATCGATCCCTTCTTCCCTACGCGATCTCCTCGGTTCGGACGGTTCGGACCCGGTTCGGACGGTTCGGACCCTTCTGCCTTCATTCACGGTTCGGACGGTCCGGATCCGCTTCGGACGGTCCGGACTCCTCTGTTTCTTCTACGTTTCTTCGCGTATCTTTCTTCTACACCCTGATGCCGGCTTCGCCTGAGAACTACTCCCCTGGCCGAATCTCAAAAGGGGGGTCTCCTGACTTCCCGCCGTCGAGGTTTCATCCTCCGACAGCTGGCGCGCCAGGTAGGGGGAGTTTCCTTTTCAGGTGTTGCCCCGGCGCCTCCAACATCGACGCCTCCCATGGCAGGAGGCCATGGTTCGCAGGATCAGGAGGACGCCCGGGTCACGATCGAGCGGCAGCGCGAGCGACGCCCGAACGCTGCCGCAAGTCCTGGGGCCCCGGACCAGGGCCCTGGAGATGATGGCAAGCTCCCGCGTTCCGCATCACGGCGGAACAGGAGGAAGCGCCGGAAGGCCAAGGAGGCCACCAAGGACTTCGCCTTGGTGGCTATGGGCAACCCCCGGGGTCACGTCGCCCGCGGAGGCGATGACGGCGACAAGCGGCAAAAGACCGCACGCACGCCGCCGCCGCCGGCAACGGCCCGGAGGTGGTGCCCCCTCCACCAGACGGGCTGGCACGACCTTGCGGAGTGCCGCGCCGTCCAGGGCTCAGCTGAGCGCGTTAAGCTGGCGGTAGCCCGACGGTGGTGCGCCTACCACGACACGGATCGGCACGACATCACGGAGTGCCGCGCCGTCCAGAGCTTCGCCAAGTGTCCCAAGCCGGCCATAGCTCGGGGGTGGTGCGCCTACCACGACACGGACCGGCACGACCTCATGGAGTGCCGTGCCGTTCAGCGTTTGGCCAAGAGCCTCGAGCCGGCCGTAGCCCAGGGGTGGTGCACCGTCCACGAGACGGACTTGCACGACCTCTCGGAATGCCGCGCTGTCCAAAAGCTGGCCGAGCGCGTCAGGAAGTCCCGGCGGGTGTAGTAGCGGGCTAGGTCCGATCAAGGTGGATCGGACGGTAAACTAAGATCCAATAGATGGGAGGAATTCTTTGAAGGAATTATTGTTTCATTTTGCACTAAACATAGTATTCAAGTTCTTATCTTAGAGGGTAAATATGTGTCTCATGGAAGATCTCCACGGTTTTATCTGGACCAAACAAATGATGATCATTTTAGAAGAGAAGTGTATATTGGTGTGGTTGACAAAATAAGCCAAGAACTTAACAGTAGGTTTGATGAGGTTAATATGGAGTTGCTCATTTGCATGTCAGCATTAAATCCATTCAATTCATTTGCTTCTTATGATACACAAAAAGTACGTAAGATTGCCACATTTTATCCAAAGGAATTTTCAAGCATGAATTTGATAAGACTTGAATTACAACTAGAGAATTTTATCGATGATGAGAAAGAATGAAAGGTTTAAAGGTCTAGAAACTCTTGCTGAGCCTCTATTAATCTTGTTGAAACAAACAAGCATGTTCTTTATGATTTGGTTTATTTGCTTCTCAAATTAGTATTGATATTACCTGTTGCAACAGCAAGTGTTGAGAGAGTATTTTCCGCATTGAGTCTTATGAAGAGCAAGCTGAGAAATAGTATGTGTGACAAATTATTGAATAATTATTTGATCACATTTATTGAGCGGGATATCTTCTCTCAAGTTAGCGAAGAAGACATTATAAAGAATTTCATGTCTATGAAGACTTAAAGAATAGATAAGAAGTAGTACTGTAATCTTTTATCTATGTACAATATTTAACTTATCTATGTTGTAACTTTTACAAATTCGAACCTAAATGCTGATTTTAAGTAATTTACGATGCTATAAGATACTATCGCTATATTTGTATCGTATTTTGACTTAATTTTACATATGTATATTGAGTTTCTTATGTTATAAAAATTTGGCATGTTAAAAAAGACCACCCAATAAAAAAATTCTTGGAGCCGCCGCTAGTTGCTCGTCATAAGATTCAACACATCAAAAATTTCAATCACACATCCTACTTCATTTTTCTTGCGTTTTAAGAGGTCCTTTCCCCAGTTCCTCGTCCGAACTCTTTCTGATATACGGATACGCCATGCTTCCACCGACCGTATAATCTCTTGTGGTGTTATGGGCGTGTACACTGTACAGTGTACGGTACTGTGCACAGTGAACTGATGAATGTTCAAGTGACATCCACGTATCCAACCATATCTACTGGCCGCAGGGGATCCCCTCATCCCTGTAGCTTCAGGTCGGTGGAGATGGGCCCATGCCACGTCACCCGAGGTACAACATGTACACACGCTATACGGATTAAAGTTTCTTTCCGATACATCTAAACAAAAATACTCCGTATATGAGTAAGTCAAAAATTAATAAGCGGGGTGCCAGTATTATACATAAAATATTTTGCACGAAATTAACATACTAAGAAGTACTCTCTCTATTTTTAATGTATGACGCCGTTGACTTTTGGACATACGTTTGACCACCGTCTTAATAAAAGAATTATATAATTATTATTTATTTTGTTATGATTTGTTTTAATCTTAAAAATACTTTAAGCATGATCTATATTTTTATATATGTATATAAAATTTTAAAATAAAATAAATAATCAAATATATGTCTAAAAGTCAACGGCGTCGTATATTAAAAAACCGGATGGAGTAAACCAAATGTTTGGCAATTACATTAATACCAACGGTTGGATACGCATGGACTTACACGTATGCGCGTAGGCCGTACCGTATGGCTGTCTCTCCATCGATCCAACGGAATATTTTCTTTTTGGGCCAATTGCAAATTTGATTTTGATTATTTTCCGCACCCAAAGATACCAATGAATCCAAATCAACCAATCACTGTTCATAAAAACCTCTTCGCCCTTT
Organism: Oryza meyeriana var. granulata; assembly: GCA_003991445.1. NCBI lineage: Eukaryota > Viridiplantae > Streptophyta > Magnoliopsida > Poales > Poaceae > Oryza > Oryza meyeriana. The sequence continues at coordinate 11,056 of RYFJ01001203.1, read as the reverse complement.
TCGAAAATTACAATTACCCACTTCACAATAAAAAGCCCATCGCCACCATCAACGCGCACGCCTGCCTTCCTGCTCCTCTCCTCTCCGTTTCCTTCCTACCTACGTCCTCCTGCCCCCACCCGCTTTCCTCTCCACCGCCATCGCCGTCGCCGTCGCCGAGGGAGGGGGTCCCCGGCGCCATCTCCAAGGTGCGGCTTTCTCTCCCTCGTGGCTATACCTCTCCCTCCTCTGATCCGATCGGCGGATCGCTGCGCTGCTTCCTCCCCAGGCTCCGATTTGGATTTCTCCGTTGGTATTTTTTCCCCTCTCTCGTGTTTCGCGGTGGGTTGCTGCGGCCGGGTGGTCGGATCGACGGCGGGGGCGCTCCGGTTGGAGGCGGCGGATGGCCGACCCGGCCGATTCGCCCAGGGTTCCGTGGCGGGGTTTAGGATTGGGGGGATTGGAGCTCGATTCGCCCCGGAGCTCGCCGCGCTCGCTTGGATCGCCCGCTAGATCGGCCGGAAAATCTCGAGCTTTTTTTGAAGCTTCCCCCTTTCGATTCCGTGATCTCCCGAGCCGCACGATTTGGCTAGGGTTAATGATGCTAGCGATAGCACTGTCTCTCTAAGTTGCCGTAGAAACTAATTCCTACACAACCATTGAGTGATTCGTGTCTTACGGTAACATCTAGTATCACCCGGGTGGTTGGATGCGAGGATGTACAGTGTGCGATCTGTAGTAATAATTGTAGTATGCTCTCGTACATAGGCACAAACACACGGATCCATAAATTTGCTCCCCTTAAGTACATTAAGTAAAATTAGACTTCATACAGCTCTCCCGCCATTTAATGCTCGTGGTTTCAATATTTCAGTCGGTTTCTTACAATGTTATCCTTCATGATGATAATTCTTATGATATGCTGTGGATTCAGCATTTTGACTCTACGCTGTGGCAAGCTTGTGTGCTTGTCCTGCTGTACAACTTGATGGCACTTATGCACTAAATATTTTGTTATCATGCAATATCTTGCGTGAGCCAAGCAGTTTGCTAAGACCTGTGTTTATTTTCTGCCATCTGGTTCTTGCAATAATCTCGCAGGCACTATGCATCAAAAAACATGTTCTCTTTGCTTTTGGTTATATCATTTTCTCTCAAGAGCTTACTAGTTGTTTTTTTAATACTTGTCTTGCAGAAATGGATGCCTGTTATTCAACACAGCTTATTGACGGAGATGGAGTTTTCAATGTTCCTGGATTGGAGAACTTCATGAAGGAAGTTAAATTGGGCGAATGTGGGCTTTCATATGCTGTTGTGTCAATAATGGGTCCGCAAAGTAGTGGTATGGTGTTCTTTTCCTTTCATCATTTGTTTTCTCTGTTTTTAATGAATACTCTATTTTATCCCAGCACCATTGTTCATCAATTCCTTTTTATATTTTTTTTCCAGGAAAGAGTACACTTTTAAACCATCTTTTCGGCACCAATTTTAGGGAAATGGATGCTTTCAAAGGAAGGCATGTTGTTATTCTTTTGTAGTTCATGCCTTTCCTCAGTAGAAACTTTATGGCTATGGTGGAATTGATTCTTATTCTTAATCAAGCTCACTACCATTTTGTGAATTTTTCAGGTCACAGACTACCAAAGGTATATGGTTGGCGAAGGCCCATAATATTGAACCATGCACCCTTGTAATGGATTTGGAAGGGACTGATGGTCGAGAGAGGGGAGAGGTAATTAAAAAAATAATGATTTTACCTGATCTGTAGTTGATTGGAGTAGATGCCAATGTTAATGTGAGAGACACATACTTCAGTTTTTGTTTTCCGACATATTGTTTGTTGAAACAAAGATTTTTGTGTATATCATAGTTGTGAGTTAAGGAACCTCCTGTACTAGCAGGGAACCATCCAATTACTAGTCTAAAAGCTAATAAACCTAACCCTCCCATTGATTTCATATTGGCATATTTCTGACTTGTAGTTCAAGTAGATATGCAGTGGTGTAGCTTGTGAAATAATCTTAGTAACGTCTATTGCATTTTGGCTTCACCATATAAGTTCACAAGATTAAGCTGAAATTCTCGTGTTGATCCTTTCAACTGCTAATGGGCATCAGTGTTATGAGATGTTTGTTATTTGTGGAGTAAATTGCACATGCTGCGTATTTTGACCCAAGTTTCATAAAACACCAGTATCAGCAAATAGTTTCACTTAAACACCTTCAGGAAAACATTTTCATAAAGCACTAGCATCAATGTTTTGCCATTTTGCCTACCTTCCTGCCATTGGCTTCGACTTAATTGTAAACAACAAATGGCACATTGTAATGAGACGAGGGACTTTTGATCCATGGACATAATATCAGTGAACTGCTTCACGTACCTACTATATGTTTTTTCTCCCTCATCTTGAGATTCTTTCCCCTTGCCTCCAATGCATGAGGGCTGCAGCAGTTAGCCCGTTGCTCTGCTCAAACTTCTAGAGTCCTAGTCAAGTATACGCTTTGGATGCTGTCGGAAACTTGGAAGCTAACATATGCTGGTGTTTTATGCTACAATATCTTAAAAAATTGTGTTAGGTGAAATTATGCGACAAACTAGGTGTTTGTGCAACTTGGGTTAAAATAGATGATGGAAAGGCACTTTACTGTTTGTTACTTTTTTGTTATTGACCTTCCGCTTCACAATTTACTGTCTAATTCATTTATGTTGTTTCAGGATGACACAGCCTTTGAAAAGCAAAGTGCATTGTTTGCTCTGGCTGTTTCAGATATTGTGTTGATCAATATGTAAGTTCTGCTGAATAATGTGTGTTGGGCCTATTATTTCCTAACTACAAATGAGTGATCTTTTATTTGTTTTCATCCATAGGTGGTGTCATGACATTGGTAGAGAACAGGCTGCAAACAAACCTCTTTTGAAGACTGTTTTCCAGGTCAGTTTGCTACAATGTGGGCTTACTTTTTTTTTTGTTTCCTACTCCTCAGTGGTGTGAAAGATACTATAATATTCTTGTGTCTTTGTCTACATGAATAGGTTATGATGAGGTTGTTCAGTCCACGTAAAACAACGTTGCTGTTTGTTATTCGTGACAAATCAAAGGTGAGGGCTTGCCAAGGTGCAATTTAGGCTGTTACTTTCCTGAGCAACTGCCAGCAATCCTACTATTGCATTCCAAGTCTAAATCCATGTCCATTTTACAACAGACACCTTTGGAAAATCTTGAACCTATTCTAAGGGAAGATATTCAGAAGGTATATGTTTAATTGATAACCCTTCTCCTATGTGCTTGACCTCTCTTCTGTTATCAATACGCTAATCTTTTTGTCTTGCTGCAGATATGGGATGGTGTCCCTAAACCCCATGCTCACAAGGAAACTCCACTGAATGAATTTTTCAATGTAGAATCCATAATTCAATCTTTCTGGTTGTTAATATTATATCCTATATTTACTCACTGCCAAGTGTGTTTTCCATGCAGGTCGAAGTTGTGGCCCTCTCTAGTTATGAGGAAAAGGAGGAGTTATTCAAAGAGCAGGTTGGTATTGCTGAATGTCAATTATGAAATCTGTGCTTGTTACTGATCTTCTGAGAATTATGACTGATAGTAGATTAATTTATCAAGGTTGCCAGTTTAAGAGATAGGTTCCAACATTCTATTGCTCCTGGTGGACTTGCTGGAGATCGGCGGGGGGTTGTTCCAGCATCTGGTTTTTCTTTCAGTTCACAGCAATTTTGGAAGGTCATTAAGGAGAATAAAGACCTTGATCTACCGGCACATAAAGTGAGCATCCTTGCCCCTTTCAATTGTGAGTTATCGACATTATGCATACTGACATCTTTTATGCATTAATTCAGGTTATGGTCGCTACGGTACGCTGTGAGGAAATTGGTAATGAGAAAATTGCCAGTTTTACAGCTGATGAGGTGGTTAAAATACATATTATGCTTGACCTACGTTTTAAATAGATTCAAGAAATCAGCTGATACTATATATGTATTTTTCTTATGTATGATGTTTTCTTTAAAAGGAATGGCAACAATTTGAGGAGGCTGTTCAAAATGACTATGTGCCTGGGTTTGGGAAAAAGATCAGCAGCCTTCTTGACAGATGCTTATCAGAGTGAGTTTGTCAATATATTTGACCAGTGCTGTTCTCCTATTTCGGTTATGATATTCCCAAGATTTATAGAACTTGTGGGGACCGGCTGGTTACTGGCTTTTAGTGTTGATACTTGCTGGTGTAGAATTGGTCAGTTTTTCATAGTTGCTATAGGTCGATTCTTGCCAACTTTATCTAAGCCAAAAACATAATCATATGCTTTTGTGGTAACGTCCTTGGAGCCAGCCAATTATTCTTAACCACTGGAAGCCAGGACTTGGCCCTTAGTTGGACACCATTTGTTCCTTTTCTTGCTGCGAGGAACAAACTTTTCTTGTCAAGATGGATTGGGTGCTTGCAAATGGCTCAGCAGTCTTGAACTTGGAAACCGCAAACGATTTTCTTAGCAAAAAATATTTTGTAGAAAACACATCAAATTCAAATGAAACATCTAGAAAACGCATTAAATTTGAATTGAGGTTGAAGAATGCACACCAGATTCAAATAAAACTTGTATATAAAGCACATAATGCAATTTTTCCTGGTTTGCTAAATAACAAGCCTATGATGCCTTTTTTCTTTAAATTGCAGGTATGACATGGAGGCTATTTATTTTGATGAAGGTGTCAGAACTTCGAAAAGGCACCAGCTTGAGTCTAAACTTTTGCAGGTTCCTCCATACTTCCTATGAGCTTTTATGTTGGTGACATTTTGGCTGTTTTATCACATTATAATTGCCCTTGTCCTTGTGCATGATGTCCAACCAGCAGTTGAAATAGGAAGTGATATATACAAACATGAAGAGAGTGTAGGTTTGATCCATCTCAAAGAACTTGGAAATGGAAAATACAATCTCTTGTTAGAATGACACAAGGGGCCTGGGCCAACATGTCAATGACACATGCGATGATATTTTCCAACTTTGAGATCTTTGCGATGGTGCCAATCAGTAGTGAATCAATTCCATCTTCGTTTACCATACCAATGAGCTTGGATTTGATATGGAATACAAATTATGATGTTCCTTTCTTGATGACTGATTATCATATTTTCTGAGATTAGTGGAAGGGTGGAAGTGTTTTATGACAAACCGAAAATCTAATATGAAATCCAGGAACAATTTTGTGTATTCATTTTCCCGCTATATTATTTTTGTTGGTACACTTACATTATCCAAAAAATGAAAAAAATATTTTACTGATCCTGTCTCATTTTCTACTGAATTGTCTAATTGTTCTTGTTCCATTTTATTGCATTTGTTGTCACTATTATTATCTTGACTTGTTCTTATACCAATGTTTCCTTGCCTTTTAGCTTGTCAACCCTGCATACCAAAATCTTTTGGATCATTTACGGACTAGAACTTTAGAAACATTTAAGGAGTCCTTTGACAAGTCCCTAGAAAAGGAGGGTTTTGCTGTTGCTGCTCGTGACTGTACTAAGGCTTTCTTGGAGAAGTTTGATAAAGGATCTGAAGGTATGTTTTCAGAATGTTACTTACATGATTCTTTAAACTAGAGAATAGTGATCCACTGTTGTAGCTATGTTGGTTACCAGTAAGTTAACCACTTTCGGTTTTATCGCCCTGAACTGGGAGTGGAAGCTAGCTAGGTCATTATAACATAAAAAAGCAATCAAGCTGGCATCTTTCAAGGCTAGAAAGTCATAAAGTGAAGAAGTACTGAAATAGTCACCTGCCAAACACCAACTGTAATATTAGCTCCTAATGAACACGAATTTATGAGTAAACTCTTACGCAAGGATGTTATATTTTGCAGTTCACTCCTTTTCTGCACAAATGCATATACGGAATATCTTATAATGGCAATATGTTTGTGTATCCATTGACAGATGCTGCTATTCAACAAGTGAAATGGGACCCATCAAAAATTAAGGATAAGCTTAAGCGTGACATTGAGGCGCATGTGGCATCAGTTCGTGCCAAAAAGCTATCTGAACTTTGTGCCAAATACGAGGTTGCTCCCTATTATAAATTCACTGATTCATAATGCTTATCTAATCAAATGGTTGGTATAGTTGTCAAGACAAAATAAGCCATTATCTAATTTCAGATGTGTTATTTTAGGGGCAACTTACCAAATCGTTGGCAGAACCCGTTGAAGCTCTTCTAGATTCAGCCAGTGAAGAAACCTGGCCAGCAATTAGGAAGCTCCTCCAACGTGAGACAAAATCTGCTGTTTTGGGTTTTGAGGCTGCCATGGCATCTTTTGAGCTTGATGAAGCAACTCAGAAAGAATTGCTTTCGAAGCTGGAGTGTCACGGAAGGAGCGTTGTTGAATCAAAGGCAAAAGAGGAAGCTGGAAGGGTCTTGATTCGGATGAAGGACAGGTGAGCTGCACATAAATGTTGGTTCAAATGATATGTGTTTTCAGAGACTAATTGGATGAAAAACATGCAGGTTCTCAACACTATTCAGCCGTGATGCTGACTCAATGCCAAGAGTGTGGACTGGCAAGGAGGACATAAAAGCCATTACTAAAACTGCTCGCTCAGCTGTATGTCAAATGTTAATACTGTGTCTGTCTGAAACACAAAGGAATTGGTTCTGTGACTAATTCATCAATTTCTCTATCTCTGCACTACAGTCTATGAAATTGCTTTCCACAATGGCTGCAATTCGATTGGACGAGGATGGTGACAACATTGAGAACACCCTGTCCCTTGCTCTAGTTGACACAGCAAGACCAGGGACTACAGACAGGAGCATCCAATCGTTTGATCCACTTGCCTCCAGCTCGTGGGAAAGGGTAATGAATCTGTGTGCTATGTTTAACATTATCATTTTTCTCTGCCCAAGCAACTCTTTGTTTTTATCCTTATGTTTTGCTAAGTAGATGCCATTGTCACAAGCAGGTTCCAGAGGAGAGAACTTTAATTACACCTGTCCAATGCAAATCTTTGTGGAGGCAATTTAAGGCTGAAACTGAATATACTGTTACTCAGGCCATAGCTGCTCAGGTATCTTGACAAGTCCACAGATTTGTTGTGTTCTATAAAATCCTGTTAACTGAAATCTCTGATTTTGGTTTGCTACCTGAAATATTGTGGAGTGAGATTGATCTATCGGGTATAAAATGATGTATGATTGTACTTAATAACTGTTTTATTGTTTCCTTCGTCAGGAAGCAAATAAGAGGAACAACAACTGGCTGCCACCTCCATGGGCACTTGCTGCAATGGCTATCCTTGGCTTCAATGAGTTCATGACATTATTAAAGTATTTTCTTTTGTCTGCTGAGTCATACTTGAACGTTTGATAATCTATCTACATGTTTGACCTTACTGAATTCTCTTGAACAACAGGAATCCGCTTTATTTGGGTGTCATATTTGTTGTTTTCCTTGTTGGAAAAGCCATTTGGGTACAGCTAGACATTGCCAAGGAGTTCCAAAATGGATTCGTGAGTATTGGAGCCATATTGCCATTATGATATATTTCAAGCTTCCTAAAGAATATCTTACCTGATACTTGTCTTTATGCCTGCAATGTTGTATGCAGCTTCCAGCCGTCCTTTCACTGTCGACAAAATTTGTTCCCACAATAATGAACATTCTGAAGAGATTAGCTGATGAGGGGCAGAGACCTGCAGCCCCAGAGAGGCAAAGAGAAATGGAACTTCAACCAAAATACACAAGGAATGGTTCACACAGCAATGTGACATCGGCAGGGTCATCCAGCATAACCTCTTCGGAGAGTGGACCTGAATATTCAAGCCCGATAGCACACTGATCAGTTCCTCTAGCTTTTAGCTGAAAACCCCAGCAGTTGTAGTTTCAACATCTGAGCCTTGGATACTGAAGCGCCTTGCGGTTTTTGTAAGCTTGCCCTTCCCAATCTGATCTACGACGAAATTCGATGGCCCCAGCAGAGGTTATTTATGGGATTTTGGGCCAGGGAGTTTGTTTGTAAGGAACGCTGTAGAATATGTTTTATTTCATTTTTTTGTAACAGCTTATATGATGGTTGTATAGAAGATTTGTGGTTCTATCATCTCAACCCAAGGAGGCCAGGGGAGCACAGCAGTGCATTCTACACTACTATACAGTTGATTGCGTAGACACGACAAGTATGTACATGTCTTGAAACTGCAGTCAGATTGGCTTTTGAGAATGACCGTGTTGCTTAAAAAAGAAGAATGTATTGCGATTTTGTGAGCCGTTTGCAAATGGTTGAGTACAGCTTGAACTTCGAACTTCACCTAGGTTTGAAGTATATATATGAACTTCACCTAGTACATCTGATTCATAAGCAGTGTTGTGGAAAACGGTCAGTCCGTCATATATTTGGATATATATTTGGATACGGTGGATAAACCGTTCTATTATTGTAATGTGGTCTGGTCGTGAACGTTAAAACTTTATTTTTAGTCATTAATAGGTTGTTTTCTGTTTAATCGTTTAAATAATTATCCGTATATCGAGGTTGATGAGGAAACAAATTTATCTTTTAGGATCTTGTTTAGCGTCTTTTATTTTTTTTACATATTTTTAATATTTTATTTATTTATATGATCTAAATTATCACTATTTAGTATATAACCGTGAGTATCAGAACCTATATTTTTATATAATATCAAGCTATGATTGTTTATTTAAAAAAATAGTATGAACGTATTTAATTTATATAGTTGTATGTATTTAAATCTCCAAGAAGGCGTAATATTATAAAATAAATATATTTACTTGTAAACGTTAAATTTTTGTCAAATTTCGATTAATTATCTGTATTCCGATTAATGGTTTAACATACCTTCTCCGTTTAACATCCGTGTTCCGCCTTCCATTCACGAGTGCTGTTGTTGGCATCTTCAAGTTGTCACAACAATGTTCCCGTGTAGCTTACATGGTTAAAACTCATGACATAAGATGTGGTAAAGATAATAAAAAAAATTGTTTTCTGCCGTGCACAACAATGCAATATTCTCCTCTCGTGTACCAGTGCAACGAGTACAGGACAAGCTCGACCTGCGGCAACAACTCGCTGATTCGAATGAGACCGTCTCTACCTTTGAGCTTTGGATATCTTTTGCCTGCTTATTCACACGCCAAGTCCTCGTCACCTTTGCTAGCTGAACCTTTTTGCTGGCTGATCTTTAGCTTCTCTTTCTAACTGATCATATACCCCTCCACTAAAAGTAATTTTAACAGAATAGTTAAATGGCTCTCCAAACCAAAATTTAATAATTTTAGCTAAAATTTGGCCTACAACAGACTGGCCAGCCGGATGTCTGGCCGCCAGAGTGCACCCGGCTCATACAGCGCCCCCCCCTAGCTTCCCTCCACGGCCGCTGCTTTGATCCGTTATCAAGATTGGGGTGAAAAAGGGGTTGACATGTGGGACCTATTATCAGATTGAAGAGTGAAATGGAGAAACTGTTAGAGTGGAAATGAAATTTAGCTCTCTAATTTTTTGGGCCAACTAGCCAAATAAAGATTTGAAGAGTTAAAAATAACCATCCTGTTGGAGATCCTCTAACATACATGATCGAATTCATTCCACACGTAAACAAAAATTAAAATTACAAGTGAAATTTAAAAGGTAAACTACATTTGCAAAGCTCTTTTTCTCGATCGGTAGAATCAAATTTTACCTTCATGTGGGGGGAAATGTGACGGTACAAATATACATGTCTAATTTGTGAAAAAAAAATCGCAACTGTTTGGACCATATGCGATGCCTTCAAGGGTTTAAAATCTACTTTCCTCTAAACATATTATCATAATACAAAGACATATTTCAAACAAATTATTATACTATAAGGAATATTTCTTCTCAGATCAAACTATGCCAATTTCATACGACCAATCTTGATAAGATTTTTATGTAAGTGATCAAAGTTAACAAATTTGGTCAGGCGCTACCTAAAACGTAGTACATTTCAAAATCTGAGTAGCATTCTTTAGGGTCAGTTGCTCCTAGCGTGGTCAATTTAATTTAAACCGTGCTACTTTCGCATCCTAAAATATATCCTAAAATATAGTAAGTTCTAGCATTTAAAATTTATCCTAAAATATAATAACTTCTTCACCTATTTTCTTATTTCAACCAATCACACCTATCTTTTATTTAACTTCTCCACCCATTTTCTTTTCTCAACCGATTATAACATTCTCTATTTAATTCACCTACTTCTATGAATAACTGCAAAACTTCGTTATATTTTGGGACGAAGAAAATATATTGATTGTTTCATATTTTCTCATGTATATCCTTTTAAGAACTCATTGTTTCTTCCATCTCAAACTATATCCTTATCTTTAGCATGCATTGCTGGTCTAGGAAGCAGAGGCAAAAATACCAAGAAATTGGTTGATGGAGACAATGATTGCCGTCAACTGCTGTTAATGCAACCTTGCACAACCAAGTGGGTATATATCTAGCTCAAAGTTTTTCATGCTTTTAGCGGTTATAGATTCATTCTAAGCACCGGAAAGTTTTCTGTCTCGAGGCGTCGTATTCCAACTTCTATTTTGAATGAGACAACCATCCATCTCAAGTCCTTTTTAGCTTGGAAATATTTTGCGTCTTAAATTTCACACCCAAGTCTGTTGTCTCCTTGTTGCTGTCCGTGTCTCTCCTAAGGTTTTATTCTTCTTTTCATTTTTTTGGGCTAAATTTGTTTGTTCAACAAATAAATGAGGATTATAGCAGTCCATGCATGCATACATAAAGGATCGATGTGATCAAATATCAAAACTACTATATACGTGTGTGATGACCCAAATAATAGACCTATCCTCTATATGCTAAACTATTTGGAGATTCTATATCTATAAGGAAAGAATCTTGCGTAGAATGTCTTACAATGAAGAACACTGGTAAAAGAAAAAGTAAAGACGAATGAGACTATACTGTCTTTTTGTACCCTTTAACATACGGAGATGATGTTGTCCTTTTAATGTGAGATTTATAAATATTTGTAGCATCTCTACATATTGTACTCTCCTCTTTTGT